>PVJL010002693.1:0-184905 GCA_004026885.1 Lyroderma lyra
ATATTGCCATTTGCAACAAAATGGATGGACCTGGAGATCATCATGCTTAGTGAAATAAGCCAGACAGAAAAAACAAAGAACTGTATGACTTCACTCATATGCGGAATATAAAACTGAAAGCAAAGAAAAAAAGAAATGAACAAACAAATAACCCATGGACACAATCAATAGTTTAATGTTTATTTGGGGACGAGTGGGTCAGGGAAGGGAGAAAGGGGAGGGGGTGGGAGAGGAGCGGGGGAAGCTAAATATAAGGTGATGGAAAGAGAAGTCACATTAGGTGGTGAACTTATTATACAACAAGTTGACAATGCACTGTAGAATTGTATGCCTGAAACCTATAAAATCCTAACAGATGTCACCCCAATAAGTCTAACAATAAAAATGAATTTTAAAAAAATACAGTATATACTAAATCATCTCACATTTGTGTTTTGACTTCCTGGGCACCTAATTAATCTCTTATTTATTCATCAGCTGTTTTCATTATGCTCACTAGATTATTGTTTTATAACCACCAATTACTGTAGCTTGTTCACTGAAAGCTTCACAGATTCACCCGCTTTCCTAGACTGACTCTGTATGTGGACTTCTATAATTTTCTCATTTTACAATAAAAATTGAGTAGATATGTTCATTGAATGTTTGGCAGGGCTACATTTTATCATCATATCATTATTTTACTTGTTATCTCATTTTCAATCACATTTTGTCTTAATTTTTCTCATTTCTGTTGTCCTTAAAGTAAGTTCCTTTTGGCCATGGGCCATGTCTTTTCACTTGAAAGCAACAGAGTTTCAGAATAAAAGACTAAAAGAAAGAAAAAAGCCTCGCAACAATGGTTCCTTTGGGGTTAATAAATTTATTTGTAATGTTTCTCTTTTCTGTACTTTCCAAATTTTCCACAAAGCACTTAGAATTAGGAAAAATTATTTTAAATCATTTTAACTTTCCCTCTCCAGGATTGCATATATTGATTTCTACAAAACATCTCATCAACACTGCAAAAATATCTAGAAGTGACACTAGTAATAAATAGAAGTAAATTTCCTACATTCAACCCAAGCAAAAGTTGTATGTGTTAGAAGCCTAGTGAGAGGAGAGCCACCCCAAGAGGAGAAAGGAGAAACGTTGGAGGCAAAACATTTTAAGGACCTCACCACTGCACCCCTGAATCCAAGTGGCCCAGGTTTGTAAATGTGCAGAGTGCTTTCCACGGGTTCACAGAACAAAACCTCATTTTGTTCTACATGAGAGGAGACAGGTGCTGTGGTAAATACACTATTATCACCTGCCTCAGTGTATGGAGCCATTCATAGTTCCAAAGATACTGTGTCTAGGTGGTGTGATGCTTCTGAAACTTTGTCTGTGATGCTTTTAAGCACAGACTCTGATATAAAAGATACTAAAATTAGTTCCAGAAACATCTTTTTTCTTCCATTTCAGAAGGAAAACTTAGAAGCTAGAAAGATAGGGTGTTACTGTCATTGTTTTAACAGATTTATTTGTCTGGCATTGCTGATGTTTTGAAATAACTAGAAACCACTAGTGTCTGCTTCCTGATGCTCTCATTATTGTTGCACCTTCTGATATCATCACTTGTGACCTGGTGACATCACAGTGCATTGTTTGAGTTGTAGTCATCACCCAGGTGCTGCTGAGAGGACATATAGTTGAAAGACTGACAGAGAGAATATTGGAATCTCTTCTATTCATGAGTCAGAGAATAAATTGTTACCATCTTCATGGTCCAGTGAGAAAATACACATCATGTGCTAGAAGCACCAGGGGAGATTCCCAGCTGTCCTTGTCAAAACAACCCAGAACTGAAGATTAGAATGGCTACTCCAAGAGATTGAGCCAGGCCACAAAGCAGAAACTATAGGAGGCAGGCACAGGGGAAATGTGGGTCTGGAGAGCACTTACAGGTGAGGTTCTCTAAAAAAATAACAAAATCTTCTACAATGCCTCTGGCATGCGGGATGGAGGTACAATTTGACAGAAGATTCCTTCTGGAAATACAGGTTTTTCTTCTGGGCCAGAGTCCTAATGAGATAGCTTGGTATATTCTTAAAGGACAACAATTAAAAGCTTGATGTCGTAATTTGTAGACTGATTAATTAGGTTCAAATCCCATTTCTGACAGTGAGCTCAGGTAGTTATTTAACTCTCTCAGCTTTGGCTTCCTTATCTGTAAAATGAATCATGGTACTGAACTTACAGCAATGCTATAAGAATTAAATGAGCAGATGTCTCTAAAGTACTATGTATATAAAGTACACAGTGCCTGGCACACAATAGGCCTACAAAAATGACAATTACTAATTGTGTGTGTGTGAGTATATAAAATTGTGTGTATACATATAAATAAGTATATACACATAACATATATATATAAGGTATCTTTGGTATACCTTATTTATTCTTTTTATATCTTATGGCAAAAAAGAGAGAAGCACTCTGGTATGGGTTTGGGATTTATTGAAGGTGATTAAGAGCATGTGTCAGACCCCCCATAATAAGTCCAAATGACAGTATACCATGATAAAGTTATTCTGTCTTCTTGGTTAATGGCTTTCCAAACTCATTGGGAGTCAGTTTAGGTAAGATACTATGGCAGTTTCTATATGTCAAAGAAAAATTGCACAGAACAGTTTAACAGGCAAGGAAGAAGACTTTATTTAAGAGTATTTACAAAAGGGGCCCATTCTACTGCCATAAGAGAGAAAGATGGAACTCAACTTCCCTACAAATAAAAAGCAAGAGAGTTTTCAAGTGCTGGGGCAAGGTAGTAATGTTGAGGGGAGGGTGGTTAATGTGATTAGGCCATCTGTGTTTGCCAATTGACGTTTCAGCTTATCAAATTGGGCTCCTTTCCTTCCACAGAGACCAGGAGATCTGAGTGCCGTCTTTCTTGATAAAACAGGCAAGATCTAGGAAAAGATCATTTCAAAGAGGCAAGTAAAGAATTTACAATTGCAAGTTTTCTAAAGTAAATGCTCTTGAGAGAAAGAGGGGTGGGGGAGACAGTGACCTACAGTCAGAAAGAAGCCTGTCTAAAGTTTAGTCAAGTTATAGGGCATGTAAAGGTCATTTTGGTCATATTCCCAGCTAAGCAGGATCAGTCTTAATGCATCAATGAAAGAGAAAGCCATCTACACCACATTTTCCCTGGTGCCACCTGAAACCACCTGTCCAAAACTAGTTCCCCACCCCCATCTGTAATAACTTGCCTCCTTTCTTATCCATCTAGACATTCTCACCATTTGAGTCATTCCCCTCTGTCAGAGAATAACGGTGGGTACACAGTTCACAGAAGACCACTGTTCCACGTTGGTGTGATTTGGCAGCAGCAATGACTGCATCTCTATTAGCCCTGCTGTCAGGGCAAGGCCCTCAGCAAACATTTTGAATTAGACAAAGGCTCTCCAACTTCTCCTGCCATCCCTGGTTCCTCCTATTGTTTCAGACAACCCATACCCTCAGAATCTTTCCTCTTCTTTTCTTTCCTCCCCAAAATCTTGCTTCTGAATCTTATAATAAAATGTAAAAAAAAAAAAAAAAAAAAAAAAAAAAAAAAAAAAAAAAAAAAAAAAAAAAAAAAAAAACTAGAAGCTTAGAGGAAGCCAGAATGTTGATACTGAAATTTTCCTCTCCCAATAAATGATTACTACATTGAAACACAAGGCAGGAGAACCAGCCTGTCAAGGACAAGTCCTGGATAGCCCTGGATAGCCCTGGATAGCCCTGGAGGGGCCCATTGCCAGGCCAAGGAAATCAGGCACTAGAGTGGGTGCCTGGAGATGGGGAACAATGGAGATTGTTGCAGTGCTTGAGGAAAGATATCAAAAGAATATGTCTAAGCAATGTGGGATGATGAAAAACCAATGTTTCCTCCCTCTTATTTTTACATCAGATGAGTTCAGAGCTATAAAGATAAAGAACCCCTGCTCCCAAAAAAGACATTGCTGTTCAACTATCCCTCAAGCATCATCACAAGCCTTTCTTTCTGGCCTCAAAACTATGCAATGAGAGTTTTCCATACCCCAAATACTACCTCAATTGTTTCTGTATCTACTCGGTCCAACAATGCCAGTTTTAATGTAAGCTCCTAGGGCTTTGTAAAATGAGTTAATATATTCAAGGCAGAAAAAAGAGCATCAGGTATGTAACAGGTGTTATATACATATTAGCTATTGCATCATCATTCTGATGATGATGATGATGATGATGATGATGATGATGATGCCACTGCCACAGCCCTGATTGTGAGGGATCTTTGGCAAAGCCAGAGTAGAAAAGTTCCCCAACTATAGCTGCTGGGTTAAAACAAAGAAACTTAGTACATTCCAAAAAGGAAGATATAATCATCTGCTCCACTGTAAAGAGTTAAGATAGCCGAATGAGTGGTATTTTTCTAGGGACAGACTCTCCCAAGGATGCCAATCTTGCTACCTTGTATCAGTCAACCCCACAAGGTAACTGAACCTATTCATATTGGGGGTTACCTCTACCCAGCACCGCAGATGTGGAGGGTTCTCAACTCTGGTGATATTTCTCTGCAAGAAATTCATCAGTAAAGCAAATAAAAGAAAAGTTCTGTGATACTTGATGGAGTGTCTCTCTCCACTCCAGTCAGCATCCTTGAAAATTACTGGTGAGATTTATTACATAATTCCAAGAACCAGCAAAAGCAGTTCTGCTTCTGGGGAAAGCCAGCTTCCAAAAAAAGCAATAGAACTGTTGATATAGGGTAATTCAGTGCTAAATTGACCCAGCAGGGTGTTTTGTTGTTCTTTTTTTTTTTTTTCTTAAAAGGGAAGAGTTGCAGTAAAGATGGTTTGTTTTTATGCATGACCTAAAGCTTTCAGTTCCTCTTGCAGGAGAGAAGCAGATGTTCGGTGGAGGGGTGGGAATGGGGGAGATGAAGGAAACAAATAAAATTATGATTCAAGTTGTTCTTTAAAACATTAGCCAGATGCTCATTCTCTCATGTAAAAAGCTAAACATAAATCAACCATAAAACTCAACAATTCTACTCAAAGGTACATACTCAATAGAAATAAAAACATACATCCACACAAAGACTAGTACATGAGTGCTCATAGCAGCATTATTTCTAATGGCCAAAACCTGAAAATACTACAAATGCCCATCAACTTATGAATGGATAAATAAAGTGTGGTATATTTATACAATGGAATATTGTTCAGCAATAAAAAGGAATGAAGTACTGGTACATACTACAGCATGGATGAAGCTTGAAAACATGCTAAGTGAAAGAAGTCACAAAAAGCCACAAATTGTATGATTATGTTTATGTGAAATGTCTAGAATAGGCAAATCTATAAAGATGAAAACAGATGAGTAGTTGCCTGGCACTAGGGAATTAGATATTTTTGGGGATGATTAAATTATTCTCAAAGTGGGTTGTGATAATAATTTTACAACTCTGTAAATTTACTAAAAATTATTGAATTGTACAGTTTCAATGGATGATTTTATGGTAAATTACACCTCAATAAAACTGTTTAAGAAGAATACACAAAACAAAAAGCAAATATTGATGTCAAAAAATATTAAATTAAAAAGAATGATTGAGTTTAAAACTGATCTTCCTGACAGCCAAGACAAAGCAAAGAAATTCACAGGGCTATATAAATTTCTTTCTGATTTTTGAAAGAAAAAAAAAAACAAAAAAACAGAACGAGAGAGAGAAAGAAAGGAAGAAGAAAGAAGAAGAAAAAGAAAGAAAGAAAGAGAAAAACTACTTTAGGAAAAGACTTTTTCTGGCTGAGAAAATAATTTACTATGTCTATCTTTCTATACAGAGTAACAGCACAGTGTTTATTGCAGTTTTATCCATTAAATGGGGCACAGGGTGGGGCAGAATCTGAGATGTCCCATACACGCTATTTCTTGTAAAGTGCCTCAATAAAAGTTGAAGGAATCTCATTAAGTCTTAGTGTGAGCACAGAATTTTCTGTGTGGAGCCAGAACAATACACTGGAGAACCAAGTTTGGGGTACTGTGACTCAATACCAGAAAATTACTAGGAGAAGCCACAGGAATGAATGTTTAGAATCTCTATTTGGCTGTATGTCTCACACACGATTTTTCTCATTAGGGATTTCACAAGGTTTCTAAAGAAGACAATTCAAAATTGAGCTTACCGGTGAGCTCATTATTTTCATACCTATTCTCTGTGGCTAATTGAAAGGAGATTCTTGTATTAGGACTCCAGACAGGGAGGAAACTAGGAAGTCTGATTTATGCTCTTGCTCGATAGCATGGCCTTAACAGAGTGGGCTAAGAACAACTATAGGTAAATAAGACTTTTCTCAGAAAAGCAACTTTGCATCTGTCCACAAGTCACTAACATCAAAGCCATAAATTTCTGTACCTACAGGACTTAAGAGATATCTTTGGCATGAAAGAGTTTTGGGCAAGAGGTTAGCAACCATCCGTACTCGCCACCTACAAATTTTAATGTGGCTTCTATGGAGCCAATAATTTGAAGAAGAATGTAATCTCCAAGAATGTAATCTCTAATGGGTGGTGTAGGTCCCAAAATACACACTACTACCCCTGAAACATAACTACTCTTACCTGTTCAATAAAGCTGTGTCACTCTACTTCACAAGAACACATTCTAAAAAATAGGGTATTTGACACTGAACTTTTCCTCCTGATGGAAACAAACCATTCAATGTAAGACCATGTCATCAGCACAGAGAATAATAGATATCTTCTTATTTGCTATGTCAAGAGACAAAGCATCTAGCTTAGCTAAAAAAAAAACTGATCCAAATTATTATAAGTTGAAGCTAAAGAACTGTGCACAGCCACATTTAATGCTACCTCAAATTGGAATTTATCTCAATGAGCCCACCATGCTTTACAACAGGAACTGTGATAGAGCCACTGGACAAAAATAAAAAACCATGGACTTAAATAGACCCTACTATGTCACTCTATATGCATGCCACAAAAATCTTAAAATGTTCTTAATTTCAACAACAACAAAAACAAAGAAAAGTCTCATATAAATAATGGACACAGGACTTGAATAGGCATTTCTCCAAACAAGATGTACAAATGGCCAATAAGCACTTTAAAAATTATCATCACTAATGATTAGGAAAATACAAATCAAAAGCACAATGAGATACCACCTTGCACCCATTATGTAGGCTACTATCCAAAACAAACAAACAAAAAAAAACAAGAAAATAACAAATATGTGGGGGTGCAGAGAAATTAAAAACTTTGTGTGCTGTTGTAAACTGGTACAGTCTCTGTGCAAAACAGTGTGGTGGGGCTTCAGAAAGTTAAAATATGGAATTACCGGCCAGGCTTAGCCAGGAATTTCAGTATCGCGAGGGAGCCCAAGGCTTTTTACTGCTGCTGTCATGGTTCAAACGCTAAACTGCATCCTCGCTGTGTCCCCGAACATGGGCATTGACCTGCCCTCACCCCTGCTCAGGAATGAATTCAAGTGTTTCCAAAGAATGACCACAACCTCTTCAGAAGGTAAACAGAATTTGGTGATTATGGGTAGGAAGACCTGGTTCTCCATTCCCGAGAAGAATCGACCTTGAAAGGACAGGATTAATTTAGTTCTCAGTAGAGAACTCAAGGAACCTCCACAAGGAGCTCCTTTTCTTGCCAAGAGTCTGGATGATGCCTTAAAACTTATTGAGGAACCAGAATTAACAAATAAAGTGGACATGGTTTGGATAGTGGGAAGCAGTTCTGTATACAAGGAAGCCATGAACAAACCAGGCCATCTTAGACTATCTGTGCCAAGGATCATGCAGGAATTTGAAAGTGACACATTTTTTCCAGAAATTAATTTGGAGAGATACAAACTTCTCCCAAACTACCCAGGTGTTCTTTCTGACGTCCAAGAGGAGAAAGACATTAAGTACAAATTTGAAGTATATGAAAGAAAGAGTGATTAAAGTGAAGGTGTTTTCTGATTGATTTCAAGTTGTTCCCCATCCCTTCCAAATAATTATGTATTTTAACATTAGAAAAAGAGATTTCTGTTGACTTTAGATCTTTGGATAACTATTTCTAAGTGATGTGTATCTATTTGTTAATTAATTAATCTTAATCTTAACTAGATTTGATTAAGATTAATCTTAAATATGCTATAGCAGATACCATTTGGGAAATATTTCTTGCTGTAACTGTCTAAATGTCCACCAAAGCCCAGGATTATGTCCCTAGCACCTGCTTAGGGTAGCATATCTGCCAAGATACATCACAGTAGATACCACAGCCTGATAGAATGAGTTAAAACCAGGGCTGATAGAGATATGAGCTAGACAGACAGATTTGGTCAAATGTCAGAAATGGATTGTAAACAGAAGAGTTAGAACTCAGGTATTTAAAGGAAATTACATCAAAATAGGGACCATGAATTACTCAATGCACATCACACTTCTGAAAAAAGTTCTGTTCACTCAGGCAGTGAAACAGTAAGTTGAGAACTTCAGTATATTCCATAGGGATAGTAAAGAGGCAGGCAGGAGACTACCTGAAACCTTAAAAAAAAAACTCTTTCTGACCTTGAGTGAGATTCCATGGGATGCTACAATGATGGAATAAGAATTGACTATTCTTTACAAAAACAAGCAATCTAATAACAAGCATATGGCTAAAGTGAAAAATTCGAAGAGAATGGATATTGCCAGAAACCAAAATTGTCAAGTTAGAAAATGAACTTCACATAATTAAAAAAAGAAAATTAAAACATGTTGTACCCATCATGTTAGCAAATATTTAAATTTTTAGGTTTCAAAAGAAATGGCATTTTTAACTTAGCAGTAGCAATTAAAATTCAAAATACCCTGAGTTTGGAACCAGAACTTCCACTTCTAGAAATTAATCTTGAACAAAGACAGAAACCCAAGAGTGTTGCATCATTTTCCAAATGTCAATCAATAAAGAAATAACTAACTGATGTCTATAAAATTTAATATCCTACAGCAGTTAAAAAAAATAAAGTGCTGACCAAAAAGAAATGCCAACAATTGCTAATTGAAAAAAATATAGAGAGAGTTACCATGTGATTTAGCAATTCTACTTCTGGGTAGAATTCTTGGATACACACACAAAAGAATTGAAAGTAGGGACTCAGATACTTGTGCATGCATGTTTATAGCAGCATTATTCACAATAGCCAAAAGGTGGAAGCAACACGTATCCTTCAACAGATGATTAGAGAAACAAAATGGGATATATATATATTATATATGTGTGTGGGGGTGGGTGGGTGGGTGGGTGGGTGTGGGTGTGGGTGTGTATACCATAAAATATTATTCTGCTTTAAAAAGGGAGGGAATTCTGACACACGCTACATGAATAAACCTTGAGGACATTATGCTAAGTGAAATGTCAGTCTATCATAAAAAGTTAAACATTATATGAGTCCACTCATATAATAAAGTAGAATGGTGGTTGCCAGGGGCTGGGGGATGGGAGAATGGGGAGTTGTTGTTTAATGAGTACAGAGTTTACTTTTGCAAGATGAAAGTTCTGGAGATTGATTGCACAACAATGTGATCATATTTATTAACACTACTTAACTTGAAGATGGTTCAGATGGCCAATTTTATGTTAGGTGTATTTTACCACAATTTAAAAATTATTTTAATATTCTTAATCAATGTCTCCTTAGGTGAGTCTGATGCCAACAATCAATTGCAGAACTGAGTCCAAATGCTGCCAGATTCAAACAGGATGTCAAACCTACTGAACCAGGCTTGTGGTTTTATTAAGAAGAAAGCTGATACCAAGTTGCCCTTTGGAAGCTGTTACTATATTTTGAACACGTCTTTCACCACACCTTTACCAGGCTTAAGCTTTGAGAAGGGAAGACAAACAGGAAGCCGAAGCTGAGAGATCACTGGCCCAGAACGCTAGCTCCTCATAATGGCTTTGTTCTGACTCACTGTATAATTTGGGCCTCTGTGTTTGAGAAGGCTAGAAACATTTCTGACAGTGTATTATGACACAATATCAACCAGTTATCTTTATGGAAGGAGAAGAAGCCTTTGATTAACTACTGACCTTGATAAACTGCTCCCAACTCTCCCCATTATTCCATGTGTCAGAAGGGATTGAAGGGAGTGTGAAACGAGGTTGTGCTCAACTCTGGCTGTCACTCTATCTCAAGAGTTCCATAGATCTCAGAAGGGAATGGCTTATTACGAAACCCTGCCATAAACCACCTTCACACTACAATGAACTAGAGACAATCAGGCAAACACCTCACATTCCCACCCAGGCCTGTGCTTACACACTTACGTGTATCCACACCAGAAATTCCATCCTGCCCTCCATTACAGTGGCAGCAGAGTCTCCAAGGCGAATCCATTTCACCCAAACTTGGGATGCTATCTCTTCTGCATTCTAAAGAGCCATGTTTCAACCATTATTCACTCTGAAGCCTATATTTTCATCCATTCCCCTCCTTTTAGCATATATATATACTCCCATCTCACCCATTCTTTAGCTAATTTTTAAAAACTCAAAATGTGGAAGAGAACAGCTAGAATGGCAGGATAAGAGGCCTTCCTGGAAATTATAACAAATAGAACTATAATTCAACAAAGGATTCTCTATGCAACACACAAACACAGCTAAGAGACCCACTGGTTGTATCAAAGTACCTGCAGGTGGGCAAAGAGGGGCAAAATGAAAAGGAGGGGAGTGGGAGTGGAGAAATGCACCTCGTGGGTCCCTGCTTGGACCTGTGCTGCTGTTGCAGGAGAGAGGAGGAAAAAGGCAGTGGGTGACCATTCCAAACCTCACTGGGTCTGCAGGACAAAGGAAAGGAGGCCCAGAGGCTGGGGCAATGAGGCAACACAACCAGACCTCCCTTTGGCCCCGGAGTTGCAAACACAGGTACTACAGCTTGATTTCACTCCAGTTCTAAGAGAAGGGAGACAAATGAGGCTGTTGAGAAGCTGTAACCTGACCTCTCTCCAGCCTGGGAAAGAGAAGTAGAGGAAAGGCTGTCAGGGCACTTCTTGGCCCACAAGCAGTCCTGTCTTAACAGCTGAACCCAAATCTCAAGGCAGAGACCTCAGGACAAACTGAAAACAGAAAAGCATAAGCTTGAACTGCCCTTGCTGACCTCAGCACCAGGCAGAAAATAAAGGCTCGGACTTTGCTCGCCCTCCCCCACCTGCCCTTCCAGACCTCTGCCCACCACCTCCTCCCAGTATTAGCCGTGAGCCTCAGAAGAAACTGGAGCAGTGGGTGTTATGTTAAGGAGCAGAATATCTACAAAAAGAGGCAACCAAAATGAGGAAACAAAGAAATGTATCCCCCAAAGAAGAATAGCAGAATATCCCAGAAAACAAGATGGAGACAAATAACCTATCAGAGATGGAGCTCAAAATAATGAAGATAAAGATGCTCAAGGAACGTGATGAAAATTTCAACTAAGAGATAGCAAGCCTAAAGGACATAGAAACCATAAAAAAGGATCAGGCAGAAATAAAGATTACAGTAGCTGAAATGAAGAATGGAATGGAAAGATTCACCAGACTAAATAAAGCAGAAGTGCAAATCAGTGACTTGGAAGAAAAGGTAGCAGAAAAACCCAATCAGAACAACAAAAAGAAAAAGAAATCCAAAAAAACGAGGATAGTTTAAGATCCCTCTGAGACATCAAGCATAACAACATTCAAATCATAGGGATACCAGAGGGGAGGAGAAACAGCAAGGCATGGAAAACTTATTTGAAGAAATAATGACTGAAAAAATTTTTAACCTGGCAAAAGAAATAGACATTCAAGCCCAGGAAACACAGAGAGTCCCAAACAGTCCCACACTGAGACACATCATAATTAAAATGGCAAAAGTTAAAGACAAAGAATTCTAAAAACAGCAAGAGAAAAGCAAGTAGTAACTTATAAGGGAGCTCCCATATGACCACAAGCTGATTTTTCAACAGAGACTTTGAAGACCAGAAGGGATTGGCAGAAAATATTCAATGTGATGAAAACCAAGGATCTACAACCAAGAATAATGTATCCAGCAAGGCTAGCATTCAAAACTGAAGGACAGACAAAGACTTTCCCAGACAACAAAAAGCTAGAAGAGTTCATCACCACCAAACCAGTACTACAAGGGATGTTAGAGGGACTTCTTTAAGATGGGGGGGAGGAGGGGAGCAAAAATTATGAATAATAAAATGGCAATAGCTACATATCTTTTAACAGGTACTTTGAATTTAAATGGAGTAAAGGCTCCAATCAAAAGACATGGAGAGTATGCACTGAGTAGGGTCAAACAGAGGAAGACAGATGCCAGTGGACTTCACTTACACGTGAAATCAAAAAAAGAAACAAATGGAACAGGAACAGATTCTAGATATAGAAAATATTTGGTTTGTTACCAGATAGGAGGAGGGTTGAGAGAGGGGGGTGAAATAAGGGGAAGAGATTGGGAAATTCAGTTTGGTGGTTACAAAGTAATAGCTATGGGGATGTAGGGTATAACGTGGGGATGTAATCAATAATGTTGCAATAACTATGTGTGGCATCAGATGGTACTAGATTTGTTGCGGTGACAGGAGGAGGGCTGGAGGGGTGGGTGAAAAGGGGTAAGAAATCAAGAAGGACAAATTCATAGTCACCAAATAGTCACAGGAATGTAAAGTGCAGCATAGGGCATGCAGTCACTAACATTGTAATAACTATATATGGCGTCAGAGGGGAACCAGATGTATTAGAATGAGGATTTTAAAGTTATATAAATGTCTCATCACTGTGCTATACACCTGAAACCAATATAATAGTGCATGCCAAATGTACTTGAAAAATTTTTTTAAAAACTCAAAATGTGGTGTGCGTGTGTGTACGTGTATAGAAAATGTAGCCTTAAAAAAGAAGGAAATCCTGCCATTTGCTACAACATGGATGAAGCTAAGTGAAATAAGAGAAAAATAAATGCTTTACCATCTCACATATATGAGGGATTTTTAAAAAAACTCATAGAAACAGAGAACAGATTGGTGGTTGCCAAGAGTGAAGGGTGGGGGCTGGGGAAATGAATGAAAGTACTCAAAAAATACAAATTTCCAATTACAAAATAAGCAAGCTCTGGCGATGTAGTATACAACACAATGGCTACAGTTAACAAAACTGTATTGTATATTTGATAGTTGCTAAAAGAGTAGATCTTAAAAGTTTCCTTCACAAGTATATCAATACTTCAACTGGTCTGATTTCTGATGTATTTGGTCTTGGGTGAACCCCAGGCAACAGTATTTCCTAAAAGCTTCCCAGATAAGTTTTGGTCCTCTCAGGTAAACTTGTCATCCCAATGCATAACTGTCATTTTAGAACTTAGCCCTTTAATTAGGTTTTAGGTGGAGCTTTAGAATTCTGAAATAGAGTAAGTTTTAAAGGTCTCCTTAAAAGCTTACAGTAGAAAGTTGTTTAAAATCAGCTCATCATGGTCATGCCAGATCTGCATTCCCAGGAGTTTTCTCTCACCTTCTCTTGCCCAGGACCCAAAGGTACCAACCAAGTCACAGATTTTGTTAAATGAACAAGTGGCCTTGATGGCTGCGAACACGGGAGATTTTTCTTTATTTTCCTTCTGAGTGTGCCAGGATTCTTGGGAGTGCCTGCACCCCACCCTCCTCCTAGTTTTCAAGAAGCAACAGGCCCAAACCCTTTCAGAAGCTGTGCCTTCTGTTTCTTTCTCTTCTGCCTTGCGGGTGCAGAGTCTGCTGTGAACCTGGCTCAGCGAAGAAATCCTGCCTATTACTGTTGATGAGGGAGGTGTCTCTCTCTGGGTTGGCGTGACCAGAAAGACATATTCACACCAAAACAGTTATGTTTTGTGTGTTTAATTATTTGATTGTGGTTTTTGGGGGTTTTGGGGGAAGAGACGGGGAAGGAGTCGGTCAAAGGAGGACTAGAAGGGAAGAAGCAAAACAACTATAAAAAGCTGAGTCCCAACCACACTAAGAAAAATTCACCCACCTGGCCCACCTTTTCCTCCCATATTTTGTTACACACGCATTCACCTGCCCATCCACTTATTCTAGAGAGGGAGAAAGAGAGGTCACAAACAGAGATAATATTTCAAAACTGCATCTTGAATTGTGACCCATCTGCTATTTTAAGGTAATTTGGACAGTCATCTTAGTAGCAAGGGGACTAAGTCCTAAAGGTCTGAACAGAGATTATAGATGATTCAGAATCTCATGTGCCCATAATATTCAGAAAATCTAGTTATGACCTCTCTACCACATCCTTCTCAGAAAAGCTACAGAGTTTCACCAAAAAAGAAAGCACCAAAATTTAGTTCGTGAAAACTGAGGCCTTAATCCAAAAGCCAAGACAAAATTGTGTATGGTGCTTCATATTGGGAATGCCCTGTGAACCAAGAAGATCAGATTCCACGTGTTTTACCTATTGGAAGAGTGAGCTAATGGGAAAGAAAAGAGGGGCAAAGAGGGTTAAATAGGGGACAGAACAATTATTTGCAAAGGGCAGCAAATTCAATCAAGGACTGAGTATTGCAAAACATACGGCACTGGTCCAAGTGTTTGCCGGAGGCAAAGGTTGCTGAGCTTGTGATTTTAACCTTGCTTGCCCCTTCTCCACTATGAGAAAAGGGTAATATGTCCATGTAGGAGAGTGGAACTATAAGTAGTTGGTGACCATTATGGGAAACAGATTTCAGTTCCGTCGGAAGGGCAGCCTAGGAAGGTAGCAAGATTCCCATGCTCTGTGTTCACAGGCAGTGTAACTGCTGCTCCGAGTTGTTGGGAGGGGTCACTGGGGAGACTACTGGGTCTTTAAGGTGCCTTTTGGACTAGAGAGTCGATGATGGCAGCAACATAGATTATTGAAATTGTCTTTAATCAACAAATACACTACATCTAAATCTTGCCTCCTTCCAGTTTAACCTATTAAAATAAGTTCATTGACAAAAATGTAAGGATCTATTAAATACTCGGCACAGTGGTAGCTTTTCTAAAGAAAGAAAAGCTATTGCACTAGGGAACTAAATTAGAGAGAATGCTGAAGAATGGAGTCATCTAAATAGGAAAAAAGATAGAAAAAGAAATAGGAAAAAAATACAAAAATCAGAATATTCCAGAATCCTTGGAAATCTTCTTTTCTTCCTACTAACAACCACTAGATCTTCTTTGTAAAAAACCAGACTGCCCCAATGTTCTGCCTGGTTACTCCCTTGTTTGACTCATTTTCACCCAAGGGTAGGGAGGGCAAAACCAGAGTGAGGTGTTTGCTGGGTTTCAGTCACACTTTTAAACTTTCCTAGTTCGCACGCTGTGTGCATTTTATAGCCAGCTGCCTCTCCTTGGTGATTAATGGAGCTCCACTGAAACCTCCTGTCTCTGCTCCTCCTCCCAGGTGGGGCAAGAACCATTGATTCTCCGGATGGAGCTGACAGGCCAGTATGAAGAAGCTCATATGTGATGAAAGATGACAGGGTAGTGAAGGCTTGGCACTCTGCTTACAGTGGGATCCCTGAGTTAAGTTCTTCTGGACCTGGAGAACAGTATAATGTAAACACCCTTATTAGATCCCATATACAGTAGACGCTCCATTAACCAAAGATCAAGCAACTGGCACTCTCCAGCAACTGGCAAAATTTTTGCCGGTTGCTAGAGAGCGCCAGTTGCTTGAATTCTGGTTAATGGAGAGTCTATATATATTTATAGGGCATCTACCAATCCCCATGGGTGCTGGTTAACTGAGAGTTTGCTGTATTCTTGCTGGGCAGAGACTTCAAATCTTACCCCTCCCAGGCCTGCTGTGGACCACAACCCATCCTCCACACAGCCTACAGGTCTCTCTAAGTTATAACCTCATCCTGGTTCTTCCTTGACTGAGTTATTCCTGGGAGTTTCTTTTTTTTTTTTTAGTGAATGAAAACAGAAGTCAAAGTTTAATTTAATTGGATACAACATTCTAACGCCTAATTCTCTAACAAAATCCTATTTCATAGTTTTAAACACTGAAACAAGGGTCGGCACTTTTGGCCAGTGCAATTTCTGTCCTGCTAGAAAATCATTTAGGTAGCTCTCTGTTTTCCAAGTAAGTCATGTTAGCAAAGACTAAATATTAAAAGTAATAGGTCTTAAAAAAAGAATTTCAAAATTCTATGCATATTAAACTCTGCCACATAAATAATCTCCTGTTGCCAAAGAATAATGTAACTACTAACAGATGTCGCCCCAATAAGCCCAACAATAAAAATGAATTAATCCTGGGAGTTTCTTTCTCCAACATAATAACTCCATTGAACAGAATTCAGGGTCCTTCAAGATCCAGCCTTTGCCTCTTTCTCCAATCTCATTTCCCACCATTCCATGTCTCAAACTCTTGCAATAAGTCAATACAACATTCTGTTTCATATCTTTGCCTTTGTATGTATTTTTTCCTCTTTCCAATGTTTGACCACTGATGAACATTAAGGTATGGTCAATCTTGGGTTTTTTCTGAGTTACAGCAACAAATTGCCAGTTCCCCTGGGGCAGTACGTGAGTGAAGCCATGAGGAACTGGCGAGCTCTTGCTCATTTTACTTTCCCATATGCAAACGACTCACCTAGGCTCCTCCAGATCTCACTTTTTGTGAGCAATTAGCAAAGGAAGATGATGAAGAAAGATTTAAGGTGATGCTATTCTCTAAGTGACATTAAGGAGACCACCCTCTTCTCAGAAGGTTCTAGGTAGCAAAGGCCCACACTCTATTAAAATAAGTATGCTCTTGTAAAAAGCATAGGGCGTGAACCTGTGAGAGTCGTATACTAATAAAGCCTCCTTCCTCTCAGGCTTTCTCGCTAATTGTCTCAGTCGTCTTTCTCCCCACTTCTCTCCATCTTACCACCACTATTTCCAACAAGTTTATGGTCACTGGACCTGGACTAAAGATTTGACACAAAATAATCAAGTTAGTTTGAATTTTCATTACTTCGAATCTTTCCCTTAAAGTCACATACAAGCTTTTTTGATACATTAGAGAAAATACGTGTTGTTATCTCACAGACATTTCTGATACAGTTTCTGTTAGGTAAAATGTAAGGTATTTTATATTATAAATTATATTACTAGTGCTTTGATAATGCTTCATCTTTGTAGAATGCACATATTTTATTCTTGAGAACATATTATTACATTTGATCCTTACATAAGTCCAAAAGCATAGCTATAAGTGCAGTCTATTCTAAATAATGCAGTCCCCTAAATATTTCTCAGACTTTCCCTTGTGCCTCTGCCTTAGTGCAGGCCTTCATTAATCCTCACCTGGACTTCTATATTAGCATTCTAACCCAACAGCCAGACAGGAATCCTATGTTGCATTTTCTCCCTCTCCCCCATCACCCTCCAAAGTCCATTCCTTACTGCTCCAGATCTTTCTTAATTACAACCCAATCTTCCCTAGAGGATATTATGCTAAGTAAAATAAGTCAGAAAGAGAAAGACAAATATTATATGATATCACTTACATGTGGAATATAAAGAAGAAAATAAATGAACAAACAAAACAGAAACAGACTCATAGATACAAAGAACAGATGGTTGCCAGATAGGAAGAGGGTTGAGGTGAAAATGGTGAAGGGATTAAGAAGTACAAATTTCTAGTTATGAAATAGGCATGGGGATGTAAAGGACAACATAAGGAATATAGTCAGTAACTACATATGGTGACAGATGGGTACTAGACTAACTGGGGGGATCACTTCATAAATTATATAAATCTCTAACCACTATGCTGTACACCTAAAACGAATATAAAATAATATTGAATGTTAACTGGAATTGAAATGTTTTTTAAAAACACACACAAAAATATTACAACTCAATCGCATTACCTCCGTGATTTAATCACTTGGCGGGGGCGGGGGGGGTGTGTGTGAAGGGGAAGGCGGTCCCTTTCAACAACACAAAGTTCAACTCCTTTGCATAGTACACAAAGCTCACCAACATCTGCCCATTGCCTCTCTGATATCATTTCTTACCCTCCAGATATGAAATTTTTGCAGTTGGCTAAAATATACTTTCTCATGCATTGATGCCTTTATATATCTTTGCCTCTCTTGAATGCCCTTTTGATTTTTATCTACTTGGTGACATCCATTCATCCTTTGAGAAACAGATCTAGTGTTTCCTGTTCTATGGAGCTGTTACTCCCCACCACTCAAAAGTAGAATTGATTATTCTCTGCTCTTGTACACAATTAACCCTGTATTTATTTCTACAACAGCACGTGTTGCACCGTTTTTGCAATATTTTCATTATGTCACTGGCTCCCGTAGTACACTATGAACTCCAAAAGAAGGAAAACTTCATTATATTGTTGCAATATTTTCATTATGTCACTGGCTCCCCTAGTATGCTATGAACTCCAGAAGAAAAAAATCATTACATTGACCTTTATACGCTCATTACTTGAACAGTGCATTGTTATTAATATATAAATTACTGTTAAATATGCGAGTTAATAAATGAATTAGAGGGAGTGAGGAGAAAGCAATAATACAGGTTTTTTATTATTATTCCCAATTAACAGGAGAAAAAAATTGGACTAGATGCTAGTCTTACAAAACTGAAGGCACTTAAAACATTTAGAATGTAGTAACTACACTAAAAAATAAAAGGCAACATAGAGTACTATTGAAGCTCAGAGATTAACTTGCATTCGGAAAGATCTGGGAACTCATTTTTACGTGAGTAAATTCTTAAAGATGAGTAGGAAGTCAGCAGGAATGAAGAAGGTCACATTAAAACTTTTTCTGGAATGGATGTCTAATAAATACAAAACACTGAGATTAAGGAGGAAAGGCTATTTCACAAGAAAAAAAAAAACATGAGCAAAGGTACAGAGTTGGTAATATTAATGTTAATACGAGGAAAGGTCCAGTAGTTCACACAACCAGAGGTAATGGCAGTATCCCGGGAAATAGGTCTGTAAGTAAAGTTAGGTAAAGTTCACTCAGGCAAGGCCTTGACATTTTGACTCTGCAGGGGGGAGATATTGGGATCAGAAAACCACTTTTCTTTATAAAAACCTCTTTATAAAAGAGATTAGAACAATAAGAAATGTGAACTCCTCAGGAGGGATTCCTCCTTTTCTCAGCTATCGTTTTACCACAATTTATGTTACTCAACCAGGTATCTATTTCGTTTGGCTTCCAATCTGTTTCAGCTCTTTCCAAAAATCAACTCCACGCTAAGGAGCAAAACTTAACACTCTTGAAGGTATTAAAAATCAAGTTTCCAAAATGATGACATCCCAAAATGTAGACATGTGCTTTCATTCTGAAGGGGAAGGCTACATTTGGATACACAAATTCTGGTATTTGTCAAAAAGAAAGTCATATTAATTACTTTAGAGTCAATAATAGATACGTTTAAAGTGTGTTTGAATCTGTGTGGAAAGGCAAATTTTACTAGAGAATTAAGAGAATGAAAGAGTGCAAAGACAATGCATTTGAGTGCTAGAGGTTTCATAGCTCTCCATTGGCAACCACAGTCACTTACTCTTCAAACGAAAAGAGTGTGTATTGTTCAGTCACCAACCAAAACCAGAGTAATGATTTAACTTCCAAAATATTCATGAAGCACGACAGAACCTGTCTTTTCCCTCATTAAATCCCCAGCCCAATTCTAATATAAAGAATGAACTTCAATTGTAACAAACTCCATGGGGAAGAAGTAAAAATTTTATCAAGTATTATATTTGTTATTATTATTAATATTATTTACATCTGGATTTCTTCTGTGACCAAAAGAAAAAACTATTTACCAATCTTTCAGGAACATCTGAAATTTAAATAATTTGTGTGGCTAAAGCTACAGCTCCATAAGATTCAGTCGAAGTATTTAATGTTCTTTGTTTACAATTGAGTAAAATCAGCTGCATAAAACTGCAGCTCATACTTTAAATAGCACTTTATTACATAAAATTTGTCTCACAACCACAACAGGGAACTGGCAGAATGGCCTTTCTTTTATTCAAAAATTTTTTTCCACTAGTTGCTCAGCAATTTTTAGAATAGCATTCAGGGAATCTCAATAGCAACATGATAGACCCATGTGGATTGTAAACTTATAATTATTCAAATCGTGTTTTGTTTTAGTAACTAAAATGTTCTCTTTTTTGCATTGAATAGTATATTTCCTTCTTTTTTTTTTTTTTGACACCCAGCAGTTTCATAACCACTGAAGAACATTTCCCTTTTCTGACTATCCTAACATAAAATGCTCTCCTAATTAAAACAGTGCCTAGAATCAAGACTTTTTAAATGTAAATTACAAGGCTCACTGGTCAATACAAGATATTTCTCTGCAAAGGAGAATCTTGTAAGATAAGATGAACCATGTCATGATCTGATATTATTTGCTTTGTCACTTCTCCCGACCTCGAGTTTTTCATTCTCAGATTTGAGATAACCTGCCCCACAGGGTTATAAGGAGGAGTAAGCCAAGTCATGCCTGTGAAATCAGTTTGTAAAGAGGTTTATGTAAGTGTTATTGTTATTATGATGGAGAAATTACCAAATTTGGATACATTTCCCATGAAATATATAAAGGGCAAGAAGTTGAGGCTTGGGGAGAGCAGGGGGAGGCACTGACCAAGTCGTTGAAAGGATTGGGGTCAGAAGGGAAAGAGTGAAAATTAAACTTGAAAGAGAGTGCTAGGGAGACAATAATATTGGTCTATCACAGAGTGATGTGAAGGAAACAAAGCAAGTAAAATGTACATAGTAAAATTTAATTTGCATGAAACATAAAGATTTGTATCTGCATGTTTTAAATGAACTTATCCTTTGGAGGTGTTATCCAGAGATGCAAGCATTGTCACTGCAGCTTGGCCTTTTTAGGACAATGTCAAATAAGACTTTTTTCCTCCCCACACGTGCTTTTGCCAAAGTACAGACAGGATACTGTCTTTGAAGAGGTGCCTCAGGTTGTTTATTTTTAACAGGCTCACCTTTACCTATGCTTCCAAATTATATCTCTCCTTCTCAGTGTCCCCTGCTACATCTAGTCTCATGACTGTCCTACTTAGGAGGAGTTCAATCAGTAAAGGAGAAAAATATTAATATCATCATAAAAATGTCATTTACCCAGACAAAATACATAATTTATAATCTCTTATTGTATGACAGTTATTTTGCCCATGTATTATTATTCAATCCATGCAAGTTATAGTCAGCGGTTCTCAACCTGTGGGTCGTGACCCCTTTGGGGGTCGAAAAACCCTTTCACAGGGGTCGCCTAAGGCCATCGGAAAACACATATCAGGTATTTACATTACGATTCATAACAGTAGCAACATTACAGTTATGAAGTAGCAATGAAAATAATTGTATGGGGGTCCCCACAACATGAGGAACTGTATTAAAGGGTCGTGGCATTAGGAAGGTTGAGAACCACTGTAGATGATAACATTTGACAAGGGAGATTGACAGATGGAATGACATACTCAAAGTCAAACAGCCAGGAAATTTTCACTCAACTGTAAATGGTTCTACTGCCAATGCCGTTTGGCAGACAAGAGAGACTGTGCAGGACTTTATGTTCTACCCAAGTGATTCCTTGGCCAAAAACTTGAGTGAAACTTTCTGGACTCGGTGACACACATGTTGGGGTAATTGCCTTCTAGAGAGACAAAGGGCAGGTTAGAGGTCCTCAACCAACCCCCTATACATTTAAACTTCAGTAACTTTTTAGGAAAAAGTAGCTCTGGGTTATCCTGTTCTATCAATATAAAGCCAGACAACCACTTGAAAGAGAAGGATAAAGGTGATTCTATTGGGTAGGACCTGATACCTCTAAGTTTCCTTCTTTCCTATACTTACATTCCATAAATCTCTGATTTTCAGCACCCTTTTCTAATTTCTCAAACCTAAAGATAATTTTGTCTCATTATTTTAAGAATAGTACAATTTCTACTAATTTCCTCAACCCCAGAAATGAGGATATAGCAGATAGAAAATTGCTTGTCTGTTTTATGAAATCTTTTCTTCAAAATTAAAAAAATCACAGCAACTCCTTGTCCTTGTAACAGGTAACACTCAGATTACTGAGACATGCTGAAACATATCTTTAGGCTGTCACAAGGTTTCAGTGTGCTGCTTCTATGCCACCCCAACCCCACCCCAAATCTCCCAAGGTCAAAATAACACCTGGGAAATGGTTGCTTAAAAGGTCTCTTTGAAATTTCATATTTCTCAAGAATATTACATATTTATTATTCAACAAAACTTAAAAGAAAATCCTCAGCTACCAACACTTCTTTACCCCTCCATTGGACACTCTTAATTCCAGAGCTAAGAGAGCAGAAATATGCTATATACATTAACACCAAACCTACCTTTTGGTGACTTGTCCCAAACTTGGAGAACTCAACCAACTTTTTGGAATTCAATTCATAGCAGAAAAGCAAGTTAAGAGACAGTATGGGGAGTTCCCTGGGGGTGTAGTGGTTAGGCTTCAGCGCTGTCAATGCTGCATCCTGGGTTCGATTCCCAGCCAGGGAAATGGCCACATAAAAAAAAAGGAAAAAAAAAAAAAGAGATAGTATGTCCACATATATGTTCACCTCTTCAAACAGCTGTCCATCTTTTAATCTGTACTCCCATTCCATTTGCACTACCACTGTGTTACACCTGTCCAAACTTTAAGTTGGCACTCCCCTTTTAACCAGATGTAAGTCATAGCAAGAGAGTGCAATGGTACAAACTCCATCAGTGGTGCGTCAGTGGTGCAATGGTCATGCACAATACAGCACTACTGCTCCACAAACTCAGTTCAGTGGAATGCTTATCCCAGGAGAACTTACGGATAGGTTTTCCAGGTCACTCCTCATTACTTCTCTTCAGCCTGACTTCTTCTTGAGTGCCACCTCTCCTTTCTGCTCATGGGCATTTTCCATGAGATCAAATGCACTTCCAGACATTGCAAATTGATGAGGAATGAAATAGAAAGTCCCAGTTTTTGGAACCAGTTTTTATAAAGGTACGTTGTTCTGTCAACAAACTCAGAAATCCAGTGGCTCCTTTCATAATGATCACATTGTCTTGTTCAGCTCCAACCATTCCAGGAAAGAGATCGTTTTCTTTTTTTGTGCATCAGAACCATCTGGAGAGATTACTAAAATTATAGTTTCCAAGCCTACTGAACCAGAATCTTCAGGGGTAGAAACCAGGGATATCTGTTTTAACAAGCTGCCCAGTTGATTCTAGCGAAAATGCAAATTTGACAAACATTGCTGTCGCCTAACTTGGCAATATGAAAATTTGAAATCATAGTGCTAAATACTTTTTTTACAACTTGAATCTTTCCTGGAAGATCTTGAGAGAGGACCATTTCCTTTTCAGAAAGCTCCAAACTTACACTTGAGGGCATTCTACTGGGAGGAGGCAGATTCTCACCCACGCCCTAACACCAGTCATAATAATATGAAAATACAAAATATTTCCTCACTTTTCCCACCTGCTCTCACTCCTGAGCAAAAAACTGACTGGTTATCAATGTGGTTGCTTTATTAATAAGAATCATATCCTATGTCAGCGTTTGGTTTTTTATAATAAAATGACATGGTTAGTTGGATATCATATTTTTAGAGGATTTAATATCTTCACTTTCACAAGGAAAGATAAAATCTCTGCTTCCATGGAAAATATGTTGAATCCAAACACCTTAGGACTAATATTTCTGGGGTGAAAGTTCATAAAGTTAATATGACACTGGACACAAAAGTCAAAGAGGTGACTAACAGTGTGACCTGCAGCCAGTCCAGACATGAACACAACAGTGACAGCTTTGACTTCACTCTAAGCATCAATGGAAAGGAAGTTCAAAGCCAGTTAGCCACTAACGGGAAATTCATGTTCACTTTCGACATCCCCTGTTTTTCCCTTTTTTACTTCCACAGTTGCAAGTTGAGTTTCTATACGCAAGCGGACAGCCATGGGTGAGCCCCACTGAAATAATGCCAGTTTACCAGGTCATACAGAAATATATGTATAGAGACCAGTAGAAGACTGGAGAGAACTTCAAGTGGTCACACAAAATAGGATCATCAGCTTCTCGTGAAATGAGAGAATACTTGATTAAAAAATTTTCCAAAACATCAAAACATAGATAAATTTAAAACAGATTTATGAAAATTATTAAATTGCAAAGGTAATAGTACAGTAAAAACTTTATTTAGGCTCTTGAGCAATTTCCTGCTTGAGCCCACTCCTACCTCTTAGGAGTGCACTTTTCCCTTGCCAAAAAAATTCATTGATGTATTTAGCAAATGTTTATTAAGAATTTATTATATAGCAGGCACTGTGCTAGGCACGGAGTATTTAAAAGTAAATAAAAGACAGATTTGACCTCTTGGTTTCCAGTAAGTGGGAGACAAAAATTGCCTAGGTACGCAATAATAAATTATGAGTATTATGACAAGTTGGTGGATAGGTAACTGTGGGGACAAAAGACAGACTAGCCAAGTGGTCTTTAGGAGGAAAGCAGGAGATAGACTGTGTTGAGTCTTCAATAATGAGCAGGTGTTCACTGAGTAGATAAACTGAAGAAAGACTTCCAGGGGCAGCATGAATGAAAGCATAAAGACTAAAACATATGGAATATTTGGAAAATTTCAAATAATTTGGACAACTTAGAGTGCAAGGAACGAGACCCAATCATAGAGTGCAAGGAACGAGACCCAATAAGGATGACTCTTAAGAAGTAAGTAGGGGATCTCATGAAGAGCTATGAATGATATGCTAAGGTGCTCAGGCTGAGTAGGGTGCCAATGAAAAGTTTTAACTCTTAGAGTCTTAGAAAGTTCACTCTAAGTGAAATGTAGATTAAATATAAACAAAGAACTATTAGAAGCTTGGAAACCAGTGTGGAGGGCATTGTAGTGATCTGGACAAGATCATGACACCTGAGTTAAGGCAAATGTAGTAAAATAGAGACACATACAAACGTTAGAGCTGTTAAGAAAGTAGAATGAATACGTTATGGACAAAATCCCAATTGACCTAGTGCAGTCAAGCTATTTTGCTTAAATGACTTTATGTGAGGTATAAAAAGATTAAGGCAATTATTTAAATTCAATTTTAATAAGGTAGTTAAGAGTGCTATTGAGCAGTAATATAGCTGAAATATAGACAAAGCAAGATGGAAGATAAAAGAAGAATCCAGGGTAATATAAAATAAGCAATTCTCGGTTGTAGCCAGAGGTTAAAGTTTGGAGTAGAGTTTGACTACAGAGAAGGTTTGGTGGGTTTGGGGGCAGGGAAGGAATAAATTGTTCTATATCTTTTTTGTTATAGTAGTTACATAATTCTTTATGTTTGTAACAACTCAGACATGTATAAAAAATTAATTTTACTATGTAATTAATAGGAAGAAAAGGCAAAAATAGATAATTCCTGATGATAAATCAGCTTATAACGATCTGAGAAGGGAAACCTACTTACTCTTAGATAGTCATTCAGTCATTCATTCATTTAACAAATGCACACTGGGCACACATATCATTCCAGGAACTGTATATGTGTAATGTGTTGGATACACAGTGGCCCCGTGGATACTACAGTCTAGTGGGAAAAAAGTATCTATTGAATAAATATTTCTGTAAATTCAATTACAATTGTGATAGATAGAAATAAAGAACATATTATGAAAGCATTTAACAAGCTTCCTTGAAGTAGTGATATTGAAGCTAAACCTTGAAAGAATAAGTTTATGTTGATTGAAGGCAAAGAGAAGCAGTCAAAGGGAAGGACAGCATTTGGTGCACCCCTGTGTGTCAGGGGCAGCCCTGACACACAGCAGCTCTCACATACCATACACACTCTCACAGACTCTCATGTGCTCACTCCAAAAAATACCCAAAAAATTTCCTACTCATTTACACATAACTGTATTTTCTGTTTCTCTGTAAGACCCTTTATACTACATAACACTTCTATAATGGAAACTGGCAAAGTCTTTCTATAGACTTTTCATATCTACCACTTACCAAATATGTCACCTCAAGAAAGTTGTTCTTGTACCTCAATTTTCTCACCTGTAAACAGAATTATTAATTAGCAATTAGTACATTGGGTTATTATAAAGAATATATTGGTTAATAAAAATAAAGCCTTAAGAACAGCACCTAGAATATTAAGTAACCAATAATAGTAAGCTATTATTATTATTATTACTATTATTATTAGAGACCATCTTTTTATGTCTTAGAGAGAAGAGATGGCTATTACACTCAATTTTTGGAAACAACGAACTACATTCTACCAACCATACTAACTTCCTGTGGGTGTCCTGAGTCATAAAATAAGATTCGTGACTATTAAAAATGCTTTCTTAGCCCAAGAAAGAAGCCTTGGGGCCTCTCCTTGCTAAATCCATTCCTGTTTATCTAATTTAATTCCTAAGAGCACATCTTGCAAACTTTCACTTCCAGGTGTCATGGAGCAACTGGAATTGGACTAGCCCTTCTGCCATAAAAATAAGATTGGAGATAATACGTGAGGCAATTGTTTCTAAGTATTAGACAACAGCAAACACAGCACTCTAACCCCTAAGAGAGGAGAAATCCATAAGAAGAGCCCCTACTTTCCCTGGATCTCTACCTGGGCACTATTATCCAACCATGACATAACAAGATAGAGTCCAAACAGAGCACAGTGGTCCTACTGAGCTGAAGAGGCAGAGATCAGTGTTCAGGAAAGCTGAGGCAGTCAGAACCCATAGGGCAATGCACCAGAAAGTAAAGGAGGTTATGTTGGAGGTAGAGATCAGAGAGTCCCAGAAGTTGTGTAGAAGGCTCCTATGAATCCTTGGCTCAAAGCTAAGATGAACATACTCATGGCAAGACTACTTGTTGCTTGTAGTAATTATGGATCACAGTTACTGAAGAGACAAGAGCAGAATACAGATACTAGATATCAAACAGTGCTAGTAGAAATTGAAGTTCTGGCCAAGCCAGAATGGCAAAACCTTATTATCAATTTATTAACACATCGGGCATCTATCTGAGATACAAGAATAGATTAAAATCAAACTCTAGGGTAAAGGTCCTCTCCATGACAAAGCCTTTAAAAGATTTGCAGTGAAAATGAAGTTAGAAATTGAGACCAGCCAAGATAGAGGAGTTTGAGAAACATATTAAGCTTTCCAAAGATGTATGCTAGCAAAGAGTAAAGACAAAGTAATCAAACAGTAAATGAGCTACCTAATAGAAGGAGACAACAATTGTCAAAAAATAAAAATCACAAAAATACAGAGCCTATACAATCATCATCAACAATGTTCACTACACAATAAAAAAATATTATTACACAACTAGACATGTAAAATAGAAAGGCAAAGTAACCCATATTGTCAAGGGGAAAGCACTGACCCCAACATTAGTGAGATGATAGATTAGAAAACAAGAACTTTAAAATAGCTGCTATAAATATGGATCAAATAATTAGACATAAATATGTTCAAAGAATTAAGAAAATATAGACCTACAGAATAAAAAATAGGGAATCTCAGCAGAGAAATGTAAAGTGTAAAAGAGAGCTAAATGGGAATTTTAGAACTGAAAAGTACAGTAATTAACAAAACAAATTTACAGTAGATCAGAGATGAGAGAAAAAAGTGGTGAACCTAAACATAGAAAGGCAGATATATAGAACTTATCCAAACTAAAGAATGAAGAGAAAATAGATTGAAGAAAAATAAGCAAATCTTTAGAGACCTGTAGGACCACAAAAAATTATCTAAACATGTGTAATTAGAAATCCAGAGGGATAATAATGTCAGAATGGGACAAAATAATTATTTTTTAAGAAATAACAAAAAGCCAAGCCACAGACTGCAAGAATATTTTGTAATACACATATCTAACAATGGGCTTATATCCACAATATATTAAAAATTTTTTAAACTCAATAATAATATAAACAATCTAATTCTTTTTAATGGGCAGAAGACCTGAACAGACACTTCACCAAAGAAGATGTATGAATGGTTGATAAGCATGAGAAAAGATATTCAGTATCATTAGTTATCAGAGAATTTCAAGTTAAAGCTAAAATAAGATACCATTAAAAAGGCTAATATTTAAAAGTATTGACAATACCAAGGTTGCTATTAAAAGTAAAAATTTTTATAACTACTTTGGAAAACAGTTTGACAGCTTCTTTTAAAGTTAAACTTGTACTTATCATATGAACCTGCCACTCCTCTCCTAGGAATTTACGAAAATGAAGTAAGAACATATATCCACATAAACACTGCTGATGGCAATTTTATTCATCATAGCCAAAACTGGAACAACCCAAATGTCTACCAATAAGTCAATGGCTAACAAATTGTGTTATTAAAATAATAAAATACTACTCAGCAATAAAAATATAAATTAATAAGTGCAACAATGTGGATGAATCTCAAAAACATTATGCTGAGTGAAAGAAGCTCAACATAAAAAAAGTACATACTGTAATATTCTATTCATATGAAGTGCTAGATGGGCAAAACTAATCTATAAGGACAGAAATCAGATCAACCGTTGCCTGAAGGGTGGGTGAAAGGAGGGGTTGACTGCAAAAGGGTATGTAAGAGGAAACTTTTTGGTAATATAAAAATGCTATATCTTGATGGTGGTAATGGTTGCATGGGTATATACATTTATTGAACTACACAATTAAAATGTATGCATTTTATTGTATGTAAATTATACCTCACTAAGTTGATTTTCAGAAGGATATGTGCCTCACTCTTTTTAAATTATAAGTCTTTTCATCATCATCCTGTAATGAGTCATTCATCAATAAATTTTATGAGGAACAAGTTCTTTATGAATCATACACAAACACCTCAAATAAACATCAAACATTTGTTTGTGTTACATGTGCATGACTGGAGAAATAGATTCCTGTTAAACTAACAAAACCCCTGTCCATCATCTCTAGTTCTAGGCTACAGAAGAAACTGTAATTTTAGTTCTCATCTTCCTAAGCATCCTCAGTAACCACCTGTAGACCATTGCTTGAAGGGAGTGTCTGTGCCGATTTTATAAATAAGTTCTACCATCTGAAATCTTGGCTGCTGCAGAGCTTAGGGGTGCATTCCCTGCAAAATCTGCCCCATTCTCATAGCAGAAGTACATGGTTAGAGTCTGACTGCTTAGTGAACCAATACTACTACTGGTTCAGGTAAACTGTCCTAATAACTTCCCCTGCTCAAGTACCCTCTTAAAAATTTTCTGAAAACACAGAAGAAGCTAGACTTTCCTTTCCTTGAAATTTTCCAATCTGTAGTGGAAAACTGATGGACAAGACAAAATAACATAAATAAAAGGCACTGCTAGCCTGTGTAATGACCACATGGGCTAAGACAAGTGCCTTCATTTATTGGAAAACTTCCCTTACTGATTTGGAGTCTTAATAAGAATAGCAGGGTGCTCACTCTGGCATCACATAGACTATAACTGGAAAAACACAGAGATTAATATGGCTCCTGGGCAAAAATGACATGCAAATTCATGAAGCATTCCATATTTTTATGTGTAGACTCTTAAAAAAACAGCTCATAGAAAAAGAGAACTTATTGGTGGCTACCAGGGTTGGAAGGAGGGGGAATTGGAGGAAGGTAATCAAAAGGGAAAAAATTTCAATTATGAGATAAATAAGTACTGGGATGTAATGTAGAACACAATAACTATACTTAGCACTGCTATATATTTGAAAGTTGCCAAGATAGTAGGTTCTAAAAATTTTTATCACAAGGAAAAACAAATATTTTTGTAACTATATGAGGTAATGAATATTAAATAAACTTATTGTGGTGACATTTTGCAAAATATGTACAAGCATGTCAAGTTATGATGCATGCACACTTTAAACTTATACAGTGCTTATGTCAATTATACCACAATAAAACTAAAAAGGAAAAATTAGCCAGAAATGCATAAAATTTTACTACAATCTCAAACCCTGTTACATATTGTGTTAGTTTTCTATTGCTGCATAACAAATTACCACAAATTTAGCAGGTTAAAACACGACCAGTTTAGTATCTCACAGTTCAGCAGGCTTGAAGTCCCATGGGCTTGCCTATATAATCTCTGCATAGAGTGTCACAAGGCCAACTTAAGGTGTCAGCTGGGCTGGGATTTCATCTGAAGTCTGTAGGGAAGAATGTCCCAAGCTTACTCAGCTTGTTGGCAGAATTCAGTTCCTTGGGCATGCAGGACTGAGATCCCATTTTCTTTCTGGCTATCTATTAATAGAAACTACCTGCATTCCTTGACTCATGGCCCCCTTCCTTTATCTTTAAAAAAGTAATTACAGGTTGAATCCTTCTCAGGCTTACAATCTCTCTGACTTCCTCTTCTATGACCAGCCAGCAAGAACTCTTTGTTTTTAAAGGCCTCATATGATTAGATCATGTGCACCTATATAGTGAGGTCAACTGATTAGTAACCTTAATTATATCTGAAAAATCACTTTTGCCATATAATATAACATAATCACAAGAGTAATACGTGGGGAGATTTCTGGTCAAGATGTCAGAGTAGGTAAATGCTGGGTCACCTCCTCTTAGGACCACACCAATTACAACTAAACTATAGAAAAACCATCATTGAGAATTGCCTGAAGTCTAGCTGAAGCAAAGCCCTACAACTACAGACAAATAGAAGAAGCCACTTCAAGACTGGTAGGAGGAGCAGAGACCGAGTTCAGACTGGTTCCACACCCACGTGTGACCATTAAAAATTGAGAGGAATACCTTGGCTATGGAAGTGTCCCCCAGAAGAGGGAGGGGTCCCAGCTTCACACTAAGCTCCCCAATGCTGGGTTCCAGTGTCAGAGAGAAAAGTCCCCATAACTTCTGACTGTGAAAACCAGTGGAAATTGTGGCTGAGTAAGACAAAAGATGGCTACAGTCCCAGACAGTTCTCTTAAAGGGCCTGACATAAATTTACTTGCTGACAGACTTGCTGACTCTGAGGTCTAGGGCTGGGACAGCACCTTGAAAGGTGCCAAGGACATACAGGGAGGAACTAAATTGTCTGACTTCAGGGCAAGGGCTAGAAGAGCAGCTTTCTCCCAGACAGAGGAGCTGGTGGAATCACTGTTTCTTTGTTTAACCCTCCCCACTCCTGGTGTGCAGATGCAGGAGGCCACCATATCTGAGACTCCATCAACTTGGCTAACACCATTTATTCATCCCACCCTAGAGATTCCATGAGACTCCACCCCACCCAACTTTCAGGCACAACCAAGCTTCTTTCAGGAACTTTTCTGTAAAAACAACCTGTCTTAAGTTCATGCTGTGGATTTTTCTAAAATCTCTTAAAGGTTCACAAAATCCAAACAAGCAGCATCTGGCTTTGGCATGTCCTATACCTCTGGCTGAGCAGCCCCAAGTTCAGCACTAGTAATAGCCAGCCTCAGTTTGCAGATTGGCCTCTCAAGGTACCCCCAAGGCCAGTACAGGTGGCAGTAATTTGTGGGTTTTGTGGCTCATACTAGGTGGCCCTGGGCAGGGCACCAGATGCAACTAAACTTGGCCTGCGGCAGGTCCCTTCCCAAGAGGTCCCAGGGCTGGTGGCCAGCTTCTGACAAAGCTGGAGTATCACCTGGCTGCCTCTAAGGACAACACACCACTCAAATGGCTGCCTGGCCAAGCATAAGGTACCCACTAAAGTAAATCTTACTCTGTAAATTTAGCCCTTGCACCACAGCTTCTCCACTGTACTCATGGACAGTTTTTACAGCCAATCAGCCCAAGGTTCAATCCCTCCCATTGATGTGCAAAGAGCAAACAAGGCGCAACTACAACAGGAGGGCACACATGACCCACACAAGGAACACACCTGAAGCATATGGTTTGAAGACCAGGGAGACTGCATCACTGGGTCCCACAGGATACCTACTACATAAGCCACTCTGCTAAGGCCAGGAAGCACAACAGCCCTACCTAATACATAAAAACAAAAACAGGGAGGCAGCCAAAATGGGGAGACAAAGAAACATGTCCCAAATAAAAGAACAGGACAAAGCGCCAGAAAAAGAACTAAACAAATGGAAACGAGCAATCTATCAGATGCAGAGTTTAAAACACTGGTTATAAAAATGCTCAATGATCTCAGAGAGAAACTCAATAAAGAGATAGAAACATAAAAATTGAGATATAAAACATGAAAAAGAACCAGTCATAAATAAAGAATACAATAACTAAAATGAAGAATACATTAGAGGGAATCAACAGTAGACTAGATGAAGCAGAAGATCAAATCAGTGATTTAGAAGATAAGGTAGAAGAAGATAACACCTAATCAGAACAACAAAAAGAAAAAAGAATTTTAAAAAATGAGGATAGGCAGGAAAGGAGGGAGGGGGAGCCAAATACATGGTAATGGAAAGAGAACTCACACTGGATGGTGAATGTATAATGCAACAAATAGATGATGCACTGTAGAATTGTACATCTGGAACCTATATAACTCTTGATAACCAATGTCACCCCAACAAGTCTAACAATAGAAATGTTTTTATTTAAAAAATAAAAAAACAAAAATAGTTTAAGGAATCTATGAGAAAACATCAAGCATACCAACATTCACATCATAGGAGTACCAGAAGGAGAAGAGAGAGAGCAAGAAACTGAAAATCTATTTGAAAAAATAATGATGGAAAACTTCACTAACCTGAGAAAGGAAATAGATATACAAGCCCAGGAAGCACAAAGTCCCAAACAAGATGAAAGAAAACTGGCCCACATGAAGACACTTCATAATTAAAATGCCAAAGGTTATAGATAAAGAAAGATAAAATACAGCAAACGTGGACCAGCAACAAACTACCAACATTATAGCAGAGCCCCTGGATCTCATCAGATTCAGCCTGGATTAGCAAATTTACATAAAAATTAGAAATGACACAGAGATCTGAGGTAAATTATATGCTTCTTATCATTTAAATATGATACAGGAAGATGTGGAAGAAACTGTGACTACTATAGAAATTAATGAAGAAAAATCTGAGGAGATATATAAATCAACAAAATGGCATGCTCTGATGCTCTCTGTCCAGAATAATGGTGTTGTAACCATTGCCCCTCCACTGAGAGTTGGCTGAAACAAAGAATTTATCCTGTGTGGAAAATAGAAGACTTTGTATGTTTGCCTCTTTAATGTAGAAGATATTTTTTTAAACCTGCATAAATTTTAATACTAAGAAATAATCAAGGATTATATTACTCCTAAAATGAGTTGATTTGCAGATAACTAACAAATTCTTAAGCTATATGGCATTTTTATATTTCTCCAACCCTTCCAATAAATTGATCTAGAGAGAGAGAGAGAGAGAGAGAGAGAGAAAGAAAGAAAGAAAGAAAGAAAGAAAGAAAGAAAGAAAAAAGCTTTAAAACAGCAAGAATAAAAGCTATAAGTTACCTACAAGAAAGCTTCCATAAGGCTGTCAGTGGATTTCTCAATAGAAACTTTGAAGGCCAGAAGGGATTGGCAAGAAATATTCAAAGCGATAAAAAGCAGGGACCTACAACCAAGATTACTCTACCCAGCAAAACTATCACATAGAATTGAAGGACCCACAAAGAGCTTCCCAGACAAGAAAAACCTAGAGTTCATCACCACCAAACCAGTATTACAAAAAATCTTAGAGGGAATTCTTTAAGACAAAAGTGTGTGTGTGTGTGTGTGTGTGAGAGAGAGAGAGAGAGAGAGAGAGAAATAGAAATGGCAACAAAATGGCAGCATGAGAGGGACCTCTGAAAAACTCCTCTGGAGATTACAACTAATAAAACATCTGTTTCTCAACCAAAGACCCTCTACACCACACACAATCACAGCTCAGAAACCCCCTCATCCCATTAAGGTACCTGCAGGAGGCCAGAGGGTTAAACAAAGTAAAAATGAGTGGGGATGCAGACACGGACAGGTGCTCACTTGGAACTCTACTGCTGGAAGCGGGAGAAGGAAGAAGGTGGTGAAAGAGTGCTCCGGACCTCACTTGGTCCTCAGGACAGAGGGAAGAGGGCCCAGAGGCAGGGGTGTGAGATACTGCACCATCTCACTTCGGCCACAGGAGGTGCAGACCCAGCTGCAAAACCCAGCAGCCAAATTTCACTCTGGTTCCGAGAGGAGGGGGAGCGATAAGGTGATGGGGAGCCATATCACTAAGTCTCCAACCAGGAATAAAAAGGAGAGAGGAGGCTGCATGAGAGCATTTCTCAGACCACAACCAGCACAGTCTGAGAGACCACCATACAGGACTTACCCCAAGACTCAGGGCAGAATCCACACGTGGAGCAAACCAGGAACAGAAAGGAGCAATCATGTCCAAACTCCCTGCATGACCCCCAGAGCCACAGGAAGAAAACAAAGCCACATAACACCCCACCCCCACAGACTTCTGCCCACCCAGTATCAGCAGCAAACACCAAAGAAATTACAGCAGTCAGAGTCCAGACAGGTTGAGAAAATTAAAGATATGGAGACAGATGACCCATCAGAAACAGAGTTTAAAGTAATGATTATAAAAATACTTAAGGAACTGAATGATAATTTCAACAGAGAGAAAACAAGCACTAAAGAAGACTTACAAATGATTATAAAAGACCAGAGAATTGTATGCCTGAAACCTATGTAATCCTTGCTAACAGATGTCACCCCAGTAAGTCTAACAATAAAAATGAATTAAAAAAATAAAAAATAAAAGACCAGAGAGAGATAATGACTGCATTTACTAAAATGAAGAACAGAATAAAAATCACTAAACTAAATAAAATAGAAGCACAAAGCAGTGATTTGCAGGAAAAGCCAGCAGAAAACATCCAACCAGATTAATTAGAAAATTATTTCCAAAAAAAAAAGATGGATTGAAATTCCTCTGGGATTATATATCATATGTAAAAATATCAGAATAATAGGGGTGCCGGAAGGGACAGAGGAAAAGCAAGGGATCAAGAAATTATTTGAGAGGAAGGAGGGGAAGCTAAATATATTGTGATGGAAAGAGAACTCACATTAGGTGGTGAACTTACCCCAAGTTGACAATGCATTGTAGAATTGTATGCCTGAAACCTATGTAATCCTTGCTAATAGATGTCACCCCAATAAGTCTAACAATAAAAATAAATTTTAAAAAATTTATTTGAAGAAATAATGACTGAAAATTTTTCTAACCTGACAAAGGAAATAGACATACAAGTCCAGAATGCACAGAAAATTCAAAACAAGATGATCCCAAACAAGAATATACTGAGACATATTATAAATAAAATGGAAAAAGTTAGAGAAAGAGAGAAAATGCTAATAATTCTAGCAAGACAAAAGCAAATAGTGACTTATAAGGGACACTCACTCTATCCTCAGCTGATTTCTCACCAGAAACTTTACAGGCCAGAAGGGATTGGCAGAAAACATTCAACATGATGAAAACCAAGGATCTCCAACCAAGAATAATATATCCAACAAGGCTAGCATTCAAAATTGAAGGACAGATAAAGAGCTTCTCAGATAAGAAAAAGCTAAAGCAATTCCTCACCATCTAACCAGTACTACAAAGAATGTTAGAGGGACTTCTTTAAGATGGGAGGAGGGATGAGAAAGTGAGTAAATAAGGAAAAGGGATGGAGAAATTTAGTTTGGTTGTTAACATAAAGTTGAAAGCAAAAAATAAATAAAACTCATGGACAGAGTCAATAATTTAGTAGTTACCTGAGGGTAAAGGGAGAGGTGGGTGAGGGAGAAGGGACAGCGACACAAACATATGGGGATGGAAAGAGAACTGACTCTGGGTGATGAACACATAATACAACACATAGATGTAATGTAGAATTGTATACCTGGGACCTATGTGATTTTTACTAATCAATGTCACCCCAATAAATTTAGTTTAAAAAAAGACAAACTACACACATACACACACAGAATAGCATAGCAACAACTACCTATCTATCAACAATAGCTTTCAATATAAATGGATTAAATGCTCCCATTAAAAGATAGGGTAGCTGAATGAATAAGAAAACAAGACCCATACATATACAGCCTATAAGAAACTCACTTCAGATTGAAAGACACACACAGACTGAAAGTAAAGAGATAAGAAAAAGATATTTCATGAAAATGAAAACAAATAAAACACTAAGATAACAATACTATGGCAGACAAAATAGACTTTAAAACAGAGGCTATAACAAGAGACAAAGAAGGACCCAGTAATCCCACTTCTGGGTATTTATCTGAAGAAATCCAAAATGCTACTTCAAAGGGATGAGTGCATCCATATGTTAATGTAGCATTATTTACAATGGCCAAGATGTGGAGGCAGCCTGGGTCTTTGTCAATAGAAGAATGGATACAGAGTCGGTAGTACCTATATACAATGGAATATTGCTCGGCTATGGATGGGAATAGCTTCTTGCCGTCTGCAGCAGCATGGATGAACATGGAGAGTAGGTATTGTACTGACTGAGTATGTCAAAGAAAGATAGATGCACTGTGATTTTGCTAATGTATGGAATCTTTGCTAATGCATGAAATCTAAAGAACAAAATAAACAAAACAGAAACAAATTCATAGATACAGAGAGCATTTTGATGGTTGCCGAATGGGAGGAAGGTTCAAGGTGAGTAAAATAGCTGAAGGAATTAAGAAGTACAAATTAGTTGTTACACAGTAGTCATGGGGATGTAGGGTATAGCATAAGGAATGTAAGTCAAATATTGTAATAACTATGTATGGTGTCAGATGGGTACCAGATTTATCAGAGTAATAGAGGGTAGGGGATTGAGGGGATAGGCTGAAAAGGGTGAAGGGATCAAGAAGTACACATTGGTAGCAACAAAATAGTCATGGGGATATAAAGTAAGACATAGAGAACATAGTCAATATTATGGTAACAACCCTGCATAGTACCAGGTGGGTACTAGACTAGTCAGAGGGATCACTCCTTAAATTATACAAATGTCTAATCACTATGCTGTATACCCAGAATTAATATAAAATAATATTGAATGTCAAAACAAATAAATAAATTGTATTAAAAAACAAAGAGTACTATATGGGGCCGTCTTAGAACTCTGCCTACCACAGGGATGCTAGATTCTGTCAAGTATCACTGACCTTCTTTGTATCCCCAAAGGTAACATTCACCCAAACATTCTAAAGTTGTCTTTAAAAGCAAGTGTTGCCAGTAAGTGATTCAGAGCCCACTTTCCAGATTACAATTATTAACACTGGGATACCACGGGGCGGGGGTGGGGGCGGGGGGACATATTTAAAGTCAGAGGAATTGTGTTTAAATCCCAAGAATTCAGGAGAGAGAGAAGTTAGTACTGAGTTAGAAAAAGCACCCAAGCAGAGCATTCTAGGAGGCACAGAATTTGGGTAGGCATGACAGATAGGAATAAATGGGGCCTTGGCCAAGCAGTGAGAAGATCTGCCTAAGAGTCTCTTGGGGAATAATGGAAGATAAGATTAGACAGACAGCTAAACTAGAGTAGAGATGGTTTTGTAAACAAGGGCAAGAGTTTGGACTTGACTCAATAAGCAATATTGAGCCTTTGAAGACCTTTATAGGTTTCTTTAAGAGTATGTCAAATTGTTGGAAATTTTTGGATTGGTGAGAAAGATGAGATTAGAGGAAAAGTAATTAGAGCAATGGGGAAAGAATTGCTTATCTATTAGAGATACATACAAACATTCTATGATGCATGGAATGGGTTTTAACATATTCCAGAAAAAAATAAGGGGGAAGACACAAGAATGGCAAAATGTTTATAACTGATAAAGCCTCGTGATAGGTATATGGGGGTTCAATATACTATTCTCCCTGCTTTTGTGTGTGTTGAAATGTTTCCATAACAAAATGGTTTTTGTTGTTTTGTTTTGTTTATTAAGTTTATTGTGGTAATCTGGGAGTGAAGTTATGAAAAGCTAGATGTTGGTGGTGGCAAGGAAAATAGAAGAAAAAAAGTACTAATTCAACAGACATTTTTTACCTTAATTACAGATTTGATATGACAACTTCAGCTAAAGGAAAAAGGAAAACTGACTCGTTTATATAGCTTTGTAAATAGAATAATATTATAAAAAGGAACCTACCTACTGTCTATAAATTCCTGAATTTCAAATGAAGTACTTCATTTGTCTGTATGATTAGGATATGCATAGAAATTAATAATCTGGGTAACATAAATTTCTGCCTATACACCTCTTTCTCTGTCTGCTGCACCACATGAAAAAAAATTGGACAGATTTCTATCAAATTTAGAGGGTCTGCTCAGAAAAAATCTGCTTATTACAAAATAGCCTTATTTGGTCTATACAAAACAATAATTTTGTGGCACCCTAGAGGTATGTCACTTATTTACTTTTTAAAGATACATTGATGTTATCTATTATTTTTAAAGTTTTCTATAATTTGAGTTCAGAAATTTACCTTTTTAAAATTTTTCCGGGGATCTTTTTGGTAGAAGCACCCAAAAGGTTCAAATGGTATTTATATTCCAATGTGATATATTTTAAATTTTCTTGAGATAGACATAAGAAGTCATACCAGACAAAATTGCTATCCTGAAGATGAACAATTCTTATTTCCATACCTGCAAGAGCCAAAGTAGAATTTTTTTAAAATTTTAATGTAATTCTAGAAGACTTGGGATCAAAAGGGCAGTGATGGGCTTTTACAAGATGAAAGAAAGCATTAGCTAACGTAAAAAAAAATATTTGGAACCTATTGGAAAGACAAGATCTCAGTGGGCAGGCTCCCACTGAGTCGAATGCCCAAACTGAGAAATCTTGAACACCTAAAAAGAGGAGCAGTTCACTTCCAAGAACAGTCGACACCTGAGGCTTCCATGAGAGCCAATCAGGAGGTACCCCACACTCCTGTACAAGTACTTGAAACTAAAATTCTGCCCGAGAGACATTTGGCTGCAAATACGGAGAAAAGGCCACATGGATTAAGATACCACAAGCTGAGAAAATAAATAGTACTTCAAACTTAAGCTCTAAATCAATTAAGCTAAGGAATCTAGTATTATTTCACAATCACAAAATGTGTCCCTATCGTCAAGTCCAAAGGTACCAAGCTGTTCCAACAGGAAACACATGCTGGATCCAGTTACCAAGTCCCAGCGCTACTAAAATATTTATTTTCTGATTAATAGAATTTTATCACTTAAAAAATAATATCTAGACCTAAAACAATGTATTTCAATGGAGTTTTGCAAAGTGGATCAATATTTATTGTCCGAAACCATGGATTTCCTTGACGTGACCCTTCACTTTCAAATGTCTGCAGATTCCCCTAACTGCCTGCTCTGGTGTTATCATTACAAGGTCAGAAAGTCTAAACTGCAGGCATTTCATCTGTGATCATGTTGCTTCTAACACGGGCAACCACAGGTAATTTGAAGACTATTAGGTTTATTCATATGTGTACCAGAAAATAGAATGATGATAATCAAAGAAGCTTTATTGCAAATTTTAAATAAATCTCTTTTGATCATTACAATAATTTTTAAATTACAGCTAATTATTTGATTGTTTCTACTAATGTCCATCAATGCTAAATGAGTCTCCTGGTCAATACCAAATATAGCTAATAAATAATACAGCTAATGAAATGGAGATAATATATCATATGTTAAGTCAGTAATTACATATAAAAGAAGTCATAGAATCTGAAGACAGATTATAGGATTGCTCAAAAAGAAGCAGTCATCTTAATTGTTTTGTAAGAGAAACACTGGAGGCAGAAAAGATTGTGAAGCCTCTGGTGTGGTGGGCTAAATGGTGGGCCCCCAAAAGATATGTCCATGTCCTAATCCTAAAAACCTGTGAACACTACCTGATTTGGGAAAGGTGTCCTTGCACATGTAATTAAGAATCTCTAGATGAGGTCATCCAGGATTATCTGGGTGGGCCTTAAATGCAATGACAGATGTCCTTGTAAGTGAAACATGGAGAAGAAACACAGGGAGGAAAGGATAAGGCCATGTCAAGATGGAGGCAGATTGGAGTTATGCTGCCCCAAGCCAAAGAATGCATGGATCTGCCAGAAACCGAAGTAGGCAAGGGAAGTTTCTGCCCAAGAGCCTTTGGAAGGAGCATGGTCCTGCTAACACCTTGATTTCAGAATTCTGGCCTCCAGAACTGGGAGAGAAGAAATTTCTCTTATTTGAAGCCACCATGTTTGTGGTAATTGTTACATAGTCCTAGGAAACTAATATACTTGAGGATTAAAAACCAGAATAACCTTACAAAAGTGTTTTCTGAAAGCTAACTAAATAAGTAAATATACAAACAAACAAACAAACCAGATTAGGTAACTCCTGATCTCTCCTTTCAAAGCTGAGTTTTGTAACGCAGAATCCAACACGCCTGGCACATAATAGGCATTCATTCAACTGCTACTTCGTCCCCAGTGGATATTCCAGCAACCCATTCTGTTACCCACATATGGCTACTGCCCAGTCACAGTCTGCATTTCCTAATTAATTTAGACTAAAACTGTGCACTGGAATCATCTTCACATATACATGCCAGGCCTGAAAACACTGGAAATTTTAATTCAGGAAGTCTGGGATGGAGCCAAGGCATTTGCATATTTAATAAGCTTTATAACAGATGCTGATATCCACCAAAAAAAATGGAACCTTCCACCTAGAGCATTGAGCAGCCAGACACACTGGCCACTCTCATTCCAGAAACCTCTTGAGCAGACAGACAAGGGGGATGGTGTGGTGGAGGAAGCAGGGGACATGGGGCTGGAGGACAAACATATACATAAGACAGCTAGACACACCTTGAGAAAAATCTCCACCCTTATTTTTTCTAGAAATGTGCCATCCACGCAAGTTCCTGGGTCTATAGGGACTCCAAAAATGGAGTGAGAGGACTGAGAAAATAAAGTGAAATGAGACTTGGTGTATAGCTGAAGGATAAAAGTATTTTTGGATTAAATTATAAATCCCATGTCAAACTTTTATACACTGAAGTATAAAATATGCTAAGAAAACACAAATTTAAAAGGGAGCCATAAAATTTAATTCTATGTAATTTGTATTGACTGTCTACTCCATAGCAGATACTGTGCAAGGTGCAGGGCCTCTGAGAATGAGTGAAGATGGTCCCTCCCCACCACTCAAGGACAAATCCAGGCACTAGCAGAAAAAGCAAAACCCCAGCAGTGCAGTTATAACTAATCTAAAACCTTGGACCCAGGGTTGATCTCAGATGAACCACTAAGAACCTTCGCCAGTGGCTGAGTTGATTTCTCCCTGAGGTCACGTTTGATACAGAACTGTTATCAGAAACAGAAGTCAGTAGTACTGACTTTAAGAAGTTAACATTTATTATATGTTAGAAGAGTTTGTGGAAATTCTCCACTCCTGCTTAAGTAAAAATACAAAAAGGATATTAAATGTTACTGATTTGAATAACAAATAAAGCTGGTAGATTGAGCTCTGGCACTTCAGGGACTTCCTTAGTGAAACACCAAACTACAGTACTAGAGTTAGTCTTCTGCAAAGAGAGTCTGCCTGGGTTTTTTAAAAGAGGGCAACTGTGTCCATTTTCATTAATGCATTACTGATGTCACTGTTAAACTATATGGCTGAGTTAAGTTAAAACTATGATAGTCATCAGCTCTTTAGTACTTAATAATATAACTCTGCCTCAAAACACTTCCCCCAAGAAATAGTGATTCACTTATTTAACCAATATTCATGAGCTCCCACTATATGCCACATGCTGTGCTAGATACTAAGTTTGTGCATGCTAGACACATAGTCTTGGCTTGTGTGAGGCTCATTCTTTAAAATATGTTCCATCAAGTGCCACACCCCATACACCTGTGGCAGACATCGCTAATCAATCACAGCACCTTCTCCTGCCAATTCCCTGGACGCTTGAGGATCTTTCTCAACATGCTACTCGTGAGAATACTACCAGTCAAAGGTAGAACACAAGATGAAACTCGTCCATCCAGATGCTAACCAAACTACACTGAATCATCTGTGGTTCCCCCAGAAATTCTATTGCCTTGGTTCAAGTCATGTTCTGTTCCTATCTTTCACCTCCCTCTCCTCCCTATGAACATCCACACTCTTCTGAAGATATGTGGCTCAATGCTCTGCCTTGAAAGTCCCTAGTTCTCCCCACACAGATGTTCTTCCCACTCAGATGTTCTTCCTCTCCTTAATCTTTCTTCTCCTTTTTTTATATTATTAATAAACTGCATGCCATCTCTCCCACATGGACATCTTAAGGATAAAAAATAGGACTTGTGTGTCTTTGAATGCCTCATATCTATTTATATAGTTTTGCATACACAATATCAAGTTTACTAAACACTGATTCAATTAATTATGAGAGACCTTAGGTTAAGAGAAAACATATAATGTCACTTGGGAAAAGGCTCACTGTATATACCTCTGTTCGATGCGGGTATATCATTTCTACTGTTCTGGTTACCAGGTTGCATTTGCAACGCATATTACTTGTAAGATTAGGCTGCTTCCCGCTCTTGAGTCAGCCCACTCCACCATCTTGGAGTGTACTTTTTAACTTTTACCTTTTCTTAATAAACTCTAACTTTTCTATATTTTCACACACACACACACACACACACACACACAAAAAAAAGATTGTACTTATATAAAAGAACAAAAATTGGATTTGATGTACAGAAATGGAACTACAGTAGATTCTTAACCTGAGTCATGGACTCCTGGTGGCTATAATGCCCCTGATATATTATATACATTTGTGCAAATATGCATAGGTATTCTTTTCCAGGGAAAGGATTCACCAGATTCTCAAAAAAGGTTAGAAAAACTAAAATATGCAGTAGTTGAGTGATGCTGACAGAGATGTTTATGTATTTGCTTTTACGTGTCAAAATGGCATATTGGGAAAGGGAAGAACCTCATGTACTCCTGTTTCCAGGTTTACATCTCTCAGGATGATCCTGGTAATCTCCGAATTGTTTCTCCTATGTTCACTACACCCATAAAGCAAAGTACAAAAAATAAGTCATAAACAGAAACTTAGCTTTTTTAGCACATAAACTTCTAAATGACCAACAGTATCCATTAAACTTCCGCACTTTCAGAACCTAAGAAACCCCTAATGAACTCAGCAAAGAGTTTTTTGATCTTATGTTCCTTCAGGAAAAATCTTCTCCAAAAATTTCATAATAAAATATATTAGCTAATTTAAATGTATTTGGATTAGTAATTAATAGTACTTTTTCAACCTAGGGAAATATAAATGAGAGTAGAAAAAGAAAATTCACAACCTTACAACGTATTATTGAATTAATGTTTATTTAAAACCATGAATGAGTTTTTCCATGAGTGTGAATGAACTGGTTCATATCATAAACATATTTACAGATTCCAAGTAACTATAACTATCTTTTGTCCATAAGACATACTGGATCAAACAATGTGATCAATTCAAAGGTTACCTTTTTTAAAAGAATTTAAGCTACAAAGATGATTGATTAGTCAGTCAGTTGCTTGTGAGACTTCTCATTTAACAAAAAAAAAAAAAAGGTTTTTTAATGAAACAAATTTATTACAAGGAATTAGTGTGCAAACAAGCCCAAATATTTTCCTCAGGATATGCCAGAGATAAGCAAAATAATATTAAATAAAGATTACTAAAAAAATAAAGGAGGGTGGGGGAGCCAAATACATGGTGATGGAAAGAGAACTGACACTGGGTGGTGAACACATAATGCAACACATAGACGATGCACTGTAGAATTGTACACCTGGAACCTATGTAATTCTTCTTAACCAATGTCACCCCAATAAGTCTAACAATGAAAAAAAAAATGTTGTTCCCTACAAATAATGTGTCTCATCTCAATGCATAAGAAAAGCATATTTACAATCAAAAAGAGCTCTGTCCACCACTAGGGGAACAACTATCTGCGGTACCTACCGAAATGGTAGGTGATAACACAGCTCCTCTGAATGTGTATATTCTAAAAACTAGTGACAATTCACTTGTTCTCTTCTATTATATTGATTTATACATTTCAAATGTGGCCATGTTAATGACCAAATACGTACAAATGTTTTAAAAGACAAAAATAACAACTATATACAGTTTGACAATCAAATTTTAACCATGGTATCTTTCATCTAGTCCAATGACTAGAGACTTTCCAACACCAATAATAACTATCAGGTACTACATCAGGCCAAATGAAGCCTCAACAATACATCGGTTTACTTTTTCCCTCCAAATACTTTCATTTTTCTTTTAAAAATGTTTACAGTTTTACCTGCTTTTAAACTGGCAGGCAACAGCTACATGAGCAATGCCTTATACCACAAATCAAAGCCTTTTCCTACCCAAAAGCTACTGTTAATTAAAGTCAATTTTACCATTCAGATTAAATTCAGATGTCTAGATCCCAGATACCTGGGTATGAAATACTAAAATATGCCAAGAGGAATTGATATTTTTCTTCTCTTCTTTTAATATAACCCACTATATTATAGTGAACTAAATAAGTTTGTTTCATAGAAACAACTTACATTTGCCAATACAGAGCAAATGGTCTATGTACAGATATATCAGGACTGCCTAACTGACAGTGAGTGTTGCCAACCAGGCTCCAAGTCAATGGAGCTAATATGGTGGAGCTCTCTGCTGAATGGACTTCCCCTTCAGGATACGTCGGATCTGAAATGAAAATAAATAGGGTTCATGAGGTTTTTATTTTTAATGGTCGAAGTACCACATTTCATTTAGCGTTTCATTCCTTTTTTATATATTCTACAACACTCCTGTTAATTTGTAAGTAAGCATGTAAAAAAATATGCAAGGTTTTATGTGAAGATTTTAAGGTGACTTAAAAATATATATTAAGTCCTTTCAAAGCTGATCACAGATCATATATAATAATTTTGAGTACAAGAGCATCTTCATTTAAATTATCTGAAGTTGAAAATCTCCAACAGCTTAAATAAGACCTATATTCCTTTCCTAATCTTTATTCTTGCTATTTGTGAGGAACTTTAATATAAGGCACTAATTAAGATATATTATAGCATCTCACTTATCTTGAGATACTATAATATACAAATAAATCCTTAATACCCTTCAAGTCAAAATAGCGATCTTGATACCCAAAAATTAAAGCACCTGCACAACACTATGAATCACAGGAAAGCCCCTAAGCTCATTGTGAGCCTAATGGCTGATTTTATACAAATCTGACAAACTTTATTATCTATCTCTCAGCCGACAGCAGATTAAAAGCAACAACTCCAAAGAAAGATTTGGGGAGGGAATGCAACTGGCAGCTGCTAGAAGATACAAAAACCACAGTCTGACAGACTTTGTTCTGACAGTAGAACAAAGGAAAAGACCCTCTCCACATACACAGACACAAAAATACAAAAGCAGAAAGGAGTGTACTTTATACTTTGTTTACAGTATAAAGTAGTTCTAGGTTTTAAATTACATAAATAAACTTCTCATTTCTTATTTAGTATCAGTTGTAGACAGGAATAATTGTAACAGCTGATGTGTACTGAGCACTCACTAGCCTGGGACTATCCTAAACACTCTCTCTAGATACTGACTCATTTAATACTGACAGACACAAACACTGACAGAACCTGCCTTAAGAGCACACCAGCTAGCCTCCACCCCACACCTCATCTCCCTTTACGTTTCAGACCAAGTGCCCAAAAGCATTTCCTGTTCTCTCTATAACCCTCACCTGTTCTCCCACAGGGCCATCAGGAACCAAATGCACTGGCTGTTCGTTCTCCAAGTTCCGAGTACTTGGGTCAGCCCCCTTCCTCATCAACAGGCGGACTGCATCCAGCTGTGTTACCCGATACTGCAGGCTGGCAGCAACATGCAGGGCAGTGTTTCCATTGTAAGCCTGAAGACAGAGATGAAATGACACCCATCAGGAAAGGGGACTTTCAAGAAAGCAGCTCAAAAGCTTGAAGAAAGTTCAAAGGTCATTCTAAGTCTCGTGCAGTTATTGAAGCTTTCTAAAAGTACCTTTGCATTCACAAAAGACAAGCAATTGGGCAGCTCCAAAAAGAGGCGAATGAGTTCCAGATTTGCTTCCTCAGCTGCCAAATGCAGTGCCGTGCGGCCACTTTTACGATCCTTGTCAAAGACAAGAGGGGAAGAAAAACATGAACATCCAGACACCATGCCTTAAGAGACTTTTCACCCAGTCTCTCGTCACTCTTGCATCTTTCCTCCCAGAGCCCTTAACTCACTGCTCTACACATAGGTGATACTCAGTAAATAAACCTCAAATCTGAAGAGAATAAAATGTTACCCAGTTAAAAAAAAACAGGTTAAGTCTAGATCCCACAAAAACACTACCTTGATAATCGGTGTAGGAAAATGGTAGCCAAAATGACAATATCAATTTTGAGCATTTTTTTTCCTTTCATAAAAGACTAACTGATTTCACAGCTAAATAATCTTTTGTATAATAATCCAAAATTAAAAACAAATCAAGAAAGCAGATGAGATGATCTTTTAAAATCTAAGCTTCTTAACTATCCTATCCATACACCACTCCTCACTCCATTAATTTAAAAAGAGGGGAGAAACGTTTTAATCTCTACTTGGGAGCAGGTCTTTTGCTCTAACCACCTTTGTCCCCTATCCCATCTCTAAACTCTTCTGTAAATTTACCTTAGCTTCCACTGCTGCTCCCATTTGAATTAGACACTTAATGGTGTCAACCAGACTCTTATTCTTCAGTAAAAGCTCCTGAACTTCAGGTGAATGAGGCTGTTGATTTCTCTGGAGTTCGTGCACCACAGCATTATGCGCCACAACCGCACAGTGCAGAGGAGTCAGGCCTAGAAAAAGTATCATAAAGCAGTGGTCAGGCATCCCACAAGTCTTTCAGTTGTTCTGTTCATTACAAACCCCAAGGCTGGCCTCTACATGCCCTACAAATTAGTTCCACAAGAACTTGCGAGGCAATCTGAGTAACCTGTCCATTGGGTCTTAGTGTTGATTTCACCTATCAAATATTTTAGCTTGAATTAATTTCCCTCCCTTCTTAGTATGAAACTTAATACGGCTTTAGGACTTCCAAGCCCCTCTCTATAACAGCACATCACTCAATAAAAACGTCATTGCTCACCATCATAGTTAGTGGCTTCAGGATCCACAAACTGATTGCTCATCACCGCACCCTTCTGAATTGCCTGCAAAATTTAAAAAGAGGTATCTGTTATCAAGAGACAAGCTATACAAAAACATATTAGTATTCTAAGAACTGAATATGTCAACTCAAAACAAATTTTGCAACAGACAGCCCACATCCAGCTCCTAATACCTAAACCCTATCCCTTTGGCCCTGTGATAATGGAGGCTTGGCTCGCCACCTCTCACCTGCAGCACCTGGGAGTGGCCCTTCTCAGCACAGACGTGCAAAGGGGTTCTCCCCCAGCAGTCGGTGGTGTTCACCTGGGCCCCAAGGTTCACCAGATCCTGCACAATGAGGTGCTGATTGGCAGCCACTGCCACCTGAAAGGCACTCTGTGGACAATAAGAAAAAAAGTATGTTTTTAAAACATGTAACACTACCAAACAAGGAATATGAACCTAAATTAAGACTGAGGGGAAAACCCACACAGAAAAAAGCAAATCTTATTAATAAGCAATAAAATATTGTAACACAAGGAAACTAAAATAAACTTAGGGTGCAGCTTTATTATACCCAATTAGTCTTTGGTCAAATAGCCACAAAGTTAACGTTAATAACTTCAGGGTTGATGGTGGCAAAGAATCAACATCTCAAAGTTAATATTAACTAAATTTTCTTGGTCTTGAGCTCTGAAACTATCTACACATAAATGAGACGGGCTGCCATTCTCTTCACCATGACGTCTTTGCCATTTCACTTGGCCCAGGTCCTTACCTGCCCATTGTGCTCTTTAATATCCAGCATGTGAAGTGCATTCATCTTCCTTGCAAGGACGTAGGAAAGTGCCCTTCTCCCTTGGGCAACAGCAATGTGGAGGAACCTGCAAACGAGGAAAGGACAAGAAGTGAATACTTCTATTTCACTAAGTTCATCTTTTAAAAACAAAATTCTTCTTTTAGACCCTTCCGTGATATGTAGATACACTCAAATGAAACATTACAATGCACAATTTGTCTTTTCTGCTCGGTTGATAATGCATCTGAGTTGCAACAGGATGAGTTAGGCTGCCAGAAATAAGAACACCAAGCATCATACCGATCACTTTAAACCTACTATTTTTAATACTCGTAAAAACCCTAGAGGAAGATATTAATATTACTGTTTTACATGTCAAGAAACTGAGGCATAGAGTTAATAACTTGCCCCAGGCCACAGAGATGTCAGGACAAATAAGTAGTCAATCTACAAATCAACACAGTTGATAATGACAACTAACCATAATCTATTTTTTTCTCTATAGATGCAGTCCAGGGTGGTCTTTCAAAACCAATTACTCAAAGATGACACGTATATTTTTATTAATTTAGAACAGGTACTCTGTGAAACCAGAAAAACAAAAGGAAAACTCTGTCTTGAAATATTAGCTATCCTTAAATAGCAGTTTCTACCTACCCTCGTCATCTTAGTTAGCCAACCATTTACTAAGGTCTAACTTGATATATCCAAGAGAAATTCTGTGCCCACTACGTGTAACAAGTATGGTTTATCAAATTAGGTACCTGAGATAAAGGGATACTTACGTGTCACCATCTGCATCCTTTGAAAGGAACTGGTCTTGGGAGATATTTGCCAATTTGCTTTCCTCCTGCTCTACTTGCCACTGAAAAAATGACTTCCCTAACTGTGTCGTGGTGATTGGATTTCCAATGATGTTCTGGAATGGCAGTGAAGTGCTTAAAGGGACAGAGCCTGCATCAGGCCCCACCATGGCCTCACAGGCACTGTGTGGCATCATGCTGAAGTTTTGCAGATGGGCATCACTTTGTTGCTGAACATTGGGGGAAGTCTGAAGGGGAACAGTAATATTCTCACATTCCTCATGACTACCTAGAAGGGATGTAAAACTTTGATTTGGGCAGAACTGTGGTCCTTGATTATCAAAGAGGTTTGATTCACAGTTGGGGGACTGGGAAGTTCTGGAATAAGGACTGTATTCCAAAGCTGGATTGTGGGTGTACTGCTGCGGCTGCTGCTGCATGTTCTGGTTCTGTAGAGGATACTGGTACATGGAAGCCTGATCCATCATATGTGGGGAGCTGCTGACTTGAAATGGTTGGTATTTCTGAGGTGGAGAGAAGACCTGGCCTCCATGGAAATCCTGACACTGCTCTCGGGGAGAGCTCTGAGGGACCACCACAGGGCTCATCCAGCTAACTTGGACAGTATTCAGGGAAACCGGGCTGCACTCATTCTTGATGTTGATAATGTTCTGAAGCAGATCGGTACTGCTGTCCTGTTTGGATTCATTGTGGTGAACATCTTCCATGCTCTCCACGGGCGTTGGTGTTTGAGGTGGTGTCTAAAAAGGAAAAAAATATAAGTTGCACACTCCCTTTTTCTGAATGGTGAAATTAGAAGAAAATAGTGAGATACTTACCAAAAAATGGGTATGTAACAAAGGTGGCCTTTTGCAAGCTGGTCCATCAGACAATGCATCAGGTCCTTTCCTTTTCCCACTATATGATACAGTGTTCGCCAATTCTATACCCAAGACAGGAATAGGAAATCTATAATCATCATTTTACAAATTTTATCTATAACCACACTACATTATTTTACTCTAAAGCCCCCATAATATCATGAAAAGAAGTAATTCTTACCTGTGAATTGCTCTTTGTTCACACCTTGTGTCTATAAGAAAAAAAAGTTTCCAATTTAGTGTAATATTAAATGGTTTCCGGCTTAATATATATCAATAAACAGACTTATCTCTACCACTCTTTACAGCTCATCATAAACCTTTAATATAGTTATTCTAGAGATATTTATTTTCTCTGATAATTTTTATTTAATCTTGCAACTTCCCCCATTTTTACTTTCGTCCTAGTTCAATTAAGGTCAAGATGAATTTAATAAGGCCATTTGAGTTTTCCCTTTACAGGCAAAATGTTCCACTTCAATTGTACACCATTATTTCCTTGTCTCCAATTTGCCTTCATTTATTCATTTGTTAAATCTCTCTTGGGCTAAGTGACAGGAATAATGCAGACAGGAAGACACATACGCTCTCTGTCCCTGGACTTTGTGGTCTATAAAAGACTTACTGGATCTAGGTCAGCAGAGAATAATAACCCTGAAAGACTAATCTCCCTGTCCTCCAACCCAAAACAAAAAATAGGTGTCACCTTAAAATCATCCACAGCTTGGCCAGAAGCCTTCTGTTTATTACTTCGGATGTGCAGCAAGAGCTCTTTCACTGAGTTCTTCACACGAACACCTTGAAAAGGACCTCTCTGCTGCCTTCCAACCCCCATATGGGGCTCAACTGTTCAGAAGAAAACAAAACATATTCCAGTTAAATCTCTCCATAGAATCAAATCTTAATAATCTTAAAAGCATAGTTATCTAATGTATAAAGTCCCTAATCACCAGATTACAAAGCCTTTCCAACTATTCGTGATCAATGGCCTACATATTAGTCCCCAGTCCTACTTAAGGTTTTATGTTGCCTGTTACCTTCCCCACCAGGCATCCTAAAAAATTAAAGCTCATAAAAATGTGGTTTAGGGGGTCCCAAGAGTCAACAGAAAAACCCAAATTAAGCCTCTCTGTCTCTTAGCCCTATCCACCCAAGAAACAGGATCACAGATTTTGCTACTCTGACTCTCATAAATCTACAACTATTCTTGACTTTTGAAAAACTTTGGAGGATCAAGGAATAAATGATGAATTTTTAGCTTTACAAACCAAGGGTTCTGTGTGCGCATAGAAATTTAAAAGTCTATTAATTCACTCACCTAAGAAAGCACAAAACAAACTTCCAACAAAGATTTCAATATACAAAAGCCTAACAATTAATCGTGTTTTAGATTTCTTTCTTATTATTCTACTCAGATAGGCTTTGCCAAGAAAGCTACTTAAATTCACAGAGGTTAAACACATTTCCACACACGCACACAGGATTTCCCCTGATTGACTGCTTTGGGGATTGCTCAGAGGTATTCTAAGTAAAAAGGAAATATGTAATTTCATTTCACATTTAAAGTTTAAAATACAATTTAAAATGCAGTCTATGAGTACAACATTGCATTTCTGACCACTACTATGTCACAACCTTTTGGGATGAGTGGAACAAAAAGTAAACGTGCAAAAAGTCAGGAAATATAATTCAGCCACTCCAATGAGAGTGAAAAAATGAAAGAAGATAGGACAAGAAACAATACATAATTTGAACATATATATCATATATATGGCAGAAACAACTCAATGATGAGGCAAAGTAAACAACTAGCTGTTTTAGTTTAAGTTTAGGGACATCTTGCCAGAATTTAACACATTTCTCTAGAATGACAGCAGTTAATAATTCAACGTCACAGGGAGAAAAATTCAGTTTCAGAAATCCCCTATGGCTATGTGGTAAACCAAGAAACTAGCAAAATAGTTTCAGACAGATAAAGGCCAAATGTGGGATTAAAAGGTTCTAAATATACATGAATACATACACACACATTCTCACAATTTTTGTATTTGCTCCCTTAACATCAGGGAGCACGTTATACAACCAAGTTGCTTAAATCAGTTATTTTAATGAAAACGAAAAATCACTTTTTAAAATAAAAGACGAACAAAACAACAGTGACTAGCAGTGGGGAGCAACTGGAAGAAACCATTCTGTAAATCATGCTGATTAGATTCCCCAATATTTGAGATACACACGTTCTTTAGTCTACCCACAGTGGCATCCTGTTTTTCCCCAAATTATGCAACTCAGTTCATTAAGAAAAGAAACAAACCAATTCACAACTGTAGAAAGGGAACATTAAGTCTTTGGTAGATATGCTTAACCATCCTGAAGCACAGAAAACAAAAACAACACCGCAAAAATTCTGGGCTGACCCGAAACTCGCAAACAGCACAAACTAAAGACATAAACTAAGCTGCTTTTCAGTCCAGTTTCACTTTACATCTTAATAATATCGGTTTCTTTTCTTTGGCATCAAATCCTTTTACTTAAAATTTCCACACAGTTTTAGGAAGAAATCAGTCATGACCTTAAACACAGTACTCAAACCCTTTCACTAAAAAAGCCACAAGAAAATGTTACACCTACATTAGTTCCAAAAACTTCGCCATAGTACGTGAATTGTAACTTAATAAAGCTGCCTTTTAAAAAGGAAGAGAGAAATCTAATATGGTTCATTCACCACCCCAAAGTCAGAGCTCTGCTCCGAGAGGCGTTTAAAGCTAAGAGGCCAGTTGGATGAAGCTCAGGTTTCACAGACGGTCAAAGGGCATCGCGTTATATCAAACGCCCAGCACAGGACAAGGCATCCAGTCGTCTCCTAATAAATAATGGCTAGTCTGATTATATACCGCCGCAAAAGAAGCGCAGAGGCCAACTAACACCTGGTCGAGGGACTTCGCATCAAGGCCACCGGACCCTCCCCTCCCGCCGGCGTGCGAGCCTCGGGTAGACGGTACCTTGTGGCCGCTCGGCACGGGCGCCGCCTCTCGGCCGGGACTCGACGGCCCCGCAGGAGGACACGGAAGAAGCGGAGGAGAAGTCTGAGGAGTCAGAGCCCGGCGAGCCGGGCGCCGAGGGCCCCGACGCCGAGCAGCTGGCTTCGCAGGCGCCCGAGGCCGCGGCAGGCGGCGACGCGCCGTAGAAGTAGGCCAGGTTAAGCGGACTAGTCATGAGGCCGCAGTCGCCGGCCGCCTCCAGCAGCCCCTCTCCGCTGCAGCCGTCGTCCAGCAGCTTGTCCACGATCATGCTCCCGGGCTCGGCGCTTGGGGACGCCCCCCCCCTCCAGACACCTACGCCGCCGGCTCGTTGAGCGTGACTGTCTCCCAGCTATAGCAGTAGCTTCGGCGGGTTCAGAGATCTATAGAGGGAAAACGGCGCGGGCAAGGGCGCGGCTCTCCTATTAAATCGGCCTTTGGGGCCAGGGGAGGGGAGAAGGGGCCGTCGCCTAGCCGGCCTCCCCCGCACCCAGCCAGGCCATTGGCTGCATCGGGCCGCCTCCCGGCCCCTCCTCCGGATGCGTTCAGTTTCCAGTAAAATGTACAGGATGAGGCAATGTGCCCTCGCCCTCGCCTCGCTCGGCACCGCCCAGACCGACGGGTTGTTTTCTTGCCTTTCACCTGGAAACCCCTACGGAAAGTGGCCTCCACCTCCGGGACTCTGACCCCGCACCCTCCACCAGGGCCGCTGGCCGAGATTCGCCGGGCGGGCTGGCACTGCTTTCGGCGCGCTCCCCGCAGGGCCCCGGCACCCGGGAAGAGGGCGCGCGGCTGGGACCTTGGCCTGCAGGAGGAGGCGGGGTGCCAGCGGTGGAACAGGTCGCCCTGGTTCCCGGGGAATAGGAAATCCCGGATGGTGCTCACCCCGCACCCCTCCGCCCGCCCTGCCGAGGCGAGCTTTTCGCCAGCCCGACGTAGGCGTCCCTGGAAGGTTCTTCAGGGCCCATCTCTTCCAGCGACTCAAAGCAACTTCTCTCTTAACTTAATAAACGTTTTCCAACGTTTCTTTTGACAGGGTTCTAAACTGAATATAATTTGAAGCCATTTTTCTGTCTTAAAATCTGAGCAACAACTAAATACGGGGCGTCGGAGCCCGGGAATAAAAAGTAGTGCCTTACACTCCTGGGGTCTTCGGTAATGGAACAAAGCCACCTTAGCAAATTGATAAATTCACATATGTGTATTTATATATGTAAGTTCTTTATTCTGCATAAGTTGACACTGTGTCTGAGAAACAGGAATTTTGCTTTTTACTATCTTTTTAAAAGGTTTTTACACAATTTTTTATTTAAGTCCTATTGCTAAGACCATGGCTAGGAGTTGGCAGAAGATGAATGATTATGTGCAGCCTTTCAAATACATTATAGTCTTGTAGGAATGATAAGGTAAGTACACTCATGCTATATTAAATCAATTATGATTAAATATCATGAGAGATACAGACTTCAGTGAGTGTCCTAAAAAGAAACAACTCTGCTGGAGGAATGAGGTCATCACCTAGAAAATCTTTGCAAACGAGTTAGCATTTGAGACAGGCACTACAGGATGGGTGGAAGATCAACCCACAGCATTTACAGCATGAGCCAAGAACTATTATAATGGTCAGATAAAGCATGGAGTCCCTTTTAGTATAGTCAAAAGGAAAATAACATTAAATGTAAAAGGTAACGTGGTGCCCTTGGGTGTAGCACCTCCCTGAGACACTGAGTTATTTAATAAACATTGAACAACAAAGAGTTTAGGGCAGACAGAATGAATCTGGAAGCAGCTTAGAGAGGGTGATGCTGAGGGCCCAGAGGCCATCAAGAGCCACTGCAGTAGCCCAGGAGGGAAATGACCTGACCCTGAGGCAGAAGCAGTAGGAAAGAGAGTAAATACTGGAGCAAGTGGGGGGGGGGGGGGGGGGGGGGGGGGGCGCGGGGCGGGGCTAGGGCAGCATTGCTAGGGCAGAATCCACCAGTCTGACCCAGTTGGAGGTGGGGAGCAATGAAGGAGTCCCTAGTCAGGTGCTACTTGTGGCTGGATTACAGATGAACAGGGTTGCCAGCTTCCAGAAGCAGAATGTTAGGGTTCCAGAAGGAAAGAAGAGATGGAGGGAGGGAGACAATGAGCTTGAGTTGATACTCAATAGAGGGTGTAAGACTGGTGAGAATTCCAAAGTAAATATTTTCTGTACTGCCTCCTCAAAACTTCTTGCTGCCTCTCCCTCTCAATATTTGAATTTTGGTAACTTTTTAAAAAATAAAAAAGGAAACAACTCCCTTGATGTATCTGCAGAAAATAAAAAGCTGCAGTAATTGCAATTCATCAAAAATCAAATTCACTTAAAAGACGCTGCAAAGGAGATGTTGGGCTTTCTCAGTACAATTTATTTGCATTATTTCCCTCCCCTGTTAACATATTTTATGTATAATAAAAGCCTTAAATGGCCATTCAAATAAATTCTGGACAAAATGCATGGCAAATTTTTTTTTACAAAATTAATTCCCCTAAAATAGGCTGACCAGATATACTGTTTTAAATGGGACAGAAAACAATGGTATTGTCCCATTTCAAATGGAACGTATGGTCAGCCTACTGATACCTTGAATTTAGTCCAGTGAGACTAGGCTGACCATACGTCCTGCTGTTTTACATCCTATGTGAAACGGTTCTTCTGGTCAACCTACCCTAAAATTATTTCCTATTTCATTTGATATATAAACATTCAAAGCTCAACATGGCCTCTGGAGAATTAATACAGATAAATATGGTCAATGAAAGATTAATGTCTAATAATAAACATTCAAAGTTTTCTGTGAAATGCTAAAGCAATCATACTGTTTGAGAAGACCACAAACACCAACGCCCAGAAGCCCTCCTAGACACAGTCAAAAATGATTATTACAACCAAAGGAAAACTTTCAAATACTCTGCTTCATTTAAATGTTGAAATATAAACTCAATTTGGTCTATTTGGCTGAATGATACAACAATGCCATTGTTCTAATCAAATATGGTTCAACATTTATACTGTGGATGACAGCCACCATGTTTTGAGGACACTGGGAAAGTCCACTGAGGCCAATAGCCAGTACCACCTAGCCAGCCATTTTGAAAGTAGGTCCTCCAGCTACATGTCAGGCCTTCAGATGACTGCAACACTGACCAACATCTCTACTGCAGTCTCATGAGCAAAACTGAACTAGAACCACCACCCCCCAAGCCACTCCCACATTCCTGACCACAGAAATAATATTCAAAAAATGAAGCCTTGAGAATTTGCCCAAGGTCACACTGTTCATAATAGGTCTGACTCCGGAGCTTGATCTTCTGCTTTTAAAAGGGAGATTAGAAGACTCATTTTCCTTAAGGCACAGATGCAGTGCCTACATCTATTGATACAGAAAATAATGAAAATGATAGAGGTCCCTGACTCATGGAAGGGAGAAATCCATCCCAAAGCAACTGGAAAAAAGAACTGTGAATAAGAAAAATATGATGATGCTATCTTACGTTTGGCTTTATAGACATTAATCATTTACCTTGTGTCTTATACAATGGAACATTACTGAATTAATTGTATAATAGTATTGTGCCAGTTAATTAAAAGGTACTGAATATTTAAATGTACATGTAATGAACTTTTGAAAAGCCAAAAATTATTTGGTGCAGCTTTTCAAACTTGAAAAAGTCAGTGAAGTATCTTGCAAGGTAAGTTATTGTACTGTATTGGCTGAAGAAGTGAACATCAGGGTGAGCATCCAATAAAACCTGGTAGATTTTATTTTGCTAAGTGCTTTCTAGAAGAAAAGTCAGCAAAAGAAATCATGGCACTTCCACTTTCTAATGATATGGTTAGTCATCAAATTAAAGATTTAACTGCAAACATGATAACTGATCTAGGCTACAGAATTGTATTTTTGCCTTAGAAATGGAAAGATCTGCAAACTGTACTTGATTTTGTTGTATTCATCACGTATCAGCACCAACTAATCATTGAATTATTAATGCCTGACAACAAACATAAGAGACACTGAAACCTTCCAAGTATAATTTTTTTAATATCATCGCTTACCCTGAAAGTATTGTGTTGACATTTATACTAATGATACAAAAGCAAGGGGTACAACCCTCTGGTGCCTTACAGCAAATCAAGGCAGTGACAACAAAATGAACTACAGTCATACCTTGGTACTCGACTGCTTTGAAACTTGTCATAGTTGGTACTCGACGACATATTTTGACATGAAAATTTTGTCCCAGTACTCGCCGTTTGTTTGGTATTCATCACACCTCCCAGAACCAATTAAGGACAAGTACCGAGGTACCACTCCCTTATTCCTAATGGGGAAAATGTGTTTAATACTCATTTTTGGCACTTGTCAGACTTCCCAGAAACAATTAATGAAAAGTAGCAAGATATCACTGTAGAAATACCTTGTATTCTTTACCACCACCCAGTTGCAGGAAAAGGAAAAAGGGGAGAAAAGAAGCCAGCTTTAGATCACTTAAGAAAATCCTAGATCAAACAGTAACAATCAGTAATTCTATTAAATTTTGATCCTTGAAATATACATATTTTTAATATTCTATGATGACTGGAAAAGCACTTGGTCTATTACTAGTTTGAACGAGGTGGCATTGCCATTTTGTTCTAATCGAATGTTTGAGTTGTGAGCTAAATTAATCACTATTTTTCATGGAACACCAATTTTACTTGCCTGACAAAATGTGGTTATTCAGACTCAGGTATTTGTCAGATATATTTTTTAAATTAGCAAAGTAAGCCTGTCAAGGAACAACTGACAGTATTTGTTGCTAATGGTAAAATTCATCTTCAAGTGAGAATTAGAATTTGGGGAACTTCTGTCTGACACCCTGAGCTTGATAGCTTCCCAATATTTAAAGACATTTTTGAGGAGGTCAGTGATGATGTGTTATTAACGAATGTGATACTTTTGTATTATATAGCCACTCCTCAATTAACGACCTACATGTTTAACTACCGCTCAGACTTAGGACCACTTCTCCAGCTCGGGGAATCCCCTTTCTCAGTCTGTGTGACTGGCGGGAATCCCCTATCTATCTCAGCCTTTGTCTCACTCTGCAGTCAGTTAGTTTTCACTGCATGAAAGGTTCCCAATCACACAAGACTACATATTTTGTTTACAAGTGTGGTGTCGCATGATATCTATTGAAAATACAGACCCTTTGGTGCCATGACACAGCATGTGACATTTGCCTTTAAGCTCGTTGGATATTGATCAATTCACTTAATGACCTGGTTGTAGGAACAGAACTTGGTCATTAAGTGAGGAGTACCTGTATAATGAAATGTGGCAATATTTGGAAAATGTGCGTAACTCAATTAACTAATATTTTCCAAATGAACCATGCAAGACATTACAAAATCACATATTCCATTCAAAGTGCAAGAGAAACCAATGGATATTAATGTATCAGAATACAAAAACTTCATTGATATGGTTCAGATTTCCCATTGCATTTATCCTTTAAGGAACTACCACTTATTTTGGCTTAATATTAAAGAAAAACATCCACAATTATCTGAAAAGACTATTAAAACATTTCTTCCTTTTCCAACTACATATCTGTATAAGGTCAAATTTTCCCCATATATTTCAACCAAACACATATTGCAACAAATTACATGCAGAAAGAGATGTGAGAATATGTCTTCCATTCAGCTGGACATTAAGAGATTTGCAAAAATGTAAAACAATACTGTTCTTCTCAATAAATGCTTTTTCTAATTTAGAAAATATAATTCTTAAAATAAACTAGTAAAGACTTTACATTTTTTATTGATAGAATGTAGACAATATCATCATGTTCATCCAGATTGGACTAATAATTGTTGAACACCTTGTTCTGAAACCTTCTTCCCTGTCTCAATTTAAACTGTCCAAGATAGGCCTTCCCCTCACATATGAGCCAAATGACTGCCTATCCAGTCTTGCCCATGTAAAACATCCTCCAGACTGCCATCAGCATGCCATATTCACAAGTCTAAGAATTCCTTTATTCTATTTAAGGATGCTTCAAGGGCTCCCTATCATCTTTAGCACCAAGTCCAATCTTCCTAGAATGGCAGGTGTCCAAGCCCTGTCTTCCACACAAGCCTCACCTTGCTCATTACCTACAGTAATACTAAACTGCACAGTTTCGCACAGCACTGGAACTTCACTTCTGCTGCTGCCCCTGCCCAGAAAGCTCTCTTCCTCTTCCTCACCTGGCCTGAATTAGAGTCCCTTCATTCTCAGCACCTGGATTACTACACAACTATTTTCATATATCTTGTAAATATAAAAAGCCAGTTTTTGCCCAGAATTTTTTGGTTCATACCAACTTTATAAATAAGGTAAAATGTTTTCAGGAGCTTGCAAAACAGATAGTGTGTTATGTAATGTATTGATTTGTTAGATGCTTTCCCTGAAAAATAATGTTCTCGCCATAGCAATGTAAAACATTTTTTTAACTTTCAAGAAACATTTAAACTTCTGAGTGTTCTAATTTTTTAAAATGCAGAGGAACAAGTTAGACCATATAGTTTCAAATTCATCTATTCTTCAATATGGTGTACCTCCTAAATGACAGGTACTTTTCTAGGCAGTGGGACTGAGCAGTACAGAGCATCAGACAGACAAAATCCCTGTCCTGTGGAGCTTGTATCTGGAGGCATGAACATTCTGGTTATATACTCAGATACTATTACTGAGCTACATATATCAGGACTCATATACTTCCTAAGAACACCTACAACTTCTGACTTCCCAGGCTATAGCACAGACAGCTAAGGTTAGTAAGATCCATAAACTGCTTTCTTACAACTGGCATAACAGATTATTTTGTGTGTTTTAGGTTAGAAAAAAAACAAAATGTTATCTTTACAAATAATTTTCTAGGTCCTGTTTCCAGCAGATTATTAACATGTGATATCAAAGCCCAGTCTACCCTTATATTTCCGTTGAGGAAATTTCTCAAAGCAGGTAAATATACCTGTCTAGTAACCTAATCATCATATGGATGAATTAGCAAAAGATGTCCACATCTCAGAACACTTTCCTCAGTGCTGACAGAATGAACTTGAAATACTTCTAAGTACAGTATGTATAGTATGTACAACCTTGCATATTATGGACCGATTGTGTCAAGGCAAAATTAATGCTGGAGTGTTCCTGGAGACATCTCTATGGAGCTTTCTCTTGCTGACAGCATCTATAAAGTAGTGCCATGTATCACTTTGTCTGTCCCACAAATATTTTCTGCACATCTATGATGTGCCAGACGAGTTTTCCACTATGTAGTAACCCCACTGTTTTCCAATAGGTACTCAAGATAGGTACACAAGACCTGTCTTCCAACACAGGTGTCCTCAACCCCAGGCCACACAGTCTGTGGCCTATTAGGAACCAGGCCACACAGCCAGAGGTGAGTGGCGGGTAAGCTAGCAAAGCTTCATCTGTATTTATAGCCACTCCCCATCGCTGGCATTACCACCTGAGCTCTACCTCCTGTCAGATTAGTGGAAGCATTAGATTCTCATAGTAGTGCGAACTCTCTTGTGAACTGTGCATGTAAGGGCTCTAGGGTGCATGCTCCTTATGAGAATCTAATGCTTTATGATCTGAGGTGGAGCTGAGGTGGTGATGCTAGTGCTAGGGAGGGGCTGCAAATGCAGTTTAACATTAGCCAAGAGGTTTGACTGCACAGAGACCATAATAAATCAATTGCTTGCAGACTCCTATTAAAACCTGATCAGTGAGTAGTGACAATTAAGCTGCATCTAGTACTTGAATCATCCAAAATCCACCCCACCAACCCCACCCTGGTCTGTGGAAAAATTGTCTTCCACAAAACCAGTTCCTGGTACCAGAAATGTTGGGGACAGCTGCTCTAATGTATGGACAGAAGAGGCTCCTTGTACAAGATCAGGTCACACAGCTAAACATCCTGATCAATTAATGTGAACAGAGGCTGAATCGTACCATAACATGCTTTCCAATTCAGCAGCAGACTGAAATCCAAGTCTGTAATTGGAAAACAAAACAAATCCCCCCCCCACCTTAGCACTTCATTTATAAAAAAATAAATTTTTTCCATTGAATTTTAGAAAATATTCACATACTAAAAATATGTATAGGATTCATGCAAAATTATATGATATGATGGAGTAATGTTCAATGTTGGTCTGAAGGGCTACCTGGTATAAGTAATGATTAAATAAATAATGATTAAAACTCACAAGAGGGGAGTTCCCTGGTGGTGTAGTGGCTAAGGCTTTGGCGCTCTCAACGCCACAGCCTGGGTTCGATTCCCAGCCAGGGAGCTACCAAAAAAAAAAAAAAACTCCCAAGAAACACCCACATGAACCTAGTACACTTCCCTAACATTCACCTTTAAATTGTTCTTACTTCATGAAGATGTTTTCTGGTTTCTATATAATAATGGACTTTATTCATAAAAGACACCAGTGTAATATAAATAATGTAGGTGAACTTTGTCCAAAAGGGCACAGTATTAAAAGTTCTGTGGTTGCTTCTACTTTCTCTGCCTTGTAGGCAATTCAAAGATTTCAATTCCACAAATATGGATGAAATACTGAAGGTGCAATATTGTCACCTCTTACTTCCTTGAAGGAAACTAAAATCTGAACTGCCTTAAACAGAATGGTGAATTTAAAAAGTATCTTCTCCCAACTCCCCTTTTCCTCCTTTTTTCCCTTCTCCATTCTCTTTTGTGTCACTCTTTCCCACACAAATATGCAGATTCCAGATAGTGAAACATAGTCCAAAATTATTCTTACCAATATAGCCCTCTATAAAAAACTTCCATCTTCTGGGAAGTTAGCTAAGCCTTCAGGAAAACACTGATAAATGGATTCATATTGTAATGTAAATAAATAACTTTGTTACCTTTCATAGAAATATTTACTTTTGGGGGGAGAGTAGAATATTTACTTTTAAAGGAGAAAAAAAAATCTGAAGGCAATTAAGCCCAAAGAACTCAATGTTTCAGAGCTGAATTTGGGAATCTAAAGTAATTAAGCAAAGATTTTGACAGAAAGACTTTTCACTCTTCTTTGTATCAGACATTGCCCGATGTGCATCTGCAAAGGCATGAGGCTAAGAGACTTCCAAGCACTGTTCTGCTTTCCTTTAGGTAATGATCTAAACCTCTTTTCCCAGAAGGTTAAATTTGAAAGGTGGGTTGATATGACGTTAACATATTTTTAATAGAGAAATAGGATACTATATTTGTAAATGCTCAGTACATAGTTACTTAATAAACATGTTGACTGGACTGATTTGTATTTTTACTTATATTTTTTAAAACTTTTTTATAATCTCCTTTTCTCTTCCCTTTTTAACAGATAACACATTTTGTCATATTAGATTAAGGATGATAATATAATGTCATGCCTTACATGAAGACATGAGTGATTTATATGCTGCATTTTATCAAGAAGAATTTTACTTCTAGAACTTTTAATTCAGAATTTTAAACTTGAGGTTTGGGGACTTGGGAGGTTTTGCGGGGGTTGGTTTTTTTCTCATAGGCTACAGGGATTTATTTTGAATTGCTATAAACAAAGACAGTAGCATGTGCCAGATAGAAGGACTTATTATAAAAATGTTTAAGAACTGAGAAGAAATTAACCAAGGTCATGTGCAAAACAGACATTATTACCCAAAAACTAATAAAATATTATAGACCCACAATATAATACTTTGCTATACTGATAAGGTTAATAACCACTACTACTAAATATCCACCATGTACTGAATACCACATTCAGTACTTTATACATACTTTATCTCTAATGGAATTAATGCCTGGAAGAATGGTCAAAGATTAAGATGAAATATTCAGTTATGAAACCTTGCCAGCTACAACCTACATTAGCAAAATACAATAAATATGTATAGCTACGAAATGAATTTTGTTTTGAAAGGATAATTTAATGTTGGAATTAACTGAAGAAATCTGAATTCTCACTTACTAAAAACCTATGCAAATTTCATACAACATTAATGACAATTATTCATTCACACCATCACCTCACCTCCCCCCAAATTGCTTTTACTTACATTTGCTGAATACTTTAGGCCAGGAGTTGGCAACTATGACCTGTAGGCCAAATCTGTCCTATTTTACAGCTTGTCACCTAAGCACAGTTTTTGCATTTTTAAATAGTTACATTTTAAATGGTTATATAAGTGCCTATATGATATCCTCCATCTTGTCTTAATCCACAAAACCTAAAATGTCTAGATTATTTGGATTATTAGAGGAAAAGTTTGCCAACCCCTGCTTTAAGCAAAAGTGCTTAGAACCACTATAGTATCATGACTTTGAAGCCTGCAAACTCACCTCTAGAATTTTCCAGCTATGTGAGCCTGGACAAGTCCCTTAATCTCTGATCTTCAGTTTATTCACATATAAAATGGAATACTAGCAGGTAAATCAAGTTGCTAAAATCACATGAGATAATGTATGATGTATGTAAAGTATTTGACATATCCTGACTACTTAATAAATATTAGTTCCCTTCCTATGTGCATAAATTATTATGACCACTGAGTAAATCTCCTGCCTACTTGTGTGTGTTTGACTGGGAGGATAGACTACATCTTGGAGAAAAACCTGTCTAGTCATAACTTGTTGTCTGCATGGCATTTCCCCCAGAGCACTTTTACATTTGAGCAATCAAACTGGTTAGGAAGGAACCCAATGCATAAAAAAATCATAATTGTAGAATTCGTAAGCCAGAAGCCTATTATAATGAACTATCCCTTAAATGCACTAAATTGGCTGAGAAGTTCAGTAAACAGATTCTCCTGTTAGCCTCCTTCCATTTGTCTGTATTTCCAACAGGCATGCTCAAATTTCATCTCTTAACCTCATTCTAGATTTCATAGACTTGTCCTGTTGCCCTGCAAAGTATCCTCTTCCCATCAGCCCTCATCATCCTATACAGTTTAAAAGTTCCAAAAAATTCTGTCAAGCTTTCTGGGAGACCAACAGGCAATCCTGCAAATAAAGAGTCTAGGACAGGTAGAAACAAAGTCCTTTTGGTTTCATATGTTTTGGTTCACTTGAACTCTCAGAATCTGTGACCAGTGATTCTCAACCCTTTTCTTCCCAGCATATCTAAGAGGTATTAATATGACACACTTCCATCAGTAAAGTGCTGTCTGGCTACCACAATCTCCAAAATGGGGTTGTGTGGCCCTTGAAAACACTTTCTGTTGATTTTTATAGTCCTCTAAGGAGGAATTTTCCATCTTTGGAGAAATATTTCTTTAAATTACTTAACCCAATAATTCTAGTTCCATTTATACTACTCAGACTATGTAAAAAAGAGAGGATTTTATAAGAGTCTTTACCTGTATGAAATAAAAAGATTCAGATTTACCTTTGTTTATGATTCATTAGAATAAAAAAGGAGGGTGGACTTCGTTTAAATGCCTATCCTACGGATAGCTGTATCTTATGAGACACCATACCATACCCAGCAGTCCTCCTGGAGAAAATTATACAGAAAGGTGACAGACTTATGTTTGTATGGCTGTTGGCACCCATACAGGTACAATGAGATGGGAATCATTAAATTTGGTATGGTAAGAGAAAAAAAAAATCTGAAAGAAACCAAAGACTCCACACATAAACTTCTATGAAAATTACAAACAAAACAAAACAAAAAGTAGGTGCAAACAGATAATCTAATGATAGTAACCAGATTGCCAAAATGCCTGGATTTTTAAAGAAAGTCACACCTACTTTCTCATAAATGCTGTTACAAAGAAAGGACTAGGTGATCTTGCTGTCAGGAAAACACAATCTAAGGGAATACAAAACAAAAACAAAACTAAGTTTTTAGGTTGTACATTTCAAGATTCTCAAATATATGTGTCTGTGTGTTCATTTATCTAAAGGTGTTTGTTGAAGAACCAAATTTTATTCTAGGAAAAGATGAAAAGGCAATATCTAGCAATCATCAATTAAATTCTGTTAATCATAAAAATTAACCTATTCATAGATTCATTCAGCAAATATTTATTGAGCAGTTAAAATGCTCTGGAACCTCTTCCAGGTACTAGGAATACAGTACCAAACAAAAAGACAAGCTGTGCCCTCACGGACCTTAACATTTTACCAGGAAAGATACACAGGAATCAAATAGCATCATAAATAAAATACCAAGTGGTAATAATGTGCTGTGGAGAAAAGCAAAGAATGGGAAAGGGAGACCTCGAGGGCTATTTTAACTAGAGAGGTCCTGGAAAACCTCTAAACTATAGTCCAAATGTATGTGACAGCAAAGCAGTTTGACACCTGACAATTCTTGTCTCCTGTCTTTTTTGAAATCTGAGCAAGCATTCTTCACTTCTATAGGTGTAACTATGACATGTATAAAGATTCCTGATTCTTACCTCCAGCTCTGACCTTTTCTCTTTCTAATTCCACGTTGCCAAGTATAATTAGTAGGTCAAAGAGCACACTTTCTATATTTCCCCTTTGCTCCTCCACCCCACAACAGACTATCTTCATTTTTCTATAAATTTCTAGAGGACTTAAAAGATTTGCTTCTTCCTGCTCCTTTATTCCACTGCAGAAAAGTTCTAATAGTTCCTTCTCCAAAATGCTTCCCACTTTTACAATCACTTTTAAGAGCAGCTGGAAGTTTGTATGGGAAAGCCATAATATCCATGCTTGACCACAACTGGACTCTATGACCTCCCACATCAAAACTAGTTTCCTATGCCTGCTTTGCACTTCTAATATCCATCTGCATCAAATCTATCTTTTATCAAATGAATTGTGTCCCTCCTCCCACATTCATGTTAAAACCCTAACCCCCAGTACCTCATAATGTATTTGGAGACAGGTCTTTAAAGATGCAATTAAGTTAAAAGGAAGCCATTAGGACGTGCCCTAATGCAATCTGATTGGTGTCCTTTAGAAGAAAAAGAGACACAGGGATGCATATTCAGAGAAAAGGCCATATGTGGGGACACTCAAGAAGGCAGCTATCTGCAAACCAAGAAGAAAGGCCAGGAGAAATCTACCATGCTGGCATTTTAATTTTGGACTTCTGGACTCCAGAACTGTGAGAAAATAAATTTGGCAGGGAGGGTTCAATTTTAAATAGTTTTATTTAAGACATCGCATTTTCCACTTTATAATACAGTGCTTATAAAGTACGTCATTATTTCCTTTCCCTGTGCACATATTCAAGTATCAGGAATGCCCAGTTATTTACTACATAGCAGCTCAACTTTAAAACTGCCATGGAATTTGCTACAAATTTGGGCCCTTCCATATTTTGTGTGGAAAAATGTTCAATTTATGTTCCAAAGTGGCTTTATCAACCTCTTCAATGGTGGGCTCAGGAGGGGCACCACCAGAAGGAGGAGCTCCACCGTGAGAGAAGCCTCCCGGTATCCTTCCTGGCATTCCACCTGCACTCTGGTACAGCTTGGTAATGATGAGGATGCAGATTTTTTTCTAGCTCTTTCTGCTGATGTTCAAATTCTTCCTTCTCAGCAGTTTGATTCTTATCAAGCCAGTTGCTGATTTTATTGCATTTGTCAAGAATCTCTTTTGTTCCTCCTCATCATTGGTCTTGCCTTGAAGTTTTTCATCTTCAACAGTTGCTTTCATGTTGAATGCATAGGATTCAAGTGAATTCTTCAAAGATACCTGGTCCCTCTGCTTCTCGTCAGCTGTACTTCTCAGCTTCCTAGACCATGCACTCGATGTCTTCCTTGCTCAGACAACCCTTGGCATTAGTGATGGCAATCTTGTTCTCTTTTCCTGTACTCTTATCCAGAGACATTGAGGATGCCACTGACATCAATATCAAAAGTGACTTCAATCTGAGGAATGCCATGAGGTGCAGGGGGTATGCCAGTGAGCTCAAACTTGCCAAGCAAGTTGTCATCCTTGGTCATAGCCCACTCACCTTCATAAACCTGAATGAGCACACCGGGCTGGTTGTCTGAGTAGGTCATGAAGGTCTGTGTCTGCTTGGTAGGAATGGTAGGATTGCTCTTGATGAGGACATTCATGACTCCACCAGCAGTTTCAATGCCAAGGGAAAAAGGAGTGACATCCAATAGCAGCAAATCTTGAACATTTTCAGATTTGCGTCCAGATAGGATGGCTGCCTGGACAGCTGCACCATCAACATAAGCAACAGCCTCATCAGGGTTGATGCTCTTATTCAACTCTTTCCCATTGAAAAAGTCCTCTAGAAATTTCTGAATTTTGGGGATATAGGTAGAACCACCTACCAGGACAATATCATGAATCTGGGACTTGTCAAGCTTGACATCCCAAAGGGCTTTCTCTACAGGGTCCAGGGTGCCACGGAAAAGGTAGGCATTCAATTCTTCAAATATGGCATGGGTGAGAGAGGTATAGAAGTTGATTCCTTCACAGAGGGAATCAATCTGAATACTGGCCTGGGTGCTGAGAGAGTGCATTTACAAGCAGTACAGAGGCAGTGGACAGCCCTCTTGTTTTCGCTGATGGCCTTCTTACGCTTGCATTTGAACTCTGCAGTGAAATGGTTGACCATTCGGTTGTCAAAGTCTTCACCCAAGTGGGTGTTCCCAGCTGTAGATTTAACCTCAAAGATTCCTTCTTCAATTGTGAGAATTAACACATCAAAAAGTGACACCTCCCAAGTCAAAAATCAGCACATTTCTTTCAGCTCCAACCTTTTTGTCTAAACCATAAGCAATAGTAGCAGCAGTTGGTTCATGGATGATTCTAAGTGAATTGACAACAGCAATAGTTCCAGCATCTTTGGTAGCCTGATGCAGAGAGTCACTGAGGTAAGCAGGTACTGTAACAACAGCATTGGTAAGTCTTCCCACGGTAAGCTTCTTGGGGGTTCCCTGGTGGTGTAGTGGCTAAGGCTTTGGTGCTCTCAATGCTACAGCCTGGGTTCGATTCCCAGCCAGGGAACTACCCAGAAAAACAACAACAACAACAACAACAACAACAACCAAAGTAAGCTTCTGCAATTCCCTTCATCTTGGTCAAAACCATAGATGACATTTCTTCTGGATAGAAACTTTTTGTCTCTCCCTTGTATTCTACTTGGACCTTGGGCCTGCCAGCGCCACTCACCACCATGAAGGGCCAATGCTTCATATCAGATTGGACAACAGCATCATCAAACCTACGTCCAACCCAGCGTGTGGCATCAATAACCATGTTGGTGGGATTCATTGCAACTTGATTCTTTGTGGCATCCCTAAACAATCATTGAGCATCAGTAAAGGTGACATAGCTTGCGCTGGTTCAGTTTACCTGATCATTTGCAATTATTTCCACTTTTCCAGGCTGGAAGACCCATAGACAAGAGTAGGTGATGCCAAGAACTACAGGTCCGTTAAACATGGTTGCTTCAGTGTAGGTGCAGATTGCAAAAAAGAAAGATTGTCACAGCTGTCCCCACATTCAATGAGAGAAATTTCTGTTTTTTAAGCCAACCAGCCTGTGCTATTGTATTATGGCAGCCCTACCAGCGAATCCCCTGTAACATCATACTTCTTCCACCTCCTACTCAACATGCAGCCCTTATGAATTCTGGAAAACGGCACACTCATTCTTGCCCCAAACTTTAATCCAAGATAGAATTCTTACCTATAACATATTCTTCATTCCTTGCTTAAAAGCATAGGATTTTGAAGTCCCAGCTCCATTCACTTAATAACCATATAGATTTAATTAAATTCTCTTAAGACTCTGTTTTCTTCATCCATAAAACTGGTGTCTTCAGTCAGGTGCATTCAGTCAGGATGAGGTAGTGTACATGAAATGCCTAGAACAATTCCTGGCACACAGTGTACACTCAATGATGGTAGTTATAAATACCACTCATTTTCCAAAGCTCCATTTAATACTTGATTCTACAGCATTCTAGCCTCTTTGGACCACCAGTCCAACTTGAAGAGAATGTGGAAAAGAGAAGAAGCATGGAGTCAAGTTTGCAGCCCTACCCTACAGGGCCTTGATGCCACCTGAGAATGCTGGAGTTAATGTGATAAGTCATGAGGTTTCTGAATAGAATAAAAGTATGATCAAAGCCATACTTTAGGAAGGATAAAGTGACAGCTATGTGTCAGTGATCAGGACAGACACTCTGCAATAGTCAAGATGACAGGTCATGAAGGACTCAACTATAGTGGTGTTTATGGGAATAGAAAGGGAGAATTTGTTTAGAGAAGTATTTCAGACATATAATCTATAGGACTGGCAACAGAGTGAATACAGAAAGAAGAGAGTCAGAGAGGGAATGCCGAGGCCTGGGGTTTGACAGAGTTGTAACACCATGAACAGACATATGAAAGTCAGGTGAAAGAGAGTGGGAGAGACATCAGGCTTGATTTTAATCTTCACATTCCATTCCTGGTGCTATTCCTGCCACTGCATGTCACCCCATATCTGCAATCTGACCAGGGCAGTCTTTGTGCCCTTCTCTTCCAGTAAAACTTCAAGAAGGCATTTCAAAATTAATTCACACAGAGACATGAACCATAACCTTTCCCAAAGGCTTGTATTTTAAGACAGCACCCTTACCCCAAAAATGAACCACCATGAAATGTGGATAATTGACAAACATAAATGAGGTATGAGGTGAAGAAAGCCTGTCCTTTAACATTCCACCTCCTTTCTGCTACAAACACTTCGGCTGCAATCTAGCACCAACCCTAGATTTTTAACATTAGGATGGTCTTATCTTAATGCTGGATGCCATTCAGCACCACAGATAAACAAAATTGTTTTCACTGTCTATTTAAAAGATATGAAACGGGGGGTTCCCTGGTGGTGTAGTGGCTAGGCTTCTGGGTTCTCACCGCCACAGCCTGGGTTCAATCCCTGCTCAGGGAACCAACAACAACAACAAAAAATATATGAAACATCAGCACAAACAGCAGAACTGGGAAGGTTCATGATATATCAGCATTTGCCATCCTTCAGACAGTTCCAGTTCATCCACGATGATACTAGAGATGCCAGGGGTAAATTTGGCAACCTCACCCAGTGATCTGTTCAGTTTCCTCCAACCCTCATTAAAACCACCTCCTTTACTCTTGACAGAGATATAAAATAGAAAGTTCCTACCTCCCACAAGCCTCTCTACGTTTCTTCTAAGTGTGGGATCCCATGGCAAGTGGTCTACTTTTTCAAAAGCATCTGACCCATATGCTCCAGGTACCTCAATGATTCCCAGAGGAGTTATTCCCAGCCGTGCACTTGCTTGTGTATGCACTGTAGTATATGGACATACAAGGGTGAGTGTGTAGGGGAGATTGATTTAATAGTTGTGGTGCTAGATCACTCATCAGATTATTTACTCTGAACTTCGGATCACTTTCTGTCATTTATTCATGGAGTATCCACTTTTTCATGGCAGTTCCTCAAAATGTTAATCATAGAATTACTATATCATCTAGTAATTCCACTTCTAGGTATACACCCCAAAGAATTAAAATCAGGGACTCAAACAGAACCTTGTACACCCATGTTCACGTAACAGCATTATTCATAATAGCCAAAAGGTGGTAGCAACTCAAATGTCCCATCAACAAATGAATGGATAAACAAAATGGATACAGACACACACACACACACACACATACACACACACATACACACACACAATGGAATATTATTCAACCATATAAAGTAAGAAATTTCTGACACATACTACTATATCGATGAACCTTGAGGACACTATGCTAAGTGAAATAAGCCAGTCACAAAAGGACAAGTGTTGTATGATTCCACTTATATGAAGTACCCAAAGTAGTCAAACTCATAGAGGTAAAAAGCAAAACAGTGGTTGCCAAGGGCTAGAGGAGGAAGAAATGAAGAGTCATTGTTTAATGAATGTAGAGTTTCAGTTTAAGAACATAAAAAATGTCTCAAAAGATGAATAGTGGCAGTTATACAAGAACATGAATGTACTTAATGCCACTGTACCATAAACTTAAAAATGATAAAGACACATTTTATGTTATGGGGGGTTCCCTGGTGGTGCAGTGGCAGTCTTTAGCGCTCTCATGCTGCAGCCTGGGTTCGATTCCCAGCCAGGGAACCAACAACAACAACAAAAATTTATGTAATGTATAGTTTATTCAGAATTTCTTAAAATGTTAAGTACATTTAAGAATATACTAGAAGAAAAATGTTCCTGAAATAAAGAAATATGAAAAAAGAAAATAAGAAACCATCCCTCTTCTGGTATTTTAAAAATGACAGTGATGCAGACATAAAGCAAAACTCTAAGACACAAGCCAGAGAAAAATCTTTTTGACTTGAATAAGTATGTGCAAACCACTATCACATCCCTTAATAATAGGTGATAGACATTTTCCCCCTAATTGTCCTCTGATAAAAGTTTAAAACCAAAGATATATTGTATTACCTGTTTATGTATTATGGCCCTTTAGATGTCCATAAACCATTGTAATATCAACGGAATTTCCCCCAAAGAACCAATTTTGCCCTCTTGGAGACAGTTTCATCCTCTAAACAGGTGCCATGACAAACAGCAAACTTAAATGAAATAATCAGAGGACTGGGGATGCCTATATGCTAACCAATGATAAAATGTGTCCAAAAGTCTTACACCAATATTGTAAGTATCTGCACACTGCTAAAGATCTAAACAAAAAGTGAGAAAAGCATTTTTAATGTCTTCAAATATCTGGAAGTTGCCATTGTATGAATGTAACATCGAGGTGACTAACAGAATTTTAAGTTTAATTCAGATATTTGGGGTCATGTGTAAAGAATGGAGTATTACCACTGTTATTTAATGTAACTATGACAGAATCTATTATCCTGCATGGTAAAATGACATATGGATTTTATAGAAAAACTCCATAATTTTTCTTACTAGCTAGAACTTAAGGAGCCTTTTAATTATGTTACTCAAAAAGTGTGGACCTTGGGTCAGCAACATTAGCATAAAAATGCAGAATTACAAGCTCCACCCCAGACCTACTAAAACAGAATCTGTAGTTCAACAAGATCTGCAGGTAGTTGTTATGTACATTGAAGTTTGAGAAGCACTGCCTTAAAAGACAAACACTGAAATTCTTTCTTAATTCATTAGAGCATTTTATTTTTTAGCCATCCTATTACTCTAATCACTTTATACTAAAGAGCCTATAGGAAATGCAAACTACAGAAGGATCATTAGAAATTAAAAAAAGAAAATCACCAGATACAAAAGAGGGAAATTTCTAACCTGGAGACTATCTCTGAAAGAATTCAGATAGGTAAATCATTCTGCAATAGCAGGACAGGTGGAGAGCAGGTGAATAGGTCTGCCAGGTACCCACAGCTCCCCTCCTCAGAAGCAGCGGCAGTGGGCCCTTCCCCAGAGGTATGACTAGGAATGCTCTTCCAAGCCTTAGCTTCCCAGCATGGAATGAAATGTTCTGAGAAGCAAGGTGAACATGTAGGATTATTCTTTCTTTATAATCCCAGCTGTTTGTGTCCAAAAATGACTTCATAAGAGGCTGCCTATCCCCAAACATTAGCCCAACCACTTCCATCAATTCCACCATATAGCTTCACTGTTCAAAGAATGAAAGATTTTCCTGTGGTCTTCTTAAACTGTGAAGTTACGTGGTTATCAACTAAAACTTTATAGGTTAAATCTGAACAGGGAGTAGGTAGTAGTCTGGTGTGAGCTAGAGAAAGGGAGGGACCCTAGGGAAATCAAAGCCCTGACAAAGGCACTAGCTATAGAAACAAGCACCCTCAGATTCAAACCCAAGCTATGCCACTTACTGTCTGGGGGACCTTGAATCAACTGCTCAACCCCTCTGAGCCTCAATTTCCTTACCTATAAAATAAAGCTAATTATGTCTACCTAAGTTACTATTATGGAGGCTAAATGAGGTTTTTCCGGTCAACTCCCAAATTAAGTGTTTAGTAAATATTGATTTCCTCTATTCACTAAGTCCCTCAAAGAGCAGTAAAATATTTTAATGCACTAAGTTTGGAAGGAAAATGTTTTACCTCACATTTGGTTCCAAATGAAAGGAACCGGAAGTGCCTTAACCAGAAACCACGTATGCTAGCTTTAATGAGCGGCTTCATCAAACTGTAGGGGGCATGCTGCTCTCAGTCTGTTAGGGATTACATAACCCTGAAACTGTCAGTCAGCAGAGAGCTGAATTCCCCTCTTAAATGTATTATTCATGTGTCCTCCTCTCATGGAAAATAGTGGAAATTCAAATTGGTTAAAAAGATGCTAAACCACCAAAAAAATCTTAGTTAATAAAAAATCACAGTAAAATGCCTTGTAAGTAAAATTCAAAGTAACTTTGAGGCAACTTAAAAAATGAATTGATTTAAGAGATCCAAGAATCTTAGAAATTTTAGGAAGCATCACACTGCCCACTTTTACTGTATCAGCAAAGGCCCAGGTAACACGTGGATCCGATTTGGTTAGAAATACCCTCCTTGCTCACCCTTGGGAGTTCAACATCAGGCCAAGAAAGCCAAAAAGTGCTGTTCAGCCTCCTGATCTTCCTGTTAACCTGTGTGGGGAAATCAAGAGACAGCCTAATCATTGTCAGCTGGGAGCCAAAGGGAAATGGATTTTTTCTCAGGAGCAACTCATTGTGGGTCTCAGAACAATTATAAAATCCTTCCCCTGGGCTTTCTGAGAGGGTTCCTTTGCTATCTGTAAGCAGAACTTCTGTCAGAATAAAGTAGAATGACAAAGGTTTGCCTCTGGTTCCTCAGTGAGGAAAAGTCTGTATCTGGACAACTAAATTATGCTGACCATGGTCATCACTTGCTTATTGGAAAGGATGTTGCCAAGCATTTACCATTACATGTGCTGTGCTCTGATTTCTTGTGCTAACTCATCTCAGACTGACGCTTCTAATCGCCCAGGGCTCCTCGCCTGTACCCCGTCTAACTGTGTCTTTACCCTAAGCAAGATGTTATAATGGAGAGAGGTGGTGGATCACACTCTGTATTCTGAAGCCAGATAAAAAGATGTCAGAGTTATTGACATCTTGAGATGACCTAAGGTCAAGCCCCTCCTCTATTAGGGATTATTGAGGGCAGTGACTAAACTTTGGAATTTTTTCTCTCCTTTTATTGTCTAAAAACCTACCATCCAAGAGAAGCAAAAAATATTCCACCTGACCAGATAATGTATTTCCCTAGATGTCAGATTTAAAGTGGGGGAATATATATTACCAAAAGCTTAAAATTTACATATTGTCATTCTCTTTGGGACACCCCCTCCCCACAACAGCCAGTTAGTTCACTAATTAATGTCTGTGGAGAGAACCTCTAACCATCCTACCTAGAAATGTGCTTTTATTCGCACAAAATCCCTTAAAATACTTGACACAGGTTGTTATAAATCTGGATGCCCCACCAACTCAAATTTCAGGTTTCCCTCATTCACAAAATGGTTCTGTAATATTTGTCTTTAATATTACAGAGGTAATATAAGAATTAATGAGGGCATGCCATAAAACATTTCCATTTTCTCAGACATATTTTTACATAAAGAAATAATTTTTTTAAAAATAATTTTATGGTGTACCCTTGGTGAGGAAGTATACCTCTAAATGTACACTCAAACTTCCTGGGAGATATCTGTCTTAGGATATCACTGTTCTTTCTCAATAAAGATACATTGCTACATTAAATTTATGCTACTTCCATCACTCATCCCATCCACCTCCTCCATCAGCATCTTAGTTCTTTCTGGGCCTTCAAGGCAAGGACATGATTCATAGCCATTACCAAACTATAAAAACTTCTCAGATTTTTCTTTCCCCAAAAAACTACCCCCCAATATTTTTGCCCCCAAATAGCTATCATTACCCAAATATCAGAAAGTGACTCCAAAGAAAAGACTCTAAATATGGGATAAGAGAAGAAAAAAAAAAAGCTTAGCATTAAAATACTTTTTTCATACTAAATATCAAATAATAAAAAATATACCTTTGTGTTTGAAGAGTCAAGTCATACAAATACGTAAAGGCAAATCAATTGTTTCCAGCTGTAATCAGCGATAATAACCCACGTACGTGAGAGTATGAGAAAGATGATCAGTTTCCTTTTGAGGTTACATGATAAGCAGCAGCAGTTAAGGAGCCAGTTTCTCTAAGAACTCGGCTTCTGACCTCGTGGCAGGAGGAGGCCAGCCCTTCTCCCGGCCCCCTTTATAAGTGCTCGCTTTCTCTTCACCCCTCTTGAGAGGGGTGGGGGCGGGGGAAGCTAAGGAACTCTTCTCTAAAATACAGAATACGGTCAAACTCTCGTTCGAAAGGGGTTGCGTGGGCACAGAGGAGGGGCAGAGGAGGTAGGGAGGGGGCAGTAAGTACTAGATTCGTGGATTTTTTTCTGCACACTGGAAATTCCCAGGCCAAAAAGGTACCGACCCGAGTCCCGTCCTGGACATTCCCCTCGAGGGCGGAATCCAAGACCTGGACTGGAGCCGTGCAGAGGAATCAGAAACAAATCTACAAAACAAAGCATTTTTCTTAGGGATGCCTTTTTCAAATGTCTCAATGGACCTACTGCCAGGCATTAGCGTTGACTCCTCATTAGATTCATCTTCTAATTTGTTTTCTGTATGACTTCTGAATGTGTGTGTTGTAGTGGAGTGGGGGTATAATTTTTCTATAGCACAGCTTTTTAAGTATGGCAGTCAAAGACGGCTAGCGTGTGCCTTCGTTAATAAATTAAAAGACAAAGCAGTGTTCCTGTAACGTGAAGATCATGTTATTTTCACAGGGTGGGTGGTAGATGGGGTGAATAATGAACATGAACCACTGCACAATACTAAAAGGTTTTCTCCTATGACACGTGGTTTCACTGTGGCTTCTTTTCCTTCTGGGGCATTTACTACTGTGATCTGTGTGCTGCTCCCCCGCCCCATCCCATCCCCACAGTGTTACAAATCCAGATTTATAATTAGACAAGAAATGCGTGGCTCTCCAGTAGGAATGGGTATCTAGAGCTAAACAGCAGAAGGTCCTTAAAATGTTAAAACAACCTAAGAGCCTTCTTAAAAGAAGCCTAACTTCCTCTCATTTAAAGATTATTAAAAAGCAAAATATAATACACTCAAGTTCACAGTTTTCAGAAAAGTTAAAATGTGAATGCATTTTTAAGAGACAGGTTAGACTGAAGCTAGTAAGGTGCAGTTTTGCTCTGCTCTGCTATAAACTTCTGCCACGAGCAACCCTCTTACCTTCCACTCCCTGCCCCACTGCCCCAAGATTCATAGGTGCCCTTAGCATTCAAGGACTGTGGTCTCACTTTCAAAGAGAAAGGGAGCACCTTGGCGATCTTATTTATTGCACACTGAGGAGTCAGGCATTCTAAGTATATGGCAAATGTACTGTAGACATAAACCCTTGAGAGAATAATGCTTAACACAAAAGAATAAATACACTTAAAGTAGAATTTCTGGCATAAGTGACTAGCTCATATTAAAAAGCTGAATTTGCCCAGACCCACAAAGATAATGTTAAGCAGCTTTTCTGTTGGGGGTGGGGCTTGTTTTCGTTGTTTGCCTTGGATGTTAATTTCCCTCTCTCAGCTACTTCCTCAATAGGCCTCTGAAACAGACTCCCTCTGGCATGAAGCACATGGATATGTAAAGGCTTCCCATGTAAATTTTTGTCAAGCACCTCGATGTACCAATCTGAAACTTAATACCTGAAGCCAGAAGTGTCAGTCAATTGGTTTTTAATAAAATGATGGTTGTTCAGAATGGTAAAATGGATCATATTGGAACACCAAAGGTCTGTTTTATATTTTCTAAAGAAAAATTGCTCTTAGTAGGATGACTTCTACAAAATATAATTTGACATCTACAAAAAAAAAAAAATAAGGGCCTTATTATGGAATCTCCCTTTCACAAGTTCTCAAATCAATCATTTGCATTCCAGACTATGAGGAGATCCATTACATGAAACTAATGCCGTTGGATTCCAAAATAAAAATCTGTATTTTAAGCCAATAAAATTGTATATAAACCACTGTTCTAATAATTATAAACCTAAATGTACAACCATAACAGCCAACTTGTGTAAATAATGGTGACATTATTAGCTGAACTCTCAGGCACACTTTTATATTTAAGGTGTGAAGACTATTTAATATAGAAAAACATGTGTATGTTAAGTCAACCACAGATACAAATTACATATTCTGTGATTACAGCTGTATGGTTAAAAAACCTGGAAGAAAATATACAAAAATGGTCATGGTTATTGCATTCAGGTGATAGAATTATGGATTCTATCCACAGATTTTCTTCTAGATTCTATAGTTTTTAAAAATTATGATGAAAACAGTCATGGGGATGTAAAGTAGAGCATTTTGAATATATTAATAGTCAATAATATTGTAATAACTGTGTATGGTGTCAGCTGGGTACTACTAGGTTTATCAGGGTGATCACTTCATAAGTTACAAAGATGTCTAATCACTATGCTGTACACCAGACACTTAATATTATTGTATGTCAACTGTAATTGAAAATATTAAAAATTATTCAAAGCATTATGATGCCCCTTATAATGGAAACTATACAACGGCTGACTGGAAAAAATCTAGCCATAACTGCCTCTATTTTTCATATCATAAGGCTGGATACTTTCCAGACAGCCCTCACACACATATATTTAAAACAAACTGCACTGTTCGGCTGGCATGCTAATATTCACCACCATATAGTACTGCCGTGAATTAAGCTCTTCAGAAGAAATTAAAATATTGTATGTAATCACCCTGAGAAAGATTTAGATATTTCAAATTCTACACTTAGGCATTTTTTAAAAACTTCCACACCAGAGAGTAGAAAGACAAATTGGAAGAGGGGCAGAAGTGACTGATAATACTTCAAGGAACTGCATCATCAAATCTTTAGGACCTTATGTCACTAAATCAAAAATAACAGAAACTGGACGAGATCACAAGAAGTCATTTGCACAAACAAGCAGCATCACTTCAAAGCCCTAGAGAGGCAGTGTCCACTGTCTCGTTGAAATCCTCCTGGGAAGATGATGACTCAGCCTCCTCCAGCAATCCTTGAGAAAATGCTCAAAAATTCGTTCATGAAAAAGAAAACTTCTCTTTACAAAATCCAGCAAGTTGTACTTGAAAAGGGCTGTAGACTCTCATATAACCTTAGTTCAAACTCAAGTTCCTCATCTATGAAATGAAACTAATATGACCTACACTATTTGATCACGATCAGAATTCTTTGTTATGGGGAAAGCCCCTGAAATAATAGACAAGGAATCTTATTTCCTTAGTTCTATCTTCCCTCTCCTCTTAGACAGTGGGTCTCAAAGTGTAGCATACCACCACTGCATCAGAATCACTGAGTACCTGTCACAAAGGTTGATTCCACCATTCCCAGGAGGCACAACCCCAATTCTGCATTTTTACCAACTATTCCAAGTGATCCTTAGACACTCTAAAGCTTAAAGACCATTAAAATTAAGCTCTCCTAATATATTTAACTACTTGGTCCTCTTAGACTCAGAAAATAATTTAAAATCTTCTTTCCCTATAGATAAATATTTTATAAACTTGAAGGTGGACCTCATGGCTAGGAAAGGAAGATCTTATACTCTCTGTTTTAAGTTAAAAATACAAATTATTTGACCCATTATTCTAAGAGTGTGTACCTTATGCCAAATCAAGAAATACCGGTTACAGATTTCAGTGTCCAACTTTAATTTCCTATTAGATTTTAATTTCTAATTTTGGCACACAATTCAAAACAACCACCAAAAAGAAACAATTGAAATAGGTAGAAATAATTTCCACCACTTTATAATAAACAATAGCATTCTTTACATAAAAGTCAATCCTTAAAACCATCAAACTTCAGAACACAAAAATAGATTTGTTTATAGATTTCATCCGTCTTATTTAAAAAAGTGTTTATTTTAGAATAAGCATTCATCATGTAAAATTTAGCTGAATCAAATAAATATAATAATTAACACCCAATGCAAATACAAAGGCGGGCTGATAAATTTTGCCCCCACTGTAATATTTTTGTTACATAAGACATAATAGGGATATAACTGGTTTTGTATAGTCACACAGTCTCTCCCCTCCATCATTCTTTTTGTTTTGTTTTGTTTTGTTGTTTTTTTTTGCTTTTTGGTATGTGGGTAGCTCCCTGACTGGGAAATCGAACCCAGGCCTCAGCACTGACAGCGCCAGCGCCAAAGCCTTAAGCCTTAAGCCACTACACCATCAGGGAACTCCCACCCTCCATCATTCTTGACCTTGAACACATAAATGCTTAATTTTTCACCCAGTGCACATTGAAATGGAAGTATTCAGTCAACATGACCCTCCCAGCTGAGTCCTGAGATTTGAATTTTTTCAGCTGACGTGATCCCTTATGGCGGTATTCCATAAACTGCCTTCTGTTCTTAGAATCATAACAATAGACCAAAGTTTCATCACTTGTAATGATCTTCTTTAAGAACTCCTCACCCTGAACAGACACTTCTACCACAAAGATACACAAATGGCCAACAGACATATGAAAAAATACTCAACCTCATTAGCTATTGAGAAAATACAAATCAAAACCACAATGAGATACCACCCCACATTTGTTAGAATGCCTATAATCAACAAGACAAGGAATAACAAGTGCTGGAGAGGATGTGGAGAAAAAGGAACTCTCACACACTGCTGGTGGGGATGTAAATTGGTACAAGTGCTATGGAGGACAGGGTGGAGGTCTCTCAAAGAACTGGGAATAGAGTTACCTTATGACCCAGCAATCCCGCTTCTGGGTTTCTACCCAAAAAATTTGAAAACCTTAGTCTGCAAAGACTTATGTACTCCAATGTTCATCACAGTGTTGTTGGAAGCAACCAAAGTGCCATGTCCTTCAAAAGATGACCAGATAAAGAAGCTGAGGTACATATATACAATGGAATATTACTCAGCTATAAGAAAAGATGAAATTCTGCCATTTGCAACAAAATGAACAGACCTTGAGATCATCATGCTAAGTGAAATAAGCCAGTCAGAAAAAAACAAGAACTGTATGACTACACTCATATGTGGAATATAAGACTGAAAACAACAACAACAAAAAATCCATGGACACAGTCAATAGTTTAGTGGTTACCTGGGGACAATAGGAGAGGGAGTGGGAGAAGAGGGAGAGGGTGCGAGAGGAGGGAGGTGGAGACAAATATATGGTGATAGGAAGAGAACTGACACTGGGTGGTGAACACATAATGCAACACATAGATAATGCAGTGTAGAACTGTATACCTGGAACCCATGTACTTTTTATTAACCCCAATAAGTCTAATAATATAAAAATAAATAAAATAAAATAAAATAAAATTAAAAGAAGTCCTCGCCTTCTTTTTCAAAACATTCCAGGGTTCCTGAGAAATGTGAACTCTTTCAGCTGTTTGAACCTAACATCTGCACATTCCTCCCATTCTATGTGCACTGGGTGAAAAATGTAAGCATCTGTGTGTGCAAGGTCAAGAATGATGGGGTGGAGATACCAAGTGACTACACACAACCCGTTATATACAGATATGTTTAATGCAACAAAAAATGTTACAGTGGAGACAAATGTACCAGCCTGCCCTCATATCAATTGAACATGGAGATTTTATACATACCGCTTTCACATATCCCTTTTGCTTCTTTTCTAGATAAAAGCGGAACATTGTAAATATTCTCACCAGAAATTCTGACCAAGGACACTGGTCTTTTCAAGTAATTCACAAAAAGTGGATCATCAGAAACTCCTGAGACATGGCAGTCTTCGGTGTGTTACAGAGCCACTGACAATAAGCCTCATTAATTCAACCCACTGAAAAGCCTCATTAATTCAACCCACTGAAGATAAGCCTACTATGCTATTCATGCAGATGTGCTCAGTCTCCTTTGCCAGATAAGCTACAAACACACCACTGCTACCTCCCCAAATGTGTTCCTTCCATTTAGGTGAGAACATTTTTCACACTTTTTAGCATAGTAATCTCCCCTGCCAGGAGAAGGTAGGTCAAACACACTCATTAAGCATCTTTGGTTACAAGAGCAATACAGTGTGTAGATGCTGTTAATAATTGTTCTCCCATGGCTAAATCAAGACTGGAAAATATTCTATAGGTAAATATAATATAATCTGCATTTTCTAAGTTCCTTACAAGTCATTATGTGAAGTGTTGCTCTTCTCAAAATTTCTTTACATTGATTTTTTTTTATGTATCAATGGCAGCCAGCTCTCCATAGGGCCACCCATAAACTTTCTGTAATGCAGGTGATGGAGAAAGTCACTGAAAGTGATTACTCCAGTCCCCTCCAGGGCAGGCTAGGTCTCCAACGGGCACACAAAGGACAAGAACATGTCTAGTTGGTTCTTCACAATAACTTCATCCGGATGGAGCTTGTGGGGAAGATAATGGGCCAAAGTCATCTCCCAGGCATCCACAAGATATACTCCAATCCCTGAGAACATCTTCCGAAGGATAGAGTCCAGCTGAAAGTTGTACCAATCACTGTTGAAAAGGCTCACCTCAGGCCCCAGCTCTTGGGCGTTAGCTGTTCGGATGACTACCACCGTCTTAGGGCTTCGATCCAGGAGCTGGACCACTGCTCGGCGGATGTTCCTGAGCCGCCGCATATACACTTCCAAGGGAAAGGTGCTAAAATGAGACCACACAGCTATGGCAACCACTGTGTTCTTCCCTCCCACGATGCCATTCAGCTCATTCGCCACATAATGGAGCTCACTACTAAAGACGGTTGTAAAGCGGATAGGTGGACCGTGGCAGCGGTATTTGAGCAGGATGTTGTGCTTCTGGTCCACCGCAAGGAAGGGACCCACATTCTTGGGACTACCCAAGTTAAACTCCACTAAGTCTGAAACAAGGAAAACTCAAATTCATAAAAATGTTCAAACCAAGCACATGTATTCTTTATTCTTTACTCAGTGGCTTCAAACAACAGATTTTAAAATGGAAGTTCAACAAAAAAGTTCAATACAAATGTTAAAGGGAATATCTTGACCGCATCTTGGCTCCCTTCACCTCAATAGGCCTTTATTCTAACAGAGTTGATATTTAAACCACGCCATAAACATGGCGTTACAAGTATTAAAATCAGTGATCGATTCTATAACTGCGTCTGTACCTCAGAAGCAAAATAATCTGTTTGCCGCGATTAGGTCAAGAAATATTCCTGTTAGCAATGATTATTGAATATCTAAAAATCAACTTGGCATTTATACATTATTGTCCCAACAGATCAATAGTCTTTCTTCTAGGACAAAGGCTATAATTTCTGCTTTTTTTATGAACAAAGAATAGCAACCAAATACCTCTTTTTGCTATTGTATAACCAAATACCTATAAGGGAAAGAAAGGAACGACTGTTTCTTCTGATTTTTAATTTCACCCTATGGATGGAAAATCATGTTAAATCTTAGAGAACTTCTATCTGTCATAAGAATAACAAAGAGCAGTACAGTTAGAATTCCCTTCTCTCCACCTCTCCCGCCCTTTTATCTATTGTGTTTCAAAGTCCAGATCCTCTGAGATCTTCAGAAGATCCTAGGAATCACTGATTCCTTGTTACTCTTAAAAAATGTTGCACAAGTCATGACTTAACATGTCACATGAGGAAAGAGGGTCTTTCTCATATTCCTAAATATTCCTAAAAGTGCCTTAGAGAAAAGGGATTAAGTAACTTTTGGCAACATTCCCTGCACACCTATTCAGTGCCAGCTCTACAGTGCTGTTAAGTCAGCAATGCTCCGATGGAGAATTCAGCAAGTCCTTGCCCTTAAGGAGTTTCCAGTAAAGGTTTCACGTTTTTTCCAGACAGTCCCAGGCTCCTCTTTTAGATTTGCCTTTCTAATTCATTACTACTTAGCATTTAGTCCCACTCAAATGGAATAAAAGCTCAATCTACCATTTTTTCTTTTGATTAATATAAAGCACTGACACAAAGCTTTATCAGGTGAAAATCTCTGCAAGGCAATGGAGGAAAACTATCAAGACAAAGTGATCATTGCTATGAAAGGAAATAACCAAGCCACGTCATTAGAATCTAAGAATCAAGCAACTCTGGAAGGGCCCTGCCTGGTCAGTATCAAACCATGCCTAGCATCATGCCATAAAAATTATTTCCTTTCTCTGGATTTTTTAATTTATGCTCTATCAACTAAAACTCAGCTATGTCTGCTTTCAATAAAAACAAGCAAAACAAAAACTGAAATTAACTTTTCACTTTTAGGAGTCATATCTACTTCCTCCTTTCCTTCTAAAATTAAAATGTGAAATGTTGATATAATAAATGAAGGTGGGAGTTCCCTGGTGGTGTAGTGGCTTAAGGCTTCGGCGCTGGCGCTGTCAACACTGTGGCCTGGGTTTGTTTCCCAGCCAGGGAACTATCCACAAACAAACAAACAAACAAACAAATAAATGGAGGAAAAAAAAGAAAAAGATTGCAAACGACAACTTAAAATAAACCATGGGAATCTGCTTTATGAAAATCCCTGCCAATATACAGCCATCAAAAATGGTTCCTACAGAACTATTTATCAGCTTTCTAAATAGTAAGCAGGATTTTTAGTCTTCCTGCCTGGGATCCAGTCTTCCTCACCCCATCCAGGGAAAGGGAAAGGCCCCTTGTGAATAAGGGATTGCCTTCCACTGAATGGGGTTTACTCCAAATCTGGAGAGTAGCCCCAGAACCCAAGAGTGAAACCAGGAAAATAAGACTGCTGGGACTTCCCAGATTCCCTCAGTAGAAGCAGCACCATCTCAGTCACCCAATGGAATGCCCGATGGATGACACAAGGATGGCTTTGCTGCACGGGTACATTAAAATAGACTATAGTCAGCTTGGCTGCTTCCTTCCAGTTAAATCTATTATCTATCAACTTGGAATTGCGGACTGAACTGAACTAAGAGAGAAGCAACTGGAAATGTCCACCTCTAGAATATCAGGATTCAGAGACACCTATGAGGTGATACTGTCTACCTGACTCATCTCACATGGAGAAATGAAGCCCCTTTGAGAAGCAAATGATTTGTCTATGTTCACACAGCCAATCGGTGGTATGAACTTCAGTAAGAACCCAGTGCTTCCATCAATACATCACAGTCCCACCAATGATCAGAAACTGTCATACATCTCTCCAGGGTTAGGATACCTCTTTAGTCCTAAAGAGAAATAACTGCTTTTTCACTTGATGCCTTTCTTCAAGCACCCAAGTGAGTCTGTGCGTTTCAAAGATGATTACATGCATGTGGGATAGAGTTATGAAACAAAACGCAAGGTACCAACCTGGTACAAATGTAGTTAGGTATTCAAACCATTGCCTGATTGTTGAGTCACCAAATAAATATACTAGTTTTCTTTGTAAGCATTCTGTAATGTTTTCAGGGTCATTAAATTGGCGCATCTTAAACTTTCTGGGCCTCCACTGATCTTTGTAATAATACCCGGAAGGAAAAGTTCTTGAGTCTTGAGATAGTTCTAGGTTGTTAGTTTCTGAAAAGAAAAAGGAAAAAATTAGATATTCTGAAATTCTCCTCCAACAAACCATACATAAAAAATTAGGCCCCTATATTTATTTGTTAGCCTAATGGCCTGTGGATAACATTTCCTGCCATCACAACTCACAAGAAATCCCAGACTTCCCCCCTTGTGACAAAAGGTTCTCCTTTGCACAAAAATGGGAAGATCTGAAACAGGTGTGAGGGTATTGATGGAAAGAAGGAGAAAGGGGGACTTTGAGCATTCCCTCTGATTATGCATGCTGTTATCAAAGCCACAAATAAAGGCAGGCAAAAAACCAAGGAAATGTATAGATATAAGCATTGTCCAGCATGATCCCAGTATAGAAGAGTTTCTCAACCAAATGCCTATGAGGCAAGTAACAATTTAAATTCATACTTTACATATACATAGTAATCGCCCACTGTTTCTCAGCCCATTAAAAGGAAAGTTTCAATCCATGGGTCCTACAACCAAATATTAATTCAGAAAACCACTACTTAATACAGAGAACAAACCAATGATACAGTCTAAAGAATTACTCCCCACAATACAGAAGATCTTTATGTACAATGAATAATATTAAAACTACATCAGCCATGTGTATTCATGGTTATAGTCTAGCTACACATGATAACACAGTGCCAGGCCCCCTTTCAGAGGAAGAGTCAACATCCTCCTGCCCTAACACCTCCTTAGAAAATGCCACTGTGAAACAATACACATGCTTCAAAACGGACAGGGATGGTTAATATTTCTTGCAAGTTTACTTTGTACCAGATACTGCTGTAAGCAACTAAACGTATTATCTCATATGATGTTCCCAGTAACCCTTTAAGGTATGTCCTATTATCCTTACCTTTCAGAACAGTTAACCACTTTAACCTAGGCCCCACAGCTGATAATTAGCAAGGCCAGGACCTGATCTAAGCAGGTGAGCCCCAAAACCCACACTCTTAAACACTGTGCTACACTGCTTCTGAAAAACAGATGTTTGTAGATATTAGCCATTTCTTTTTGGCTTTTTCCTTGATAGTATGCAGTTATTCATTTCTAACACTTATAAAATCCACAATCTTCAGAAAACCACCAATCATTTTATATCACTTCCTTACATACCCCAAGATTCAAATTTTGATCATAATCCAGTGATACTACAGTCTCACCTGTTAACCCACAATTCAAAATCCAAATGCTTATACAACTTAAAAATTTAAGTTGAGCCGCCTACGTGTGACTATTTTCATCTTAATTTGACTCCTTAATATTATCCATATTACCAAAAATTATTTTGGTTTTATTCTTTTCAAGAAAGATGCCCTATTTGACAGACAGTGCATATTTAATCTTTTTTCTTAGGCATCTGCTAATTTTTTGCAGGTTCAGAGCCTAAACTAAAAAGTAAATGGCATTTCTAAGCGCTTCATTTGGCAAATGTGATTATTAAAGAAATAATGGGAGGTAGGGTAAATTTTTTTTGTTTTTACCAGAATTGAGGGGATCAAAACTGCCAATGTGCTGGAGAGGTTTGTGAATCCTGTGCTGTGGAAACTTAGCTATCAGTTGAGTCCCCACTCAGAACGATTCATTGGTACACAGACATCAGTAGAAGGGGTGGCTAAGCGAGACTGACCATCTGATTTCATCCAGATATTTATAATTTCCTGACCCATTTGATGCCCTCAGATTCTTCAAGCTACAGGATTCTGAATGAAAGATTAAGTATGACAACTGCCAGACCTTAGTAGGCACTAAGTAAGTATTTATTGAATAAACGAAAGGATGGATGAATGAGTGTGGAGAATGTGTGAAAGATGAATCAGGCTGCTAGCAAAAAAGGAAGCACCTCTTCATTCTCTTCATTCAAATATTTATCTGGCTTATTCAAAAACAATTTCTCAAGAGGTACCAAGTGTGGCTTTACCATTTTACCACATCTTACCCAAAGCTCCCTCAATTATATCAGCATGTCATGACTGCACAGGCCAGAGAGCTCCGGAGCAGACACCCAGAGCCCAAAGAAAACAAGTACTATGACAGGAATTAAAAGTGATTTTGAAATTACAGTTTTTACCAGGGTTAATTCAGTAGACTTGACTATTCTGTGTCAAATACATGCTATGAAGAAAAGTATATATCACACAGGAAACAATTACCATTTCTATTTAAATGTTAATTATATTTACTACCAGAATTAAGTCAAGCAAAGCAAATCAATTATTGAACCTGACTTTAATTATTTAAACATGTAGTGCTAGATAACACAACATATTTTTAAAGTGAAATGCATGTATCTTCATTGCCCTCTTATGGTCATCTGGGACAAACACATTTCCTGACTAATGGTTTTTAGCAGTCTGAAGTTGTTTAAAAAGTCAGCATTTCTTGGAACTCGAAATGTATTTTCATTTAAGATAACAGAGATATGAAAGCCTCTTCAACCAGTAATATAACCCCTAGTGTACTATACATGTGGGATAAAAATAATATTTAAAAATGAGTTACTACTCAATTTTATGGTTACATATAGATGGCAAAGAAAGAAGTTTACACAGAGGTGGTTATAAAGGCAGATATGGAGATCTTTATGCAAAATCAGAAGGGACAGTTTTGGTCATTTGCAATAATCAAAGGTCCCTGCTTCTCTAAAATGTATTGGCTTGTTTTAAAAGCCCATGACTTAAATTTTTCTCCAAAGGATATTGTCCCATGTCATTCATCAGCCATGTCATAATGAGGATCACTTGGGCCACAAATGGGACTAAATGGGGGAGAAAAAAGGAGCAAGAGATATTTCCCTAAGCTACCTAAAAGAGCTGGAGAAAGAAACAGTGTAAATTAAGGGTGGGGTATATGAAATTATCAATAGAAGTAAGAACAGTAAAAACCAGAACAAAGGGGAGTGCATGGCTTATGAAGGGAAAGAAAGACGAAACGAAGAAACAGTCAAACAACTCCTTGGCCCGGGAACACAATGAGCAGAGGAATGCTTGGGTGCCACCTCAGGGAGATGAAGAATGAGGACAGGTGTATGTCAAGCTGTTTAGGAACACCTGGTCAAGAACTGGGGTGCTGAGAAGGTCCCAGTAATTATAATGGCTTGAATTTTACTTTACCCTTGAATTCCCCCTACAAAACCTTGGGAATTTGGTTTTTCCCTTTATATTTTAGTCCTCTAAAAGCTAAGCATTTTATAGAGGAAAGCTAAAAATACTGTATACATAGAAAGAAATGCCTGTAGATTCAGAGAATATTGAAAGGGACCTCAGAGAACAGCTAGTCCAAATATCTTCTAAAAGTGAAGAAATCAAGTCACAGAGTGATTTTCTAAAATTTCTCCGAGAATTGTAGAGACAAGTACAGGTACTGGTATAGGTGGTACTGCTTACAAAGACATACATTATATTACTGATATAGTGTGGGAATGTGCTTCCTTCCCCTAAATGGTATAAGTTAGTTGGATTTTGTATGTAGGAAATGAGCCCTTTGATTTTCTAAGTTAACTGGACCTGCACCTAGGTTCATTATCTATAAAGTAAGTTTCTAGTTATCTTAAAGGGTTGCTGTGAAAAATTCATTATTGTAATAGTGTGAGAGTATGTTTGTAGTAGTGAAGAACACTAGAATGCTGGAAATATTCTCTATGTTCTAAACCAAGCCCCTGCGGCCTGCGGGCTGCATGCGGCCCAGGACAGCTTTGAATACAGCTCAACACAGTCATAAACTTTCTTAAAACAGTATGAAAATTACGCACAGATCTTCTCTTAGCTCATCAGCTATCGTTAGTGCTAGTGTATTTTATGGGTGACCCAAGATAATTCTTCTTCTTCCAATATGGCCTAGGGAAGCCAAGAGGTTGAACATCCCTGTCTAAATATTCTATATCTTGATCTGGGTGGTAATTTATTCATTTTGATTGCTGTGTAACAAATTTAGTGGTTAAAAAACAAGGGACATTTATTACCCCAAAGTTCTGCAGGTCAAGAGTCTGAGGCATAGCACAGCTGGGTTCTCTGCTCAGGCCTTACAGGTCAGAATCAGGATGTCAGAAGGGCTATACTCCTTTCTGAAGGTTCTGGAAAAGAATCTGTTTCCAAGCTCATTCAGGTGGGCCAAATTCAGTTCCTTGTGCTTATAAGGAACTGAATTTCCTTTACTTTCCTTGTGCCTGAGTTTCTCATTCCCCTGCTGGTTGGAATGCCCTTCAGCTCCTACAAGCTGCCTATATTCCCGTTATATGGCCTCCTTCATTTTTAAAGCCAGCAACCAAGACTCTCCCTCACATGAAATCCTTCTCACACTTTCAGTCTCTTTCCTCAGGAAAAACCTGGTCCCTGTTAAGGATTTATCGGATTAGGTCAGATCTTCCCAGGATAATCTCTCTTTTTTTTAGTCAACCGTGTCATATAATGTAATTGAAGGGAAGAGGTTAATAAGGGCATGAATCACTGGGAGTCATCTCAAAATATGGCCTACCACAGCTAGAAAGAGATGTGCAAATGTAGAACTTCACTGTACTATATGCTTATGCTGTGTGCTTCTTAGATATATTTCGATAAAGAAAAACAGTAAAGAGCTACAAAGATGTTTTCATTAGACCTCGTCCTACCCTAAACTCTAAGTAAGCTCCCAAAAGATAAGAACTCCAGTTTAGCTGTTGATGAAGTTAAAAGCCATAGAAGTCCCTAAGCCATGAGGCTATGACAGTCTAGGTGCTTAGAAAAATTCCACAGTAAGTGTGACACTAGGAAAGCCTGTCAGAAACCAGACGCTTGCCCTTGATAAGGTCGTCTAGTCTAATTAAAAGCTGTATTGCTTCCAGGAACGTAAAGTACAGCATAGGGAGTACAGTCAATAATATTGTAATGACTAGGTATGGTGCCAGGTGGGTACTGCACTTGTCAGGGGGATCACTCATAGATCACTTCTAATCACAAAAAAACATTACACAAACCCAGATTTAGACATATTCTAAAAAAATATCTAACCAATGCTCTTCAAAAGAGTCAAGGTCATGGAAGATAATGAAAGACTGGGGAATTGATACAGAGGAAGACTAAGAAAACGTGATGATTAAACGCAATGCGGGGTCCTGCACTGGATTCTGAAACAGAAAGAGGACATCAGTGGACAAACTGATGAAATCCATATAAACTCCATAGTTCAGATAACATAGTAATACTGTACTGATGTTAAATTCCTAGGTTTGATAAGTGTTCTGTGGCTCCTTAAGATGTTAGCATAAAGGGAAGCTGGGTGAAGGCTATATCAAAATTCTGTACTATTTCTGCAACTCTTATTTAAGTCTAAAATTACCTAAAAAAATTTTTTTTCAGAGAAGGAAGAAGCGGATAGCTATGAGTTCTTCTTTTAAGATCTTTGAGTGTCCCCTGCTGGTCACTGGGGTGAACTTTAGTGAAGTGCTGCCAAGCTGGACATCCTTGGTGTTATATAAAGCAACTGACCTTTCTTTTCTTTCCAATTATGTACAGTGCCTGATACAAGATGGCGTTCTCAAACCAGGCTATTCTCCTACTGTCTCCTGGCTGCTTTCTTCCTCTAAAAATCTACCAAAAGCCTCACTAGTTACTGAATCCGCCTTTTTTCTAAACACAACAGTAAATCACAAACCTGTTATCACTTCCTTAATGAAACACAAGACCTGTCAGGTACAAGTAAACCATCTCAAGCTCCTCTCACTGACCAACCCACTAAACATCCAGAGATATCACAAGGAGTAGGCTGACCAGACATACTGTTTTAAACAGGACAGAAAATTACAAACTGTCCCATTTCAAATGGTACATATGATCAGCCCAGTCTCACTATGCTAAATTCAAGGTGTCAGTAGGCTGACCATACGTACCATTTAAAATGGGACAGTGCCGTTTTCTATACCATTTAAAATGGTACATCTGGTCAGCCTGTGACAAGGAGGGCAAGCCAGATAATTGGGGCCATGGGAGAGAAATAGATGAGGCAGTGGAACAGGGCCTCCTGAAGTATCAGACATGAAAAGTATGAGGAATGCAGAACTACCATGTCTACTAACATCTTGGTCATGGGCTTGAGAGCCAAGCAGATAAAATATAAGTAATTTCCATTAATTACACTTCACGTGTATCCTCCAAAATTAGTAAGTCACTGGGTTCAAGTATATCAAATACAGCTCTTCATTAGGAAAAGATTGAGCACATGATAATGGAGACCAAAGATACACACTGGCAGCATTTTGCCTGCATCTGGGCCACAAATTTTATTTGGCCCACACAATACTGAAGTTTGGAATTAGATGTCTATGTTTTGAAATTTGGAGATTTTACATTTAAAAATTAAGGTTTCTTGTTTTTCACGGAAAACAAAATCTATAGATCTTGCCACACTAAGTCTACACTTCTGCACAGCAACAATGCAGCATGAACTAAGGAAAGGTCCTTTAGATGGTCCTTGCTCTTTTCTTCCTTTCTCACCACTCACCAAAGACATGCACATGGATAATACCCACCCTGCTGGATCCATGTGCATTATATACCTAGTCCCTGTGGCATTAGTGGTTGCAGTACCTGCTGTGCACAATACTAGATACATGCTTTCAACAGCTAAAAGGACCTTGCTTCCATCTGCACTTGATCTGAGTCAAAGGCCAAGAAGCAATTGCCTACAACCTGCATAAGCCTCTGTAACAACACTCACCCATTCTTTCTAAAAGTCACTATAGCTAATTACATCTATTCAGCAAAAAACATAACACACACATTTACTCTTCTGAATTTCATTCTTTTACTTTTAATAATATCCTATACCAATGAATCAGAACTACCTGGAAGGTTTAATAATATCCTATACCAATGAATCAGAACACATTGCTGGGCCACGCCCCAGAGTTTCTGATTCAGTAGTCTGAGGTGGGACCCGAACAATTTGCAATTCCAGCAAGTCCCCTGGTGATGCTGATGCTATCAGTCCAGAGACTATACTTTGACAATAACTTGCTTTCACTAACCCAAAAATTTTTTTATTTAAAAAATTTTTATGACAACTTAATGCTTTTTTTTTTTTTTTTTTTTTTTTTTTGGTTTGTTCCCTGAGCCGGGATGGAACCCAAGCCACAGCAGTGAGTGTGCCACAAAGCCTAGCCACTACATCACCAGGGAACCCCCCAACACTCATTTCTTGAATATCTCTAGGGCAGTGATATCCATCAGAACTTTCTGCAATGATGGATAAATTCTTTATGAAATGCTGTCCAACACAGTAGCCACTGGACACATGTGACTATTGAGTATGTGTGACTAAAGAACTGATTTTTTAATTTTACTTCATTTTAATGAATTTAAATTTAAATAGCCACCATAATGGATGGCATAGCTCTGAAGGCTCTTGAGGAGCTAAAGAAAGGAATCAGGGAAGACAACTTCTACATGACTATAAATAGCAAAACCCAAGATTATGCACATAAGATCTAACTATTTTATTTTCATCTAAAAGTATTTTCAGTTGTGTCCAGAAGTAGCCATGGCACAGTGAAAGAGGAAAAAAGCGTTTGGAACACACATGAAACTAGAGCCTCAATCACTTAGCAAGAAAAATAACAAAAAATCGAGCTCATTCCTTTTTACCTTTTATACTCCTGGGAATCACGGTCACCCAATCAGGTCCACTGGAGTTAATTGGCATTTTGATATTGACACCACTTTAAAAGAAATAAAAAGAATACAAGCTTAGATTCAGCAACACTTATTTTCCAATATGTAGCTTTATTTGCAAATAAAAAATAGATATGATTTCACAGAGCCTTATTAAGATGAAATATTCTTATAGATGTTAATCAACATAATTAACAATTAATAAACTAGCTCTCTTGAAATCAACATGTTATATGTATATATAAACTGAGTAAGAACACGGGTTCTTAATTTTTCACTGCTTAGCCCTAAACCCGAATCCTAAAACGACAAATTCTGATTTGAATCACTTACTCTCCTTGGAGTCAGGGAATGGCTCACACTGATGAGAATGTCTATATTGTCACTACCTTGTTTTCAGACTGCAAATCTATGCAGCATTAGTCACATGTCAGATTCCTTAGGCCTCGCACAGAACTGATGAGACCTATTGGAGACACCTGCCCCAGATATGTGCTCATGTAGTACTTGTTCATCATTACTACGGTTTTTTAGTGTCTGTTCCTCTTACTATTAATAAAACATATACTCTTCGAAGACATGGATTGTGTCTCATTTACCTTTTGTCTTCAATACTTAGCACAGACCCTGGACTAGAGACCATGCTTGGAAAATATCTGAAGGAAGGCTGTGTGAGAAAGTGGGGCAGAGTGGAGTCCAAGAGAAGAGTACTAAAAACTCGGTGTAACTATTCCAGAAACTGAGTCACAATAATTAGGCCTCTTTCACTTAGACCAAAAACAAATTAAAAAATGAAATGCTGGAGTTCCCTGATGGTGTAATGGCTTAAGGCTTCGGTGTTGGCACTGTCAGCGCTGCGGCCTGGGTTCGATTCCCAGTCAGGGAGCTACCCACATACCAAAAAAAAAAAAAAAAAAAAAAAGAAATGAAATGCTAACTTCCCAAACTCGTGATGTGGGAACTTGTAGTCCTGACCTTTTCTTTCAGCAAAAGTCAATTCAAAAGAGATTTGTTCTTTGGCCAGCAGACATATGAAAAAATGCTCATCCTCATTAGCTATCAGGGAAATGCAAATCAAAACCACAATGAGATACCACCTCACACCTGTGAGAATGGCTACTATCAACAAGACAAAGAATAACAAGTGCTGGAGAGGCTGTGGAGAAAAAGGAACTCTGGTACACTGCTGGTGGGAGTGCAAACTGGTACAACCACTGTGGAAGGCAGTGTGGAGGTTCCTCAGAAAATTGGGAATGGAGCTACCATATGACCCAGCAATCCCACTTCTGGGGATCTACCCAAAAAACTTGAAAACCTTTGTCCGCAAAGACTTATATACCACAATGTTCATCACAGCACTGTTCACAGTGGCCAAAACATGGAAACAACCAAAGTGCCCTGCGACAGATGACTGGATAAAGAAGCTGTGGTACATATACACAATGGAATATTACTCAGCTATAAGAAAAGATGAAATATTGCCATTTGCAACAAAATGGATGGACCTGGAGATCATCATGCTAAGTGAAATAAGCCAGACAGAAAAAACAAAAGAACTGTATGACTTTACTCATATGCAGAATATACAACTGAAAGCAATAAAAAGAAATGAACAAACAAACAAATAACCCATGGACACAATCAATAGTTTAATGTTTATTTGGGGATGAGTGGGTCAGGGAGGGGAGAAAGGGGAGAGGGTGAGAGAGGAGGTGGGGAAGCTAAATATAAGGTGATGGAAAGAGAAGTCACATTGGGTGTTGAACTTATTATACAACAAGTTGGCAATGCACTGTAGAATTGTAAGCCTGAAACCTATGTAATCCTTGCTAACAGATGTCACCCCAATAAGTCTAACAATAAAAATGAATTTTAAAAAAAAAAGAGATTTGTTCTTAAATAATTCTTAAACTTTACTCTGTGTCAGGAAGACAACAGTAAACAAAGCACACAGCATCTCCTCCTTTATAGAACTGACATAATAATGGGAGAGAGACAAAGAACAATTAAGGAAATATAGATGGCTACATTAGAGAATAACAAAATTTGGAGTTCCCTGATGGTGTAGTGGCTTAAGGCCTCAGCGCTGGCACTGTCAGCGCTGTGGCCTGGGTAATTCCCAGCCAGGGAGCTACCCACATACCAAAAAGAAAAAAGAAAAAAAAAAAAGAGAGAATAACAAAATTTCATAGCTTAAATAAGTGACATTTAAGAGAAGACATGACTTTTAAAAGAGTGCATATAAACTGCTTTCATGAGTTTAGAGCCTTAAAGTAAGGAAACAAAGAAAACTTCAGCTTTGCAATTTTCCTGTAAAAATGTTTAACCTCAATCTCGTCAGCAAAAGCAATACAATAGAAAAGCCAAATTAAGGGACATTCTACAAAAGAGTGACATCAAAATTCTCAACATCATAAAAAAACAAAATAAGCTACAGGCCCCTCTTCTAGATTAAGGGAGATTCAAAACATAACTAACACACTGTGTATGATCAGAGATTAAATTAGTTAAAGTAAAAAAGGTAAAGAACAGCTATTGGGACAACTGGAGAAATTTGAATATGGACTGCATGTTAAATAATAGTATTCTATCAATGATAAATGTCCCAAGTGTGATAATTGTGTTATGATTATATGTTGGAGAAAGACATGTTCCTAGGAGATGCATACTCATGGGTTCAGTGTTATGAGGTCTGCAACTTATTCTCAAATGATCTGGCGGGGGCGGGGGGGATTATATACAAACATACATATATAAACACACCTACAGAGAGAAAGAGAAAGAAAGAAAATGTGGCAAAACATTAACAATATGTGAATCTAAATTAAAGATATACAGATGCTCATTGCTATTATTCTTGCAATATTTCTAGAGATTCGAAGTTTTCTAAATACTGAGTTACAAAGAAAAAAGTATAAATCATGCTAAAATAAAGGAAAGCTCTTTATGTGATCAACTCTTTCAAAAGGTCTTCCCTTGTATTAATAGGATCTTTTTGAGCAAAGTATTTTCGTTCTTTCCAAAACCAACCTTTTTTCCTTAAGAGTAAAAAGCAAAAATTAGATTAATTAAGCAACATTATAAGCCACTAAGAGGTAAAAATGGGTATCAGTTTAGCATACCCAGGTCATGAGCTCAAAATGGTATATACCCAAAGATCATTCAAATGATCAAATCTAATCTTTCACTTTTCAGTTAGCCTGGTACAAAAGTTCAGAATTGTAACAGAGTAAAAATGCAAAAAATAAAATCAGTATCAGAACTCTGTCAAATGTTTGGTTTCAAAAACTTTTTTTTTTTTTAAGTGAAACAAAAAGATAGTTTATTGAGGGGAAAGTACACTCCAAAGAGGTAGGAGTGGGCTCGAGCAAAAAAATGGCTCAGGAGCCTGGTTTCAAAAATTTATGCCACCTCAAACACTGTTTTCCCAGCAAACTTCCAGATAAGCAGAATTTCTTAATAATTCTACTACAAAGTGCCATCAGCCGACCTCATCCAGGATATGCAACTATGGGCAGAGAGACATTATTTTATCCTTCAGGACTCCTTTTTTAGGTTTAAGTGATAGGATTTGGTGTTAGATATACTTTTAAATTTTACTCTAACCTTTCTCCCACTTTTTTCTACTTGGAATCTGAATAAATTACAAGCTATGCTTCCTTCTCTTTGCTAGGCCACTAAGTGAACTGACAACACAACTCTACAAGGGAATAAGTGAGCCGTCTTCACACATAGGCAAAAGGTGCACAGAATGAAATAATCTGCTCACAGTCATTGATAAATAGCATAGTCAAACTCAGGATTAAAACTAAAGCTGGGGAGTTCCCTGATGGCGTAGTGGCTTAAGGCTTCAGCGCTGCCGCTGTCAGTGCTGCTGCTGACAGCGCTGCGGCCTGGGTTCGTTTCCCAGCCAGGGAGTTACCCACATACCAAAAAAACTAAAGCTAATGGCCTTGTTTACTGAGCCATATACAAAGAACTAGACAGTCTTATCAAAAACAGTACATACATTGAGTAGCGCTCCCTCTGCTGGCCTTCCGAAAGCATGGCATGAGTTCCTCAAATGTGTACTTAAACTGTTATGACCAAAAAATTACTCCAGAAATAGAAAATCAGGGGGGTTTATTTTAGAAGCTCCTATAGACAACATAACATTATAGTAGAAACTTTTCTCGCATCAAGTAATGAATGGATATAAAACATAAAATTTTTCAGTGCCCAAATATATACAAAAAAAGTATCTTTCTACCCAGAAATGTTTTCAAAGTATATATATATTTTTTCATTGAAAAATAAAAAAAACATTTTTATATTCTTTCAAATAATTGTACTTTTGACCATGTCGCTTTTAAAAGTTTTTATTTCACAGGAATATTATTTTACTTCAGAACTATATGGAATGTTAAAGAAAACAGAAATTTTAATTCATATTGATTCCATGCATTTCATTCTGTACATTAGTACATATATTGATCATTATGTTGAAAAAGTTTTATACTTACATTCAAAAACACAAAACTGTTCACTTAAAAAATACTGTTTGCTGTGGTATTCCTGGCTTCCCATGCATATCATTAAATCAACCCACCAAGATTGCCATATTCATAGTTTTTTCTATCAATAAATATTTATATGATTTTAATACCTGAAATGTCACTGAAATTTCTTTTAGATTACTAGATAAAGCTAAAACACTGCCCTGACTACAAGACCTCTAGCAGCCCTGCTCCTGGATGATTTTTTAATCTCTTCTGTAAATAGGCAATCTTGCTTATACAGCTATAAATGTACAGGTACTACCTAGTTATCAAGTAACACATAGATATGAGGGTTAAAAAAAAACAAAAATTCAAGGGTAAAGGGTCTTTAATTTGAACTGGAATTAGCACTGAGCTTTACTTTTAAAACACTAATCGGGAGTTCCCTGATGGTGTAGCGGCTTAAGGCTTCGGCGCTGGCACTGTCAGAGCTGTGTCCTGGGTTCGATTCCCAGTCGGTGAGCTACCCACATGCCAAAAAGCAAAAAGAAAAACAAAACAATAAAACACTAATCACAAAATGTCAATCTGTATTTTCTTATTCACCACCTCTCCTAAACTGGGCCAAGTTCAGAGAGGTTATAAGCAGCACATGACCAAAACAAGTCTCCCAAATGGGACAAAGACAGTGGATAGGGTTCTTAAATTACCCCCTAGAAGGAGGAGCATGTACCTCTGGAAGAAAGCACTCTCTGCAGCAGTTAGAAGGCCCTTCAGGTATCCACCTTTGAAATGGTTAATTCTGCTGCTGCAAGGGAGCTTCTTTGGTTTGAAGCAGAACCAGGGTTCTCCAGTGTAGAGATCTGTAAAGTTACAGAGAGGCATACTCCTAGAAAGACACATGTTGCACTCGGTAGTTTCAGAAATTCTTCCTGAACGAAAGAGACTCTTGAAATAGACCCTGTCTGGTTTCTCTTCCTGTAGATGCTGAAGAACTCTGATCCCTTCACTGGGATGGACCAGAGATATGGACACTTTAACTCTACCTGGCCAGAGCAAAGTAAAATAGGCCTTGTAAAATCCATTCTGGTAGTCCACCACTCTGCCCACAGCCCCTGCCTGAAGCTTAGGGGAATGGATTCTGGCCTGCAGGTAGTCGCCACCATACTTCTTGGGCTTTCCTTGAAAATCCTGTACATGAACCAGCACCTCCAGCTGGCTTCCCACCTTGAAGAAGGTTGCAGAGTTCAAGATGACAAAGTAACTGGAAGAAGGGTCACTGCTTTTCAAAAAGGGGACCGGGCCCACATCAGGCACTTGCCACTGTAGGGCAGCCAACAAGGAGTCCTCCTCTATGCGCTCCTGGCTGGACAGAGTCTGGTGCTCATAGCCACAATAAGGATTCCGGCTAATTCCTGTCAGCTGGGAAGAAACAAACTGTCCACTACTGTCGACAAATGTGGCTGAAACAGTCTCATGGTCCAAGTACTAAAGAGAAAGACACAAAAACAGAAACCACAGATACAATAAATTTCCTTATATTCAACCAAATAAATCTCTGCTTCAGTTTAAATTTGAGTAAAACTACTTGGGGTGACACAGTTTCAAAAAACAGAGCTCACTAGTTTTACAGGGCTACCTTATTATAACAGTGAAATCAAGAAAAGGAAGAGTCATAGTGGGAATCCTCACTTTTGTGTGTTTTACCTCTAGGAGTTTGATCAGGTTTCCACAGTAAATACTGGAGAAAAACCCCCTCCTGCTTCCAGCAGAAGGGAAAAGGAATCAGTCTGAAATGTACAGAGCACTCTCTTCTTAACAAAGTCTGCCCTCAAGAGGCACTATTTTACCAAAGTTGCTAACCTACTGGGGTTTTATCAGAGCCTAACCAAAGTGAGGTAAGGGACATATGCAACCCCGGCCCATTCGAACCATTCTGTCCAACTTAAGGGCGGGGGGAGGACTAAAGAGCACTTTGAAGTTCACAGCCCAGGAGCACAGGCTCGCTAAAAGACTGAGACATTAAGCATTGAACTGTAAGACATTTCACTTCCCCCACACCTTACCACCACAACACTAAAAGCTTATTTATCAGGGTTCCTTTTACCCAGTCAGTATATTATGTCCAGCTTTCAATAAAAAAACCTAAGTTTAAGACATACTAAAATGCAAAATACAGAGTCTGAAAACACATATTAAGCATCAGAACCAGACTCGGCTATCACAGGGATATTGGAATAATCAGGTCAGAAAATTTAAAACAATCATGATTGATATGCTGAAGGCACTAATAAAAAAGCAGACTAGTAAAAAACAGATGGGCGACGTAAGGAGACATGAAAATTCCAAGAAAAATAAAAAAAGTAATGCCAAACACAGCAGAGAGGATTTTTAGGGTAGGAAAAATACTCTGTATGAAGTCTAATGATGGACAGATGTCATTATCATTTGTCCAAACCCACAGAATATACACCAAGCATGAACTCTAAGGTAAACTATGGACCTTGGGCGATTATAATGTGTCAAAGTAGGTTTCTCCTTGGTAAAAATGTACCATTCTGGTGAGTGATGATAATGATGAGGGAGGCTATGCATGTGTGGGGGCAAGGGATTATATAGGAAATCTCTGTACTCTTTCTGTAGTGTAAACTCTGACAGTTGGTTGTTCTTTTTTACAATCCAAGTTCCTGTCTTCAACCTTGACTGCCCAGGCATCCATTTCAAAGAGGCATCCCCACCAAAGACAGCTATCTCCTCCCCCTACCCTGCCATAAAAAAATAACACATTGTCAGGCACACAACTAGATTAAAAACCAAGCTACCTCTCTCCTCCCAGGCTCCTTTGTGTTAGGGTTCTTTAATTTAGATAACTGACCATTGGATGACTTGTTTTTCTCTTCCTGTGCTTTCACTCTTTATGTTTCCAATTCACCAATAGTGAACCCATGAAACTCCAGGGCCCCATCCCTAACCCCAACAAAAGCAGAACCCGGTACCTTTCTTTCTCTACCAGTGACCTCACTGTGTGGCCCCAGGCACACAGTGTACCCTCCAGGACCTATGAGTTATTTTTTCAGAGTTTCCTGATGGTTATTGCTGAGTATGTCTTCAATCATAAGAAGACTCACAAGAGCCAGTCCAGACACAACACTGATTACCAATAGAATGAGACTGGCATAAAATACTTCCTCTCAATTTTGCTGTAAACATAAAACTTCTCTAAAAAAAATAAAGTCTTTAAAATAAAAACTAAAAGAAATTCCAAATATCAAAAACACTGTAAAAAAAAAAAAAAAAAAGAAGAAGAAAGAAAGAAAAAGAAGAAGAATAAAAAAAAAACTGTAAAAGAAATGAAGAACGCCTTTAAAGGGCTCATTAGTACTGGACATACTCGTAGCCTCAAGCTAGAGATTCTTTTCTCAGCTATGTCAAAAGATACTTCCAAACTAAAAAGCAAAGAGAAAAAAGAATGAAAAAATGGGAACAAAATATTCATGAGCTGAGACAAATTCCACACATTGGAAATTGACTAAATAACATTTTTAGTGCCTAACCCAGGAAACTGTACCTTACATTATACCATGAGTTAAATTGCATGGGGGAAAAAAAGAAAAAAAAAAAAAAAACAAGAACAACAAAGCAAAACCAAAAATTACTCTCCTTAATAGCTAATATTACCTGTTAGAACCACTTAAATAAGGCCCCAAGCTCCCCTTCTATGCCAAACCACTTCAAAATCCTATACAAGTTAAAGGTAATGTCATACAAGGTAAAAATACTCCCAAAATACATGAAGGCTTTTCAATGCTCTTCTTAGAATCTGTATTGTTTTATCCCTCACTTTTTTTCACAAAACTATTAATGATGAAATTCAAAATATGATAATAACAGAGTACCATTTTTTTTCTAATACAGGCTTAATAATGAGAAGAATGGAATTCTTTGGGGGCAAATAATATCAAAGTTAGTGTTCCCTTTCTATTGCAAATGTTCATCTTTATAAATCATTCTTAACTCTTGGGCTGTACCAGAACAGGTGATGGGCCAGATTTCATACTTACATGCAGACACTTTCAACTGAAATGATTTAATGAGAAGCTTTCATTTTAAAGGAGTACATGATACTATTTGTTCATTTAAAAAAAGGTAAAATGACTTTAAAAATTCTCTCTTAGCAGAGTTGACATCAGCATCATGAGGCTGTAAGACATCCATTCCTCCTTTCTTTCCCTCTTTTTAACAACTAATTAGACATCCATCCAAAAACAAAAGAGCCTCTGTGGGCATTGTGGGATCTAGCACCATTTGCCAAGGGACCTGAGAGGAGTCTTGCCCACATGTGCATCTGATAATAAGCAGATACCTCAACACAAGCTGTAGAACACCAGAGCCAGTGAACTTGCCCCAAGCCCTCAGCTGCAGCTGAGGAAAACCTGGATGGTGCTAACCTGAGCAGATACCTTCAAACAGGAAAGAACCTGTAAATATCCAGCCTTCCCAAGGGGAACTTACAGCATGCCAATGGAGATGGCTTCACTGGAGAATTCTAGCAAACATTTAAAGTGAAATGAATGCCAAACCTACTCAAACTCTTCACTGAAGAAAAGTGAACACTCCCAAACTCATTTTATGAGGCTAATATTACTTTGGTACAAAAGCCACATAATGACACTGTAAGAAAACTGAACTATAGGCCAATATCCCTGATGAATATAGATACAAAAATTCTCAACAAGATAATAGCAAACAGAATTCAACAATATAGTAAAAGGATTTGGAGGTGGGGGTGGGGGGTTATCAAGATGGCAGCATGAGAGGAGACTTTTGGAAACTCTCCTAGAAAATACAATGGATAAAAAAACAAAACTCCAAGAAGCAACAAAACAGTGCATGAGAGGGACCTCCGAAAAACTCCTCTGGAGATTACAACCAAGAAAACACCCATACCTCAACCAAAGGCCCTCTACACATTGCACAATCCCAGCTAATAAACCCACACATCACATTAAGGTACCTACAGGCAGGCAGAGGATTAAACAAAGGACAAGTGGGGGAGAGCGGGGACTAGGGTGTATGGGTCCCTGCTTAGAACTCTAACGCTGGGGAAGGGAGGAGGAAGAAAGTGGAGGGAGAGCACTCTGGACCTCACTTGGTCTCAGGGAAAGAGGAAAGGGGGCCCAGAGGTGGGGCATGAGATACCGCACCCACCTCACTTTGGCCACAAGAGGTGCCCACGGGTCCGCAAACTGCAGCAGCCAGACTTCACTCTGGTTCCCAAAGAAGGGGGAGCAGCTGGGCGGTGAGGAGCTACAACACCAAAGCGCAGGCTGGGAAGGAGTAAGAGAAAGGGGGATGTGTGTGCACTTCTTCGCCCACAACTGGGATAATCTGAAAGATCAGCAAATAAGACTGACCTCAAAGCTCAGGGCAAAATCCGGGTATGAGGCAAACCCAGAACAGAAAGGTGCAATCATGCCCAAACTCCCTGCACGACCCCCGGAGCCATAGGAAAAAAACAAAGCCTCAAACACCCATCTCCCACAGACCTATGCCCACCCAGTACCAGCAGCGAACACCAAAGAAATTACAACTCAGAGGCCCAGAGAGGCTGCAAAAAAATGAGAAACCAGAGAATTAAAGAGATGAGGACAGATGACCCATCAGAAACAGAGTTCAAAGCAAGCATTCCTCAATGCTTAAGAAATGAATAATTTCAACAGAGATAGCAAGCAGTAAAGAAGACTTACAAACCATTATAAAAGATCAGAGAGAGATAATGACTACATTAACTGAAATGATAAACGAAATAAAAGTTACCAAACTAGATACAATAGAAGTGCAAAGCAGTAATGTGCAGGAAAAGCCAGTAAAAAAATACCCATTTAGAACAGATACAGTGGGGTTCCATGGTGGTATAGTGGTTAGGCTTTGACGCTATCACCACTGCAACCTGGGTTCAATTCCCACTCTGGGAACCAACCAAAAAAAAAAAAAAAAAAAAAAAAAAAAAAAAAAAAAAAAAAAAAAAAATAGAACAGATGAGAATCCAGAAAAATGAGATGGTTTGAGATTCCTCTGGGACAATTTTAAGCAGAAGAATATTAGAATAATAGGTGTGCCAGAAGAGACAGAGGAAAAGCAAGGGATCAAGAAATTATTTGAAGAAATGATTGAAAATTTTCCTCACCTGCTGAAGGATATAGACATACAAGTCCAGGATTCACAGAGAATCGCAAACAAGATGATTTCAAACAAGAACTCACTCATCAAGACATATAATTAAAATGGCAAAAGTTAAAGAAAAAGAGAAAATGCTAAAAACAGCAAGAAAAATGCAAGTAGTAAACTTATAAAGGGTCTCTCATTTGACTCTCAGCTGATTTCTCACCAGAAACTTTATGGGCCAAAAGGGATTGGCAGAAAATATTCAACATGATGAAAACCAAGGACCTACAACCAAGAATAATGTATCCAGCAAGGCTAGCATTCAAAATTGAAGGACAGATAAGGAGCTTTTCAGTTAAGAAAAAGGTAAAGCGATTCCTCACCACTTAACCAGTACTACAAAGAATGTTAGAGGGACTTCTTTAAGATAGGAGGAGGGATGGAAGAGTGGGTAAAATAAGGTAAAGGGATGGAGAAATTTAGTTTGTTAACATACAATTGAAAGCAACAAAGAAACAAATCTCATGGACACAGTCAATAATTTAGTAGTTACCTGAGGGTAAGGGGAGAGGCGGGTAGGGGAAAAGGGACAGGGACACAAATATATGGTGATGGAAAGAGAACTGACTCTGGGTGATGAACACATAATACAACACATAGATGATATAATGTAGAATTGTACACCTGGAACCTATATAAAAATTACTAATTAATGTCACCCCAATAAATTTTTAAAAAATAAAAATAAACAAAAACAAAAATCCAACCAGAGAATCCCTAAGCAGCATATAGCCTTGGCTGAAAGAAAACAACTAAAGGTCAGAGAAAGGGAGGTGAGCAAAAGAGAGGGGAAGAGGGCAGACAGGGCCCGGCAGAAGAGGGAGTGAGCAGGGAACCTGAGAATGCTGGCTGAAACACAGCAAGACCCCAGGCAGCTTTGAAGCAGGGTGGAGACATGGGCAGCTGAAGCAGGAGCAACCCTAGGTGTCCTAGGCCCTGACCATACAGCCTTGAGCAAGACAGGGCCTCAGCAGAGGTGCATTACATGGTGCCTTACAGCCCCTCAGCAGACTAGGGCCACAGCTAGAATGTGCATGGTGATACAAGTGCAGACCTGGAGGAGCTCTGAGCTGGGAGCCGAGGGTCACAGCAGCACAACCCAGCCACAAAGTGGCCCTGGGCAAGCTGGAAACTGAGAGCCATGGAAATGCTGACCAGAAAGATCACAATCCTTGGGTGAAGCGTGGTCTCGGGAGAAGGGAGAAAGACAGACACAAAGGTGAGCATCAGCAGTGGCCCTTTCTGCTCTTTGCGGGGCAGAAGAGATTGGGTTGTGGCTGAAACCAGTGCCCAGGACAGTGTGCAATCTTGGGTTACACAGCAGTTGCAATCAGCACTGCCCTCACAGCCAGCCAAAACCTATGGAGGCAGAGCCTGATGGCTTCCCCAGACTCTCTTCCAAGGCTCACCTACCCAACTCCATCTAGAGCCTGCAGTCATCCACAAGAAGGGAACCTGCCATTATGCAGTGCCATAAAAAAGGTTACACCTGCTCTTTTCCCACCAAACCCACCCGACCCTTGGGGCTGAAACCAGCAGCGGGATTTGGAAACTGCAACACACAGGCACAACTGCTCCAGCCCGCACTTGGATTCCAGAGGCATAGAAAATTATTGCCCACCGCATCCTCTAAAAAGGTGCACTGAGATTAAGGCAACTGGATCAAAGTAGAGAAGCCCACCTCCAACAGAATCTCCTGATGTGAGAAGACTGAATAGACATGAGAAAATGCAGTGACACCAACTTGGACATGAAAGAAAGATCTCTTTATATTTGCCAGGGGAGAAGCCCTTATGCCTAGAAGAAAACAATGAATACCTAGGGAACAAAGCTGCACAGAAAAAAAATGAAAATTCTCCAGAAAAGAAATGGGAAGATATGGAATTATATGATTCAAATGCAATTCTAAAAACACTCAAAGAGATCAAACAAAACTGGCAGAACACAAAGAGGGAGCGAAATGATCTCAGAAAGGAAATCTGTGAACAAAAGGAATACTTTAATAAAGAAATTCAAAATATATTTTTAAGAAAAAAGAAATTTTGGAGATAAACAATGCTATAAAAGACATGAACGTGGAATTAGCTAGCCTAGGAAGTAGGGCTAACCAGATGAAAGAAAGAATTAGTGATTTAGAAGACAGGAATATGGAATTGTCACAGAATAAAGAAGAGGAAGATTTGAGAGTCAAAAGAAATGAAAGAACTATACAATAAATATCTGACACCATTAGAAAGAACAACAGAAGAATAATAAGAATCTCAGAAGGGGCAAAGAAGAAATACAAAGAGAGCTTACTCAAACAAATAGTAGGTGAGAAATTTCCAAACCTTTGGAAAGAACTGGAACCCCAAATCCAAGAAGAAAACAGGACCCCTAACTACTTGAATTCTAGAAAACCATCTCCAAGGCATATTATACCAAAAATGTTAAAGTTCAAGGACAAAGAAATAATTGTCAAGGAAGCCCAGGAAAAGACATAACCTATAAAGGAAAACCCATTAGGCTGTTATCAGACTTCTTAGCAGAAACTTTATAAGTCAGGAGGAAGTGTAATTAAATATTCAAAATACTGAAAGAAAGAAATTACCAGCCAAGAATACTTTATCCAGCAAAGTTATCCTTTAGATATGAAGGAGGAATAAAGACCTTTTCAGACATACAGAAGCTGAGGGAATTCTTTCACACAGAGCCAACAATTCAGGAAATACTGCAGGAGGCTATTCAACCTGAAAGTCAAAATAAATGGGGAAAAGTTGGCACAACAAAACATAAAAGGGGAGGAAGTATTTAAATTTCCAAAACAGAATGGAGATAAGAAGCATGCTTAAGAAAAGGAACTACTAGATAAACGAATCTTTCTTTTCATAAGCCTCATGGCAACTACCCAGGAAAAACTCAGAACTAATAGACACATAACCAAAAAAAAAACCAGGTAAAACAAAAGGAAAAATCATAGAACACCATCAAAATGAAAAAATAGAGACAGTGAATTACAAAAAAGCATTACAAAAGAAATGGCTATAGGAAATCCTCACATATCAATCATCACCCTAAATGTAAATGGACTGAAGTCACCAAAAAAAAGGCACAGAGTAACAGAATGGATTAAAAAACAAAACCTATCCATGTGCTGTCTCCAAGAGACAAACCTCAGCCACAAAGACAAAGACAGACTCAAAGTGAAAGGGTGGAAAACAATATGCCAAGCAAATGGCATCTAGAGAAAGCAGGAGTAGCATAGCTGACAAAACAGACTTTAGGATAAAAAAGGTAGTAAGAGACAAAGATGGGCATTTCATAATGATAAAGGGGACAATACAAGAAGACATGAAACTCATAAATATATATGCCTCCAATCAGTGAGCACCAAAATTTACAAAGCAACTACTAACAAATCTAAAAGAAGGAATTGACAAAAACATAATTATAGTAGGGGTCCTAAATACCCTCTTGATCATCCAAACAAAAATAAATAAGGAAATATCAGCTTTAAACAATACATTACAGCAACTGGAGATAACTGACATTTACAAGACACTTCATCTTACAAGACAAGACTATACATTCTTTACTAGTGCACATGGAACATTCTCTAGGATAGACCATATGCTGAGGCTCAAATTAGCCTCAGCAAATTCAAGAAGACTGAAATCATACCAAGTGTATTCTCAGACCACAAAGCTTTGAAATTGGAGATCAACTGTAAAAAGGCGGCAGAAAAAAACACATACGTGTGGAGATTAAATAACATGGTATTAAAAAATGACTGGATCAAAGAAGAAATTTTAAAAAGATAAAAAAAAAAAATACATAGAAACATCGGTACTAAACTTATAGACCTAGGGCTCAAGGAAGACTTCGTGACGCTGACATTAAAGGCAAGGGAAGTAAAAGCAAAAATAAATGAATGGGACTATATCAAACTAAAAAGCTTCTGCACAACAAAAGAAAACAAGGCAAAGAGACAGCCAACTGAATGGGAGAAAATATTTGCAAATAACGCATCAGATAAGGTCTAATATCTAAAATATATAAAGAACCAATACAACTTAACAACAAACAAGCAAACAACCGAATTAAAAAGTGGGCAGAAGAACTAAACAGACACTTCTCCCACGAAGAAATACAAATGGTCAGCAGACATATGAAAAATGCTCATCCTCATTAGCTATCAGGGAAATGCAAATCAAAACCACAATGAGATACCACCTCACACCTGTGAGAATGGCTGTTATCAACAAGACAAGGAATAGCAAGTGCTGGAGAGGGTGTGGAGAAAAAGGAACTCTCGCACACTGCTGGTGGGAGTGCAAACTGGTACAACCACTGTGGAAGGCAGTGTGGAGGTTCCTCATAAAATTGGGAATGGAGTTACCATTTGACCCAGCAATCCCCCTTCTGAGGATCTACCCAAAAGACTTGAAAACCTTTGTCCACAAAGACTTATGTACCCCAATGTTCAGCGCAGCGCTGTTCACAGTGGCCAAAACATGGAAACAACCAAAGTGCCCTGCGACAGATGACTGGATAAAGAACTGTGCTACATATACACAATCGAATATTATTCAGCTATAAGGAAAGATGAAATATTGCCATTTGCAACAAAATGGATGGACCTGGAGATCATCATGCTTAGTGGAATAAGCCAGACAGAAAAAACAAAGAACTGTATGACTTCACTCATATGCGGAACATACAACTGAAAGCAACAAAGAAAAAAAGAACGAACAACCCACCCATGGACAAAATCAATAGTTTAATGTTTCTTTGGGGACGAGTGGGGAGGGGAGGGGAGAAGGGGGAGGTGATGGGAGAGGAGAGGGGGGAAGCTAAATATAAGGTGATGGAAAGAGAAGTCACATTAGGTGGTGAACTTATTATACAATAAGCTGACAATGCACTGTAGAATTGTATGCCTGAAACCTAAGTAATCCTTGCTAACAGATGTCACCCCAATAAGTCTAACAATAAAAATAAATTTTAAAAATACTACTAATAATAAAACAAAAAAATTACAAAATAGAAACTAATGACAATGAAAATATAATGCACCAAAATTACTGGGATGCAGTGAAAGCAGTAATAAGAGGGAAATTTATATCACTACAGGTCTATCTTAAGAAACAAGAAAAATCACAAGTAAACAACCTAACATCCCATCTTAAAGAATGAGAAAAAGAAGAACTAAAAAAGCCCTAAGTAAGCAGAAGGAAGGAAATAATAAAAATTGGAGCAAACTAAATTAAATACAGAACAGAAAAATAATTTTAAAAATTAATGCAACGAAGAGCTGGTTCTTCGAAAAAAAATAAAATTGACAAACCCCTGGCTTGACTCACCAAGAGACAAAACTAAAAGACACAAATAACCAAAATTAGAAATGAAAGGGGAGAAATTTTTACTCATAGCACAAATACAAAGGATTATAAAAAATATTATGAAGGACTATATACCACCAAATTTAACAATCTAGAAGAAATGAGCAAGTTTGTAGAAACAGAGTCTACCTAGATCGAACCAAGAACTGGATAATTTAAAGAGACCAATCAACAATATAAGAAAATTAAAACAATTATCCAAAACCTTCCCAAAGGCAATAGCCCAGGACTAGCTAGCTGGCTTCACCATTAAGTTTTATCAAGCATTCAAAGAGGAATTAATGCCTATCCTCCTCAAACTCTTACAAAAAAATGAAGAAGAGGCAATATTTCCCAACTCATTCTATGAGGCCAACTTTACCCTAATACCAAAACCTGGTAAGGATAACACAAAAAAAGAAAACTATAGATCAATATCTCTGATAAACATAGATGCAAAAATCTTTAAATACTAGCAAATAGAATACAACAATACATTAAAAATATTATACACCACAATCAAGTGGGATTCATCCAGGGGCACAAGGATGGTTCAACATATGCAAATCAATCAATGTGATACACCACATAAACAAAATAAAAGATAAAAATCATATGATTTATCAATTGATGCCGAAAAAGCATTTGACAAGAAACAACATCCATTTATGAGGAAAACAATTAATAAAATGGGTATAGAAGGAAAGTACCTCAACATAATAAAGACTTTATATGACAAGCCCTCAGCTAACATCATAATAAACAGGGTAAAACTGAAGCCCATTCTCCTAAAATCAGGAACAAGATAGGGATGGTCCCTGTCACCACTGCTATTCAATATAGTACTGAAGTTTTAGCCACAGCAATCAGGCAAGAGAAAGGAATAAAAGGCATCCAAACAGGGAGAGAAGAATTTAAACTGTCACTATTTGCAGATGACATGACCCTTTATATCGAAAATCCTAAAGACTCCACCAGAAAACTATTTTCTAGAATCAATAAACAAATACAGTAAAGTCACAGGATACAAAATGAATGTACAAAAACCAACTGCATTTCTATATACCAACAATGAAATTTCAGAAAAAGAAATGAGAAAAACAATACATTTTGTGATCGCAACAGAAAGAATAAAATATCTAGGAATACACTTAACAAAGAACATGAAGGACTTATGCACTAAAAACTATCAGACACTATTCAAAGAAATTGAAGAGGACACAAAGAAATGGAAAGCTATTCCCTTTTCATGGATTGGAAGAATCAACATAGTTAAAATGGCCATATTACCCACAAAGCCAATACACAAATTTAATGCAATTCCCATCAAAATCCCACAGACATTCTTTCAAGAAATAGATAAAAGAATCATCAGATTTGTATGGAACCACAAAAGACCCAAATCGCCAAAGCAATCCTACAAAAAAAAGTAAGCTGGAGACATCACACTCACTGATTTCAATCTATATTACAAAGTGTTAATAATCAAAATAGCTTGGTATTGGCAGAAAAACAGACACACCAATCAACGGAACAGAATCGAAAACCCACAAATAAACTCACAAATATATGGATAAACAATTTTTGACAAAGGAGCAAAAAATATACAATAGGGAAAAGAAAGCCTCTTCAGTTAAGTGGTGCTGGGAAAATTGGAAACCCACATGCAAAAGAATGAATCTGAACTGCAAACTGTCACAGTACACCAAAATTAACTCAAAATGAATTAAAGACTGCCACATAAGACCCGAAATAATAAACTGTATAGAAGAAAACATCAGTACTAAACTTACAGACCCTGGGTTCAGGGAGGACTTCATGATCCTGGCCTCAAAGGCAAGGGAAGTAAAAGCAAAAATAAATGAATAGGAATATAGCAAATTAAAAGCTTCTGCACAGCAAAAGAAACCATCAACAAAGCAAAGAGACAGTCAATCAAATGGGAGAAAATATTTGAAAACAATGCCTCTGATAAGGGGCTATTATCTAAAATATATAAAGAACTTGTATACCTCAATAACCAAAAAACAAACAATCCAATTAAAAAATGGGCAGAAGACTTGAACAGACAATTCTCCCACAAAGACATACAAATGGCCAACAGATACTTGACAAAATGCTCATCCTCATTAGCTATCAGGGAAATGCAAATCAAAACCACAATGAGATACCACCTCACACCTGTGAGAATGGCTATAATCCACAAGACAAGGAATAACAAGTGCTGGAGAGGACGTGGAGAAAAAGGAACTCTCACACACTGCTGGTGGGAGTGCAAACTGGTACAACCACTGTGGAAGGCAGTGTGGAGGTTCCTCAGAAAACTGGGGATGGAGCTACCATTTGACCCAGCAATCCCCCTTCTGGGGATCTACCCAAAAGACTTGAAAACCTCCGTCCACAAAGACTTATGTACCCCATGTTCATTGCAGCACTATTCACGGTGGCCAAGTCATGGAAACAACCCAAGTGTCCTCTGATAGATGACTGGATAAAGAAGCTGTGGTACATATACACAATGGAATATTACTCTGCCCTAAGAAAATATGAAATAGGGCCATTTATAACAACATGGATGGACCTTGAGATCATCATGCTAAGTGAAATAAGCCAGACAGAAAAAACAAGAAATACATAATTCCACTCATATGTGGAACATAAAATTGAAAGCAACAAAGAAACAAACCTCATGGACACAGTGAATAATTTAATAGTTACCTGAGGGTAAGGGGTGTGGGGGAGAAGGAATAGGGACACAAATATATGGTGATGAAAGAGAACTGACTGTAGGTAATGAACATATAATACAACACATAGATGATGTATTATAGAATTGTACACCTGGAACCTATGTAATTTGTACTAATCAACAAAAGCAAAATCAACACTTAGGACTTCATCAAAGTATAAAGCTTCTGCATTACAAAAGAAACCATCAACAAAATGAAAGAGACAACATACTAAATGAGAGAAAATATTTGCGAACCATAGAGCAGGCAAGGAGTTAATATCCAAACTATATAAAGAATTCATACAACCCAATAACAAAGAAAAAGCAATCCAATTAAAAAATGGGCAGAGAACCTAAACAGACACATCTTTCCTAAGACATCCCAATGGCCAGCAAGTACATAAAAAGATGCTCAACATCACTAATCATCAGAGAAATGCAAATCAATACCACAATGAGATATCACCTCACACCCTTAGAATGGTAGATAAGAGGTAAGTACTGGCAAGGATATGGAAAAAAGGGAACGCTTGTACACTGTTAGTGGGAATGTAAATTGGTATAGCTGCTATGAAAAACAGTATGGAGGTTCCTCAAAAAAATTAAAAACAGAACTACAATAGGACCCCGCAAACCCACTTCTGGGAATATATCCAAAGGAAATAAAAAAGGTATAAAAAAGATATCTGCATAGCCATGTTTATTGCAGTACTATCCACAATGGCCATGATATGAAAACAACATAAGTGTCCACTGATGGATGAAAAGATAAAGAAAATGTGATCTATACCAGGGTGCCAAAAAACATATACACAATTTAAGATATGTTATCTTTGTATTACATAAATACTGATGGTAACCACTTTAAGCAGCTCTTGTAAATGCAGAAGTCAAACGTGACTTGTAGTCATCTTTTGCTATCAGTATATATTGAGTATTACAATTTTAATAGCTTTTTCCTTTCTTAAAATGTGGGTTTTTTTGGTACTCTGTGTGTGTGTCAATCTGTGGTCAGACAATAAATTCATAAACTCATCCTGGAAAAAGTGCTACATACCTGATTGCTGAATATCACTACACACTCTCTTTCTGGAATGGCAATCAGAACCGTCGTCATACCCAAAATCTGACAATTAAGTTCACGAACTTGCCACTGTGCACTTATGTTGGCAGCACTGTACTAACAACTCAGCCAAGATTATGACACCTTACTGATTTGTTTGTACAGGGCTGCCGCTGTAAGCACATGGTGGCCAATTTGTGAACTTATTTGGCATATTTTGGGTACGACAACATATCTGATGGCCATTCCGGAGAGTCAGTGTATAGCTTCCAAAAGAGAGTACTTAGAAGGTGACTGTAGTGATATTCAGCAATGAGGTATATAGCACTTTTTCTAGGATGAGTTCAAGAAATTGTCTGACCTCATGTATATATGTGTACGTACACACACACACACACACACACACACAGACAGACACACACACACAATGGAATGGAATGTTTTGGGGCCATGAGAAAGGAGGAAATCTTGCTGTTTGTGACAATATGGATGGACACTGAGAACATTTGCTAAGTGAGATGAGCCAGAGAAAGACAAATAATGTATGATATCACAAGTGGAATCTAAAAAAGCTGGAACTGTGGTATGAAAATGGAGGCTAGGGGATGGGGGGATTGGGGAGATGTTGTTTAAGGGTACACACTTGCAACTAGTAAATAAGTCCTGGAGATATAATGTGCAACATAGTAATTATAGTAAAAAATATTGTATCATAACCTTGAAAGTTGCTAAGAGAAAAAAAATCTTAATTGTTCTCACCACAAAAAAAATAGTAATTATGTGCAACGACAAAGGTGTTAGCTAACAGTAGACTCTCAGTTAACTGGCACCCACAGGGATTGGTAGATGCCAGACAAATTTAACTAGACTCTCAGAGTGCCGGTTACTTGAGTTCTGGTTAACGGAGAGTCTACTGTATATAAATGATTTAAATGAGCAAACCATACATGTTAAACTTACACATTATATGTCCATTAGATCTTAATTTTTAAAAAGTAAATTCTCATTTACCGACTGATTACCTTTTAGAAAATATACCAGCCTCCCTCTCCTTTTTAGTTGTTATGAGGATATGAAAAACGATTAAGAACCAAACTATGCATCAAGTGCTCACAACACAGCCCCTCTCCTTCCTATCATGTTCCTTCCTTCCTCTCCCACTCTCACTCCTATTCCTTGGGAAGCCACACCAGCTATTCAAGACCAGCTGATGGACTCATGCAGTCCAATTAAGAATCGCCAGATATTTGATGCTAAGCCACCTGAATTTTACTCACAAATGAAAAAAAAAAAAAAAAAAAAAAACACAAATAGGCCAATTTGCTTAATTTTCCTAAATAACAACTCTATCCCAGGCTAGTGATAAGGGCAATTTCAGGGCCTGTCATATTTTAGATTCAGAGCCAAGAAGAAACATCACTCCTGGAGTCACTGCAAGCTGTGGACTAGAGTGAACATTATGATTGTGTGTCCCACATCTGTTTCACTCCAGCACTGCTGATTGCTGTCCTGTCTGCTCAGGGGTGGGCTACAGATCAAGGGTTAAACCCAGTGACTGATTCAAGAATGGGCATGTGACCAAATTCTGGACTATGAAAAACCAGAAGTTGCTGAAGGTTTCTGTTGGATGCAAATCCAGATACCACCAGTGCTCTTGTAATGGCTATCTGAATTTTACTTGCAAATATAAAGATGCAAGAAACCTCCTGAGAAGAGTTCTGAGGGAACAAACGGTCTCTTAGCTGGATATGTACAAGGAAGCAACCACCTCTTGTTATGGCAGCATCCTGCAATTCAACCAGAAAAGGGATAAAAGCTAACAAAGAAGGACACAGCTGAGAGACTTACAAAATAAAAGAACCTGAACTATCTGTTGATTTCTATTCTAAATGAATAATATTCCTTAAATATTAAAGCTAGCTTGAAGCAGTTTTGTTTACTTGTAGCCAAAAGCCCTAACACACTGGTATTATTTTTATAATCTGAAAATATACTTATTTAAAATATCAATGAATAAGGAAAAAAATAAATATAGGCCATGCTCAATGAGAGCTTATCAGAGAAATACTAGACAATTCTCCCTACAACCTTTTGCTGGATATTGGTACATACTCACATGCTTCCTTCTCATACTATGTGGTATTTTTAATTAAAAGGGAGTCTGTGCTTTTTAAAAATGTTCAGATACTCTAATTATAAGAAGAGTATAATCAGGATTAGAAGCATAGAATGGAAATGGAATTAAGGAAGGGGAGACTGCCAAGTTTCAGAGCCTTTTTCACTCCCCTTCACCAAGCTTTTTTAATCAATCATCATCACAGTAATAAATTGAACAGTTTAAAAGCCAGGACAATATTCTCATCCTGAACAAAAAAGACCTCTTTAAACACAGGAAACATTTTACCACACTCCAGTAAAAGAGCTATTTATTATTTTCAGAATCAGAATTGTCTTAACCATTTATTACAACCATCTCCCTTCTCCATTATTGTTCAGTTTGTGTTTGTTCAGATAACTGGAGCTATTAGATAACATTCAGCCTAGACATGTTCAAGAAGTAGTGTAAGACTCTTAAGGGGAATTTGTTAATATTCCTTCCTGACTATAATAACAATGATAGGGGACTGTGGCCTACCCTCTCAAGTCTTTCTTTCTCCCTTTTTCTACCTCCTCACCTATCCTAGACCTACACCACCATTCTGTTTCTCTCCTTTTATACCCACACTGCTAAATGTGGTAAAACACACAAAACCAACAAAGGTGAGAACAGCCTTGAAGTTTACTGCCCTTCTGTTGTCCTGTTAGGTCAGCTCTTTCTCCCAACCCCATTCTTTCAAGACCCTACACATGAACCCCCGGGCTCAACCCTCCTTCCACCTTCCTCCCACTCCTCTCCAGGGAAGAACTCCCTCAATGTCCGTCCCTCCAGCAGCAAATGGATCTACATTGCCAGTCATCATGACATTTTTTCCTTCTTAGGTCAATACAGGGAGAATGACTCCTCCTTCATAATTCACAATAAAATGGTAACAAGAACACTCACAGTGTACTGTGTGCCTCATTCTATATAAAGTTATAAGCTCCATTTGTGTTCCAGATCCCCTCCTCTCCTCCTCTTCTCCATTCATTAATCCTTTTCCTCTCCAATTTCTCTATGACCTCCTTCCCCTCAAAATTAAGTCCCTCTGACTTCCACTTCCAACCAAGATAGAGAAATAGTGAGATTTACCCTTCTACCTGAAATAACATTTTAAAAAAGTCAAAGTATATAAAATAATGGTTTTCCAGACACTAGACATCAGACAACAGAAGACAATGATGCCTGAAAGACAGGAATTAAAGAAGGTGGTCTTGAAATTGCCCTTTGCTTACAGCCTTGAGAGCATTACCAAGCTGCAGTAGAGGGAGGGGAGCCTAGATGGAGGCTGGTGAACTACTTAAGTTGAGGTGATGCAGCTGAGAGTCATAGAGGACCAAGCTGATCAGAATCCACAGGACAGAGGAATAGGACGAGAGAACTGCACAGAAAGAGAACTCAGGAGATCTACACAAGGGTCCTGCTCGAGTATTCAGCAGAGTACTTAAGAGCACATCTGTGAAATAAAACTATGTAGAGGCTGGGGAAAGAACCACCTGAAAGCATGAAAGACAATAGTAACCTGAGCTCCCACAGGGCCTAGGATGTTTGGGAGACATAAATGTTCAGTCCACAGCAAAACCCAATAAACAAATACCATAATTAAGTTGGACCTGTAACCTAAGAAGTACCACAAACCAACAAAATTAAAAGGACAGCACCATTCTATATACAAGGGCTATCCAGAAGAAATCCAGCCACGTAATATGAAAAATAGAGGCACTTATGGCTGGATGTTTTCAGGACAGCCCTCATAAATTCTGGTGATACAGTTCATTCAGGGGATGGCATAGATGGGGAAAGGGGAATACAAAGTACCTTCTTAGTGCCAGGCACTACTGAAGGTTCATAAGACAGGATCCCTGTTCTTGAGTGCCATGCGATAATCTTTAAAACAGACTCATCATCAATTCCTCCCTGAAATACTCTTCAGTTTTTTGCTACGAGTCAGATAAAAGTCCCCCTCCTTGAAAAGGCATTTCTTCATCATCCAAAAGTACTCGAGAGTAACCAGCTTTCCTTTCTTTATAGTGAACTGTTCCACCAAAATTTATGGAGTAGTTGCTAGGAGAGCTGTCCTGAAAACATCCAGCCATAAGTGCCTCTATTTTTCACAATTTCTAATTATCACTTATTATACTGTATGATTATATATTATTTTCCCCCATGTGCATTTAGAATACAAACTCCACAAATAAAGAAATCATGCCTGTGGTCTTCACCACTAGGTGACTAGAACAGTATATAACATAGCAATTGTAGGCACTCAAATACCTAATGAATTAATGAAAACAAGAACTGTGACCAGAATAAGTTTCCTGATTATCAACATTTTCCAATCTAGTTAGCCCCAAATCCCGTTGGTTCCCTTAGTTACGAAGAAATATACTGAGCACTCACCTCTACCTGAGTAACATTGATGACCAGCACCACCACCATCAACACCGCAAGCAGACAGCAGAAAAGTCGTAGTTTGAAGAAATTGATCCACATTATCTGGCTGTGTCTTGATCACCCATGGCTGATACCATGCTACCTTCACGCCTTAAAACTCTGTATCTTTGTTTTTCTGAGCTGCAGATGAGCTTTCAGCTTAATTGGCTTCTTTTCTACTAGTGTCCTTAAGAGTTCTTAGTATAAAGGAGAGGCTGGAGCTGATTTAAGCAGCGCATTTTTCTTCAAAGGACTCCTTCAAAGAGGGGAGATGAGAAAACTGATCACCAATTGTAACAGCCTAGGATGGAGTAACAGGAAAGACACCAGGTTCCCTCTTCTTTAACCTTATCAAAGGCCCAAGGTCATGAGGAGAAGAAAGCAAAGAGCCAGAGCACAGTAACATCTATTCCATATCCAGGCAATTTACTCAAACCCAATCCCAGGCTTTTGTGTAAATCCAGTGATATTGGTCCCACAACCTATTTAGGTTTTAACTTTTAAGACAGCAAAGAATGTCTTCAAACTATTAGAAAGTGCAAAATTAAAGTAACTGTTAAATTTCTACAGAGGTCTAAGTAAATAAAATCCCTTTCCTTCCCTTATAGTTCAAATTATATAACACTAATTATATTTTAAGAGCATTAAAAGGAAACCTCGTGGTTTTTATGAGGAGTTATGGGATACTGTGCAAACCATCCTGGCATCCCTTGAAAAATAAAGTACCATCCTTCTGTATGGCAGAAGACAGGAAACACCCTTTGGGTCTCCAGCTCCCCCACTATACATGTGGTCCTGATGCTCCCTCAGCTGAGGAACAAGACACAAGAGTAAAGTCACCTGCCCTGAAGATATAGGAGAGGAAAGCTAAGTGTGAGGAGCGAGTAACAGGACACCCAAATCCCTTATCACATCTGCAAGAGGCAGAGGATTTCAGAGTCCATCACATCTGAATTCACATAATGAATTAAAAATGCTCTCTCCAATTGCTATTTGATACAAAGTAAGCAGAGAAAGTGCTAGTATTTTATTTCCAGCAATGCTTACTACAAAGTGCAGGCTGGAGAGGTAAAGGTGAAAAAGTTGCACAGTCGTGGTGCAGAGGATCTCAGAATATCTCAAATGTACCAATACTCTGGGCAGCTTTGTGTTGGACCTGGCAAAAGCCCTACTCCCTTACTCATCTACTCCTCATCTAATCCATTCATACCACAAGGAACCATGACAACCCTTCCTCACTCCAGCTTCATAAACAAGACAAGGCTAAACTATTCCAACATACTCTCCATTCTCACAAGACTTACTATTTTTACTTCTTAGCTGATCTCTGTATTTCTTGTCTACCCAACCAGACTATACCAATTATATATTTTTTTAAATGTATCAGAGAAAAAAACTTAATGATAACAATGTGTCATACTTTTTGGATTTCCTTAGAGTACTTAAGTCTTTACACCAAGCTTGTCCAACCCATGGTCCACGGGCCACATGCAGCCCAGGGCGGCTTTAAATGCAGCCCAATACAAATTTATAAGCTTTCTTAAAACATTATGAGATTTTATCGTGACCATTTTTTAGCTTATCAGTTATCGTTAGTGTATTTTATGTGTGGCCCAAGATAATTCTTCTTCCAATATGGCCCAGGGAAGCCAAAAGATTGGACATCCCTGCTTTATATGATACACATTGATTCCATACAACAAATAATTATAGAGGTCTACTCTGCACAACATGCTGTACTGGGTGACAGAAATTCCCTGGGAAAAGCTTACACTCATTATTAGGCAAGAGGTAGTTCCCCTCCTACATTAAAGAGGAATAAATCCACAACTCCTGGGGACGTCAGGTACTGTGAAAGACTACACTTAACTATTTCATGGCCCCCCAACACTGCCCCTCTCCAACACCCAGGCACCCACCCACCCTGAAGTACCTATAAATTCTGGGAAGAAAATAGCTGTGTAATAGAGGAAATAACTCTGTCATCAGGGTCCCAACTGGTCCTTCTCAAGGAGTTAGCCATAAGAATCAGGCTTCCCTGATGGCCAGAGAGGAAGAAGATCTGAAATGAGATTCCATGGGAATTGAGCTGCACCATGGTAGGCACGGCCTATTTACCATGTGAACACCATCAGTTTAGAGGACGTCAGTGTGGGTCAGAGCCAGTCAGCAGCAGCACAGCAGCGGTCACTGGTGTAGAAGAGGAAAACAGCAGCAGACCCCAGAAATAAAGGAACTGTATGGCTATGGGCAGCAATGCAAATGTGTAAGAAGCCCCTTACGGCCAGGGAATTCTACTAAAGATCTTTATGGAGGATCACGCCAGGAAACGTCATGCCTGACTTCCTGCTATAATCAAGTGCAGCATTACGATTTGAGAGATCATTCGTATATCTAAAGAGATGTTGCCTGAGGAACACCAGACAGACTTCTCTTTGAAAAGACATATACTGAAATGTGGATAGTTGTCAAGTCTGGGCGGTTTTCATTTTCCTCCTTCATCTTTATTTTTATGTCCTAAGTTTTCACCAGGACATAAGAATCACAAACACTAAGAATAATCCTGGTTTCTAAAAGTAATGATTAAAGATGAGACATAAGGAGAAACAAGGCATTAAATCAAATATGGGAAAACAATTCAATATAAAATAGAATATTTCAAAGTGAAAGAAAATACACAATGTCTGTCTGGAAAGTATCCAGCCATGTAATATGAAAAAGAGAGGCATTTATGGCTGGATTTTTCTGGACAGCCCTCTTATATAACAGGTTTCCATTGTTTTCCTACAAATATTAAACTATACATTATAATAAGAAAGCTATTTGCAAAAAGGCAAGAAAATGTCCTTTATTATCGAAAATTACATTAGAATTGAAAAAGAACAATAGTGCTAGACAGAAATGACTCTAGAAAAAAGTTTACTAGGTCAACCAAAAAAATTAAAATATATAATTGAATGTAATTTACCTTTTTTGGAAATTTCCAGTTCCCAAAAAGAGATGCTTATTAGAGCTAGGAAATTAGAGTTTACATCTAATGTTCCTTCCAGTGTAAAGTCCTGAACTCAAGCAGTCGTGACAGAAGCCCTTAGTCTTTTCTTGCCACATCTGAAGTACAGGTTGATGTTTTCTCATTTTTATACCATTCTTCTTGCTACAACAGAGATAAGCACATGATATTCGGATTTAAAAATACTGAAAATGGAGTAAAGAAAAACATATTTGAAATCAAGTGTATAATTTTATAGCTAAGAGATATACATAGACTTTAGTACAATATAGTGGGAGGAGGGGGTATAGGAACATTTCCTTTCCTACCAATAAAAAGTGGTAACTGGCTATTTATGTACATAAACTTAAACATGGCAAATCACTCTCAGATATGAGCTGAAGGTCAACACTTTATAAATACATATAAACCAAAGATAAAAGCTGTACATGTTATTTTTCTTATAGTCATGTAGTTCAATGACTCATCCTACCACTACAGAAAACAAGAGGCATCTATCTAGGCAGATAGAAAAGTTATGATTACTCCATAAGGAACCTAAACTTCAGTAGTCTTGTTTTCAAATCTTTCTGAAGTGTCTGTCCACCACTTACTCATGCTTCAAATTTATATTCAAAGGACAAGCAAAAAGTAAAATGCCACATTTTAATTAAAGCTATTTACTAGCCATCTAACTTCTTTATGGCCTATGGCAACAATGCTAGACTGCCATTACGATTGTAGCACCTGACTTAACTATCCCTTATCTCACAAGAGAATTACAAAGTGATTGTTCACATCGTTTGGAATTATAATTATCACTAACACAAATTAAACACTTGAGTTCAGTACTAAACAGAAAATTAGGCAGCAACCCTCTCCTCTGGGGAATTAATGTCCTTAGGCAACCATTTCGCAAAGAATATTTTAGAGCAAAATCACACATCCAGTTTCTGGGACAGTCCTCATCCTAAATACTCTGACCTGCAATACACATAAATGTAATTGTACTTGTCAGAGCAAGTGTCTGGAATTTTAATTCAGAATACATGGACCCCTAAAGACAAGACAAAAGCACAGATTTACATGGAAGATACCCAAACTTAAATATTTATATCTAAACTTTCCAAAGAGTAGCTGTATTTTTCATAGGGTGCAGAGTAAGACCTTGAAATTTAACAAGGGAAGGTATAAAGACAAAAATATTAACAGAAACTCATCCAAGACCATGACAATGATGGGTCAACCAACAAGGTCAATCCATGGACAAAGATGAAGTAGAAGTCTCCAGGACTTGTTTCCCCAGATCCCATTTTCCTTCATATATTCCCATCTCACATGCCCCAAGTGCTGACTCACCTGGACCTCCCCTTGCTAATCTTCTAAAACAGGAGCCCATGCTTTCATGGCGGGAGATGGATAGAGAAGTAAACAAATCAGTTAAATAAGTCACGTAGTAGTAAGTGCTATAAGAAAAATGAGGGCATGCTGAACGATGACGGTCTTCAACCTTGCATGCTATCAATACCATCTTGGAAGCTTTTAAAAATACCAATGCCTACATTATAACCGACCAATTCAATAAGACAGAATCTGTGGGAGTAGGGCTCCCAAAACAACTTTTTTAAAAGGTCTCCAGATGATTATAATGTATAGCCACGTAAGAGAACAATTAGCACAGAGTGGCCAGGGAGTGTTATTTGTATCAGTCGGTCAGGGATGGCCCTTCTGAAATGATGTTCAAATTGTAACTTACATTGTCCCCTCCGGAAAACCCCATTCCAGGGCAAAGAGAACAGCCAACCCCATTTTAGTGGTCTATCCTTTTGTTTCCTTTCTCAGTAATAACAGCACTTTATCAGGCCCAGAGAAATTGTGAGGATAATAGACACGAAGATAAGATGCTAAACAGTCAAAAAAAAAAAAAAAAAAAAAGCAGAACCCAAACACTGTGGAGGAATAGTGTGTTACCGCCTCCACTGTGGAATTAAGACAATTAATCGGGGTCTGGGAGCCCCGCCAGCTTCAAGCACACCCTGATGTTCCAAAAGATAATTAACCACAGTGAGTAGGGGGAGACGCATCAGAGCAGTACGACTCTTTATTTTTAGGAAATGTGACAATCCTACTTTACAATAAATAATAAAAGAAAAAATTTACAGACAGGCAACAACACACAATTTTTTTAATATAAATCCGGCCTGAGAATCTTACCACCATCCTAGTTGCCTTTGATCAAGCCGAGCTAGGGCAACAGGCCAGCGTCTCCACATCACACCTTGGAAAGTCACATTCGTTTCTCCCCCGACGACCTGAATCTGGTGTCAGTAAGGCCAAACAGTCCAACGTGTGAGAGCACTGCCAGCCAAGGACAGCTGGTGTCTAGAACAGCGACGAGACGAGAAATGATGCTGAGGGAAACGCGTCGCCAACTACCCCGCAGTGGGTTAGGGAAAATGTCAGGGTGAGGGGTCTTCAGCGGCTATCTCGAGGTCTGGCTCTGCCACGTTGCGGCTGCACCAGTTCGCGTTGCACCAAGTCGAGAAAACTGAGGATGGAGACTCTAGCACCCAGCCCAGGCCCCTCCCTGCGGCGACCCGGCGCGGCTGGGGCCACTCTGATCCAAGGCTGCGGCAGCCGGAGACTCCAAACTCTGCCCCCGCCTTGGACCGGAGCCTCCCCTTCCACGGTCCAACGCCTCAACCGTGCTCCCCGCGGCTGCAACCTCCTCTGCACCAGAACGGGGACGGCTTGGAAGCCGAGAGGAGTGAGCGAAGAGGTAGGCAACGAGTAGCTCCGGCGGCAGAAACCCAGTACCGTGCATACACGGAACCCCCAACCCCCAACCCCCAGGTCCCACCTACCGCTTCGCGTTCTCCGGCTGCTGCGAAGTCCGAGCCCTAGTCTGCACCCTCTACGCCACATCTCCCAGCCTCTGCTTCCGGGCCCCGCTACTTCTAACCCCGATCCTCGGCTACAATTGGTCAAGCTCCGCGAGGGGTGGGGCGAAAACGCTGACTGACAGCTACAGGCGCCAGGAGCAGAGCCCAGCCTAGGACCAGGAGTTGGTCCTCCGCCTGAGCGCAAGGACATATAGCAGCTGTCGCTTGGTGCCCTGAACTCTTTGCCTTCTGCGGGCCTAGCTCCTTGTCGCCTTCGGCCTCAGGGTTTTCCCGAGGAGCATCCGTTTCAAGGCTTTTTGCTTGTCAGCGAAGTGACCAAACCAGAGATGCCCCTACTTGGGCCGTCTTTCCTCTCAGAGGCATAATATATTGTTCCCGTACCAGAGAAACATGATTTTTCAAGCACGAGCACGGAGGCAACTGGTCCTTGAATCTCCTTGCTTGCAATTAGTCGACCTATTCTTCTATTCGTCGTTGAAATGGCCCTGTTCCTTTTTTACTCTCCATGTAACAAGACGTGGGTCTTCTGCCAAAAACGCCTGAACATTTTTTCCCCCAATTCTGGGTTATCCTATTCTGGACAGTGTTTTAACCAGTAAAACTTCTGCAGCAGCTCTGTGAAATTCAGAAACTGAGAGGAGTCCTTAGAAGACAAGCCCCTGGAAGCACAATGGGATAAACGGAATTTATCCAAGCAAAACACAGGTTCTAAAAGTAGACCTGCCCCCAGACTATTATCTCGAGGTTAAAGAATAATAATTAATATAAATTAAACCTGTTTCTGAGACAGCTAACTTGGGGGATATTCACCAGCAAATCTAGCTCCATCTCTGGTGGCAGAAGCTTGAAGCACTCCTAAGCCCATGCCAGTTTGCAATTTAGTTCCTTTGCTTCCTCCCTTGGAACAAGTGACGAAAATTTGGGCCCCAAGAACCATCAAACCATTGTTCAAAATAAGTGACTGTTGTCACTTTAGGTACCAACTACCCTGTTCCAAAAACACCCTATGATCTCATTTAACTTTTAATAGCCTCTCAGTGGGAAGGGCAGTCTCTTGCATACAGTCTTTCACACAAACAGCCTTGGCCTGGAGTATTTACTTACTGAGAGTCCTCCCATCTAGTCCTGGGCTTGTTGCCCTGTGTAGGAATAGCCTTCCCTATTTCAGACCCAATGGGTATTCCTTTGTTCTGCTTGAGTCACACCAGAGAGCTCTCTCACCACTTCCACCACGTGTGTACACAGCAAGAAGATGGCTATCAGTGAATCAGGAAGCTAGTCTTCACTAGACACTGAATCTGTTGGTGTCTTGATCTTGTATTTGCAGCCTCCTGAACTGTGAGAAATAAATTTGTTTATAAGCCACCCAGTCTACAGTATTCTCTTACAGCAGCCCAAATGGACTAAAGCATACTATATAGTCAGAACAGTTTTCCAGAGTTACTTAAGTCATCTCCCTTTTTTCTAACCCCCTTCACTGAGTCTATGCCATACATTTGTAATGCAATTAGATTCATTTATCAGTCTATGTTCCATCCTTAGATCCTGACATCCTTATTGAGATGCTGGAGGTTAAATCTGCAGAGAAAAACTTCAGTCTTTGTGTACTGTTCTATGAGTTTTGACAAATACATAGGATCGTATATCCATGACCACAGTACCAAACAGAACTGTTTCATTGCCCTAAAAATTTCCACAGGCAGGCCCTTCCTCAGCTCCTGGCAACCAACAACCTGTCGTCTCTCCCTATAGTGTTGCCTTTTCCAGAATGTTGTATAAATGTAATCATACAATATGTACTCCCAAGATTTTGATTACCAGAAAATTTGGAAACCACTACTCTTGCTAATTCAGATACTATGTTAAGCAACATTCATTTGATCACCAAATTAGGCACCAGCTTCAATTTACCTAGTACATTTTAAAAGAACTTATCCTCTCAGTTTTATATGTTAGATTATCTAAATTTTGAAGAATCTTGTTGTAGGTGCAAAAAGATTTTCTTTAACTTCAAAGACAAATGAAAAAGTAAAAGAAAAGCTTTGTTATTCTGCTGACTTGCTTTTATTCCCTCTCCAGAGTACGCACTTCCATTCCCACTAGTTTGAGCTCTGTTTGTCTCCATACCAGTTTATGCCACTTATGTTACTGTAATTATATAATCTAATCATCATCTATTATATGAACCTTTAAAATCAAGTATAAAAAGAGAAATATTTTTAGAAAACAAAGTTGAATGCTTTGGAAAAAACTCAAAAGTAAACTGCTTAAAAGGGTAAAACAAAAATCTGCTAATGAATTAGGTATGGGCAATAAAATATCAAAGATCAGAAGAAGTGATAAAAATCTAGAAGTATTCTTCATTCAGATGTTTTACAAGTGGCTTTAAGTTTTGACTCAATTTTAGGGAAACTAAAACTTAAAATGGTGCATTTATAGGTAGAATTTATATACAAAAGCCATAGAATTCCAGAGCATCTATACTAAAAAATAAATAAATAAATAACATTGAAGAACAACAAAGTTGAAAGACTTACATTGCCTAATTTTAAGACTGAATGTAAAGCTATAGTAATCAAGATGTTGTAGCACTGAGATATGAACAAATAAATTAATGGAATAATATAGAATCCAGAAATAAACAATATTTGGTCAACTGATTTTTGACAAAAGTGCCAAGGCAGTTAAATGGGGAAAGGCCAATCTTTTCAACGTCTGGTCAGGGACAACTAACTGTATAGTCGTATGTAAAAATATACTTCAAAGCATATATAAAAATTAACTCATTGTGCATCATAACCTTCAGTGTAAAAACTAATACAGTAAGCTTCTATAAGAAAACATAGGGGAAAATCTTAGTGGCCTTATGTATAGCAAAGATTTCTTAAGTACAACACAAAGCAGTATGAACTATTAAAAATATCAATACATTGGACTTCATCAAAATTTAAAACTGTTCCTTTTCAAAAAACATAATTATGAACATAAAAAGGCAACCCACAGACTGGGAAAAAATATTTGGTATTTGTTTAAGGATTTTTATCTAGACAACATAAAGAACTCTTACAACTCAAAATGAGACAAATAGCCCAATTTTTAAAATAGGCAAGTTTTTGGAAAACCTCACCAAACTTTGAGACAGTTATTCAAAGAAGATGGCACATAAAGTAAAAAATGCTCATTAGGGAAATGTAGATTAAAACCACAGTGAAATACTAACACACGCCCATTTGAATGGCTAAAATTAAAAAGACTTACCATATCAAAAATTTGGCAAAGATGTAGAAAAAAATGGAACCACCCTACACTTCTGATGAAAACGCAAAATGTTATGCCCAACTTGGAAAATAAAATTGTTTTGGCATATTTTTAAGAAGTGAGACATACACCTACTCTATAACCTAGCCATTCTATCCTGGGATATTTACTGAAGAGAAAGTAAGTATGTGCCTACATAAAGACTTACACACAAATGATCATAGCAGTTAATTTCTATTAGCCATAAACTGGAAACACAAATATCTAACAACAGAGGAATGCATAAACAAATTGTAGGGTAATATCATCAAGATAGCAACAACATAGGTCATTCCCAACCTCAGTCTGCCTCAAAAGAATACTAACAATTATCCACAGACAAGATGCTATTGCGAAAATCCCACAACCTGTGGGTGGTGAGGCTGAAGCACCCTCCTGGACCACAGAGATCAAGAAGAAACACAGAAAGGTAAGAAAAGTAGCCACACTCTGACCACATCACCACACCCTAAGACAAAAATAGCACTCCACTGGGAGTGGCTCCAATCCTTATTTCTCCAATGGGAAAAGAGAGCCCCAGGTGCACATCCAGCTCCCCCAGGATTGCAGGACACCTTCCAGGAGGCCAACTCAGGTCTCACTTCCTGGAGATCACTAAGAGAATCCTCAGACCTCAACCACTGGGAATCAGAGATGGAGAAGAGGGGCAGAGCTTAAAACAACTAGACTACATTCCTGCTTGCAGTGGCACCTGAAGAGAGATCCCAGCCCATAGATCTGCCCATTTGCAGATCTGACTGAGCCAGTGACCACGTCTGGACAAGTAGCTCAGTTAGCAGTTCTGCTTAATTTGAGTCTCCAGTCAACAGTACAGCTGTAAAGCCCATTTTACCACCCCACCAGAGCAGAGAAGCAAATTCACAGCCCTGCCCAACTGTAAAGCATAGCCTCAGGTCCCAACAGTTCAGGAAGCCTGATCTGAAAACCTAGGCAGCTATGGAGCCCAGCCTCCCAGTATCAGCAGATTCCAATGGCATTTTTTACAGAAATAGAAAAAAAAAAAAAACTCCTAAAATTCATATGGAACCACAAAAGACCCTGAATATCCAAAACTAAGAAAGAAAACAGTGTGAGGTATCACGTTCCCTGATTTCTAACTGTATTACAAAGCTATAGTAATCAAAACCACATGGTACTGGCATAACAACAGACACTTAGACCAAGGAAACAGAATCAAGAGCCCAGATATAAATTCATACATAGATGGTCAACTAGTATTTGAGGAGAGCCAAGAATACAATAGAATAATGATAGTTTTTTCAGTGAATAGTGTTGGGAAAACTGCCTATTAAAAATGGAACCCCAGGGAGTTCCCTGGTGGTATAGTGGCTAAGACTTCAGCACTGTCAACGCTGCAGCCTGGGTTTGATTCCCAGCCAGGGAACTACCCACATTTAAAAAAATAAATAAATAAATGGAACCCAAAATTACACCACTCACAAAAAATTAATTCGAAATGGATTAGACTTAAACATAGAACCTGATGCCATAAAATTCCTTGAGCATTGCTAGAATATGTGTTGAATTTTTAACACACACACAAAATTGCAATTATGTGAGGTAATGAATGTTAACTAACTTTATTGTGGTAAACATTTTACAATAAATATATCAAACCATCATGTTACATACCTTAAACTTATACAATATGTCAATTACTTCTCAATAAAGCTGGAAATTTTTTAATTGAAAAAAATTAAAAATAAATTTTAGCAAATAAATGCAATGAAATACTACTTAGCAATAAAAATAATGATCAGATGAGTCTCTAAGTAATTATGCTAAGTAAAAGAAATCAGACAAAATAGAAGGGGGGTTATGAAGGAAATGAGGAATCATTTAGGGGTGATAAATATGTTCATTCTCTTGATTGTTGTAATAGTTTTATGGACATGTACAGTCATGCACTGCTTAACAATAAGGATACATTTTGAGAAGTGTCCTAGGCAATTCTGTCTTTGTGAAATGCACTTACACAAACCTAGATGATATAGCCCAGTGGTTTTCAACCACAGGTTTGCAAACCAGAGGTTGAAAACCACTGCCCTAGTGTGAACAAAATTATTTTCAGGGTATTATTTCTCTTAACATCATTCTACAGATGACAAAAGTAAGGTTCAACAAAACTCAATAGCTTGCCCAAGGTCATATGATTTGTATGAAACAGAGTTATTTGACTTCAAAATATATATTCTTTCCATTACCAGTAAAAGCTTTCTGTAAGAATATAAGCCAGTGGTTTTCAACATTTTTACACTTGGGAACTGGTGAAAACAGAAAAACTTTTTGGAGGACAACTAAGGCAGAAATAAAAATGACAGAGTAGTGGTTTTCAACCACTGGTCCACAGACTGGATCTAGGCCACCAGAAATTACAGACCTGCAGAAAATTGGACTGATTGTATTGGGCCCACAGACTGAAAATCATTGGTGCAGTGCATCACACAATTAGGCTATATAGTACAAACAGACTCACCTAACAACCGAGTACCATTTCTATGACTAGGTTGTTAAGCAAGTTGGTCAATAAACAAGTAGGTTAAAGGCAGATGTCTTGTGGTGTGTCGTGGTGCCATAGGGAATGTATTTTTCAATAGAAACCACGTAACACCACACTTATAAATAAAACATGTAGTCTTGTGTGATTGCGAATGTTTTGTGTAGTGACTGAATGAGGGAACAAGAGACTGAGAAATGTAATTTCCCACACTGGAGAACCAGTCGTTAAGTCCTGGTGGTCGTTAACAGGTAGGTCTTAAGTGATGAGTGGCTGTATAACATATTGTTCATAGGTTATAAGCCTATACAGCAAGTTACTGACTGAATACTGTAGGCAATTATAACACAATGGTAAGTATTTGTGTATCAAAACATATCAAAACATAGAAAAGGTACACTTAAAATATGACATAAAAGATAAAAAATGGTATGGCTATATAGGGCATTACCAGCTTGCTCTGGGTGAGTCAGTAAGTGGTGAGTGACTGTGAAGGTCTAGGACTTGCTGTACCCTACTGTAGATTTTATAAACACTGTACACTTAGGCTGCACTACATTTTTGAACAGCACAAGAGAAAATGATACAATTAAGAGATATAGTAAACACAGGATGTATGACACTGCTGCCAATGTTAACATGGCATACTGCTTTACAGCAAACTTTGTAAACAGAAAGAGTACACTCTAAAATAATAAAAGTATAGTAAATATATAAACCAGTAATATAGCCATTTATTTTTAAGTAATTAATATGTACTGTACATAATTGTATGTGCTATACATTTACATGACTGGCAGCACCGTAGGCTTACACAAGCATCCCCACAAACATGTAAGTAATGCTTTCACGAGTTATGTCACTAGGCAATTGGAATATTTTTAGCTCCATTATCATCTTATGGGACCCCTGTTGTATATGCAGTACATCATTGACTGAAATTCTGACACATGACTGTATGTGTCAGAATTTATCAAATTGTCCACTTTAAGTAAGTGCCGTTCACGTTATGTTAATTATATCTCAACAAAGTGTTTTTAAGTTTAAGGTATATATATTTTTGTGATTCCCTACTCTGACTTTTTGGTTAACCAACTATTTAAGTCTGCTCAGGCTGCCATAAAAAACAACAACTTTTTGACTAACCCAATTATATTAGTCTGCTCAAGCTGCCACAACAAAATACCACTGTGTGAGGGCCTTAAACCATAGAAATTTCTTTTCTCTTATTTCTGGAAGTGCAAGATCAAGGGGCCAGCACAGTTGGTTTCCTGTGAGAACTCTCTTCCTGGCTTGCAGGCTACCTTCTCACACCGTCCCCAAATAGCCTGTCCTCTGGGTGCCCATGAGAAATAAATCTCTTGTATGTCTTCCTCTTATAAAAACACCAGACATATTGGTTCAGGGCTCCATCCTTATGACCTCATTTAACCTTAATTTACCTCCTTGAAGTCATTACCTCTAAATACAGTCACAATGAGCAGTAGAGCTTCAACATATAAATTTGGCAGGGAATACAATTCAGTCCATAACACCAACCAACTGCAGGTCCTAACTGTCAAATCCTAGGGCTTCTTTTCTACTTACTCACCCACTAACACTTTCATCACTGTTTCAACAGCATTTAACAGTGTCATCTGTGCTCTCTGAGGGATACTACAGTAGACTCGTAGCTAACCGACACCCACGGGGATTGGTGGATGCCAGGTAAATGTAAACAGACTCTCTGTTAACCAGACCTCAAGCAACCGACACTCTCAAGCAACCAGCAAAAAAGACTTGCCAGTTGCTTGAGAGTGCCGGATGCTTACGTTCCAGATAACAGAGAGTCTACGGTATCTAATCTTCTCTACCCAGAGAATTCCAATGAGTATCTTGAAAGTAATTAAATCCATTCCACGTAAAACTAACATTCCTTCTTCTTCATATCCATTTTTTACTGTTTTATTATAAATTCACTTATATAACAATACTCAGGACCTTTGTTGGTTGACTTCCATCAGCAGTTTGTCCTGAATTTTAATTACCCATTAATTATAAGCACAATGAATAACCATTATAATAAATAATCACTCAAACAAATGTACAAACTTTTTATTTACAGTCAGAAACTCAAATACAAATTAAGTAAGTAGAATATAAAATCTAAAGCCTTCAGAAACTAAACCATAACCAGTAGATTGAAATAATCTATTTGTACAAGAAAATTTTTTAAAAATCTAAAAATAGCCCCAAATAAAATTGTTTTAAAACTTTTATTGTCAACATTAAAATTATTACAAAACACTCAAAGAAATTTAATTAGAAAATGAACAAAGAAAGGTACTGCAGAATAATTGCTGCTAGCCAGCTACTAAAATCAATTAAGGAATTAAAATTTAGTATAATTTCTATTCATTTCCCAAATAAAAAGCCTCATTTTAAAAAGACAACTTTGTTTCTCTCCAGGATGTGAGGACTACTTTGTTTATTTGACTTTTAATTTTAGTATGGCACAAGTTTGATCAGTAAAAGCAGTATAACCAAAAACGTTTAGAATGTTGGTTACAGAACCTTGTTGCTTTACTTCATGAATGAGGGGGGGTCATGTATCTAAAAGTCAAAACATTACAATATAACAAATATCCCTTAATAAGGTACATGGCAAAATAAAAATATACATTAAGCAATGAAGTCTCTTTTTAATTTCATTTGTGAATAGAAAATGGATCAGACTCATTTTATATTTTCCCTTTTCACTATTTCTTAATTTTCCAGAAAATACAATTTTATATTTTTGTTATAAATCCAATTCTAAGAATTTGCATCAAAAAATTACCAAGGAAAATAGTATAATTTTTTAGGCCAATATTATTTTTGAAAATATTTATAAAAAGTGGAACTAGACTTGTCTTAAGTAGATAACAGAAAAATACACTATGATGTCTGTTTATACATTATGGTCTTATATATTTAAAATAATCCGCAACAAAAGAAAAATCCACACTTCAGAATGGTACCTTCATTATTCAATAATAAAATTATTTGAATATATACAAACACTTGTGTGGTTAAATCAACATTTTCTTAAAACATGCATATTTTGATGGCTTTTATAGTTAAACTTATAAAACCAAACTAGAGTGTGTATGTATCAACTGTGATAACTGGAGCTTTCTGCATACCAAGAGAGTTAAAACTTTAATATGTGTTGTTCTATAAAACTGAAGATGAAATATAATCAAACCTGGCATTTCACTAGAAATTTTTATGTATCTCAGTAGCTATTGATAGTTATACTTGTCATCAAATAAATGGACTTCAAGATGCAGTTATTCTTTTAAATGTTTAGTTTTTACTATTGCTCTTAAAACCGTTTAATCAAATCACATTTCTTAGAGAAAATTCACTCAGAGTTCTAAACAAATTAGTTGTTTTTTACAAGCAATTTTACCTTGAGTGGTAGTTCTAGATCTCTTTGAAGTTTTCTTCTCTTTCAAAGACAATCAAAAACATGTGAAACTTTCCTAGTGACTCATTAAATGTAAAGATTAATAGAGTGTATAATTTTGGAATACAGTAACTTAAATTTTCAGTTTATTTACTATAACTAGCTAAAACATCAAGTTATTTAACTTCTCTGTGCCTCAATTCAATCTTCAAAACAAAGATATAAGAATTGATAATCTCTAAGGTTCCTTCTAATTCTCACATAGTATGTATGATTCTGTGCTTCTGCAGGAATATCTAATTAATACATTGACTTTTTCATAAATCAAGAGAACTGACATGAACTAAAATAGCACAGCTGAATTAAACCCATTAGATAAAACACGAAGACTATATTAAAGCTCAACTTCCCAAACCTTACTACACCCATTCCATCTTTAGCCACACCAAAGTGTAGCTTAAGCCCGTAGACTTAAAACCAAATACTTTAGTTCCATAAATTATTTTAAATTACACTGTAAACCTATTAAAATATATTAAGTCTATGACGGTTTTCCTGCATTCTAATTTATTTATTTTCATTCTATCTACATCTAAGCTAACCTATATAGTTAAGGTAAGGGACTACTTAATATTCTTGTACTTCAAAATACTAGTAAAGTTAAATAGAATGAGGAGCAGAATATTAATCATTATCATATTCCTCCAATTTTAAAATAAAAGTATGCTGGATAACATTCATAGGCTAGGAAAACAAAGCAAAAGTAAAAAAAGGAAATCTTACAAATACTCATGTTCAAATGAATTTAGTGTGTTTTGCCATTTCTTAAAAAAAGAGAAGAGGGAGAAGATGTCAACAGAAACCTAGTTAGGTTATACTGAACCATGACATTTCAGGAGTTTCTATGAGAAATTAATGTACCATGAAGCAGCACTTTTGGTACTAGTGCATGCAAGTTTGTTTTTCTTTGTCTAACTATGGACAGCAAATGAGGCACTTAACTATAAAATAGAAAAATAGGATATATTTAAGAAGAAATTCAAAACCATTCATAAAAGATAATTAGCATTATTCAAAAAGTTAAAAATTCTATTTTTATTTAACATGCATTCAACATTACACATGCTTCATTAGGGAAAATACTTTTGAACATAAGACTGTTGTTCATTTATAAGAGACAGAAAATATTTCCTTTTCAAGAGATTCTGATTTCTGAGAATGAAATCCAAGTCTTCTCAACTTGAGTGCTACATATTTATGAAGCAAGAAAAACACATCTTATCCATACTGGAGAAATGTTTCTAATTATCAACAAAGTATTAACATTTGACTCCTGACTTTATTTTTGAAAGATCCTAAGTTTTTATTTTATATAATTTCAAATAAGGGGACCTAGTAACTGTAACAGAATAATAACTGGTATTTAGCACCTAAATTTAAAGAACATTTAAGTATTGCCACATTTTAAGTAGTTGCATGGCCATAAATTTGAGGAAATCGGATATGTGTTGTTCAAAGATACCAGAACATTCTCAAAGATTAAAATATCAAGCTTCCAAAAATTATACTTCATTTGCAAATATATCTGTCTATAACAAACACAATATTATCGTTTCTTCCTGGAGTTACAGATATATATTCATTTTAACAAGTAAAGATAAGTGAGGTTTATTTTTTCTCAAACACCATTTAAACTGTCTTTCAAAGGTGGCACTTTTTTCAGAGATTTAAATAGAACATAGTTCTTAAAAAAAAAAAAACATTCATATTCTACCACTAGTATTATGTTAAATGTTCTTCATTTTGAGGCAGAGTACAAAAGGGAAGTAAATGACCATGGACCTTCTGCTGAAATACATAAGCAAATAGAAAGCAGGAATAGAAAAGATGAGCATACATTAATTTCTGGCAATACATTGGCACACAAAATGCTTATCTGTGGGGTAAAAAAGAACGAAATGAAAAGATAACAAATGTTTGCCATTACATTATTCCATATGAATGGAGCCTAGTGTTTGCTTTCTGACAAAATATATCTGACAGAAATATTCTTGTGTAGTCTCTTTAAATAAGCTTGACTTTAGTTAAGCATCGAACACTGTGCTTCATATGTTAAAACTGATATATGATATAAAACTAAAGTTTCTATAAGACGATTTAATCATGCCAATTGAAAAATCCTATAATCTTACCTTCTCTTCCTGTTTGCTGGTAAGAAGGCTTTCCTTGACTCATAAGGGAGGAAAAAGGGCTTAAAACACACATCCTTCCTCTAAGGAGGCTGGCAAATTTCAATAGTTCACATTGCTCATATCTGTCATTTATATTCACTTTAACGAACTTCATTCCTCACTACACAATTAATTTCCTCACATGGAGAAGAGTCAAAAGTCTCTTATTTATAATTTTAAGGTAAATTTTTCTCTTATTTAAGCTTTTCTAGTTTATTTTTTCAAAGAAATGAATACATAAAAAAACAGGAACACTGTTGATACAATTCAGTTGTTAAGAAATATAGCGCATATAGCTTTCAACATAAATATTTGAAACATTACAACTAAGTAAAAAGCTAACAAAATCAAAATAAAGATTTAGCTCGCTATCTAGAATATGGAAGATATGAAACAAAAATACAAATTCTATATAAATAGTACAAAAACTGGGGGAACTATTCCCATTCCCCTTCAGAAAAAAAAAAAGTCAAATGAAAATATTCTTTAAAAACATTAAGTGGATTTCTGCTTCGCAAACAATCCAGACATGCTACACAGTAATACCAACATGCAATACCTGAAATGTAGAATCACATTCTGACTGCTGCCCTTGAACTTCTGCATTTAATTTACAACTCTCTGGTGTCTGGGTGATTTCATCTTGCAAAGTAGGAGATGTGCTGTGAGTATTATCTACAGAAGCACTATCAGACAAGGCATCTAACTTTTCAGGGGAACAAGCTATATGAATCATACTATCTCCTGTCCCTTCAGCAAAATTTGTCCTCTCATCTGCATCTTCTAGCTGTTGAACTGAAGTTAAATACTGTTCAAGCAGGCTATTATCCTGTTCATTGTTTGAGCTTTCCTTATCCCAATCACCATGTTCTTCACTGATATCCCCTCCATCTGACTTTTTGCCATATTTGACTGTGTCAATGGAATTCCCCATTATGGAACTTTCACTGCCTTCTGTGGAACTTTTTTCAAAATCCGCAGAATCCTGCAAACAGTGAACCTGTTCTGTTAGTGAGGAATGAAAACCAGAATCTGGAAATTCTGGTAAGGATTTCTCTTGAGGAGTTTCATCAGAAGCAATAAACCAATCAGAATCTTGATCAGAAGAGGGCTCCTGACTTTGGGTGAATAATGGAGGTTCAGATGGCACCAGAGTACTTAATGCAGGGGGAACATCAGTATGCCAGGAATTTAAACGCTGGTCCACTGTCTGTTGCCAAGCTTGTAGAGATCTTACCTATAAACCAAAGGATATAGTTTTATTATAAAATAAAAATGCCTGTTTCACAGTTGTCCTTTGAGCTTTTTCTCTAACATACATGATGTTGATAAATGGCAAAACAGCAGAACTGGAGTTAGAAATGTGACTTCCCTGACCCTTTCCTCAGAAAGGAGCTTAATATGCCTGACTACTCTTGATAATCTCAATAAATACAGAATTTGTTTCGTTCACATATTAGGTAAATCAGGAAGGGGTTTACCTGGTTCCAAAGGAATCTGACAGCCTCTTCTTGTACAAAATTTTTAATACGTTCGTCATCTCTTTCTTTTCTTAACCTATAATAATTCAAAATCTATTACCAACACAAGCAAGGGTGTTTTGACTTGCACTTCTTGTTACAACAATTAGTAATAAACATACATTTGTAAAAAGATTAATAAACTAATAATAGTCCTTTCTTCTTTTAGAATATCTAAGCTGAAACTTTAATTTAAACTATGACTCAACGATGAAGAAGTGAGATGTGACTGAAGTTCAGATCATATTGGTTCTACAAAGTATTGCCAGTGATGATGAACAATATAACATTAAATGGCTCATTATCTAGCTTCAATTTCCCAGCCAAACACTCCAGAAAGGCAGGAGCTACAGAAAGAAGTGGTTACTAAAAGCCTACAAACCAAACAAGGATTCGGATCACAGCTAGAAACACCCTCTTCTAAGACATTACAATTAATCCCATCAAACTTCAGTCCTTGTTTGCCCAAGTCCCTGACACACTCCTTGCTAGCATCAACAGACACCTCCCCGCTCACACACACCAGTCCACCTCTTCCCTTCCTTCATTAAAGGCCTACTCTAGGCTCACTGCCGCTCTCCCCATACATAGGCCTATCACAAACCTCAGGCTCCCTTAGTTGATCATTATCTCCCAGACTGTCACCATCATTTTGTTCTGAATGTCTGACCCAATTCCCCACTTTCTCAAGCCTCCCAAGCCCTTCTCCTGTGCCATCTGGGTCTCCTGAATTATAATCAGCAAACTCCCTTATGTATTAAAACATCTTCTGTGAACTTTTACTTGACCAAATCAAACCTGCTTCTGAGGGCACTGTCGCCCTCTACAGTGGAAAGCTATTATTTTCTCATCCATCAGGGTCAGAAGATTGCTTCTCACTGCTTTGTACAAACTATTCTTTATCTTCCTCCGTGAAGAACTCGTGCCATCCTGTTAAACTTCCCCAAACTATTTTCAAGCACTGACCTCCCATTATCTCCCCTCACTCACTGAAGTCTCAGCACCAGTCCTTGTTGCTGTCCCATTCCTCTCATCATTTCTGGAGACCTCAACATTCACAAGGATGTCTTATCTAATAATAATCCACCCCACATCACTCATTATCATTGTCTCACTCTAGACCCAGTCATTTTTACACCATTTCCAAAAATTATTTCAAGCACTACCACAAATCACTACCTCCTTTCCTCCCAATTCACCTGCTCTTGCACCCCACTGCAATAATCTAGACCTCCAATCTTCATCTAGACCTCCAAACTAATGATCTCTTCCTCCTGTCTTTCCTTTCACTTCATTTAAATTCCAAGATCCATCATTATATCATCTCCTCCCAAATATCTTAAGGACCCTTGCCCTTCCCTCTATCCCCTACCATACTCAACTGGAAAAAAAGAAAAAAGAAAACATTCCTGGATGAAGCAAATTAACCGTGTCCAGATGAGCACAGAACAGCTGAGAAATGCTGATGAAAATTTACAACCTGACATAGTGTTTTGCACGTAAAGTTTTCCTCACACTGTCCAATAATCCTCTGCTATTCCCTTGTATATTCTCTTTTAAGATACCTCATACCTCACAGCTCTCCTTAAACCACTCTCACCCCTCTCCACATTTTCAAATTTTAACTACATCTTATATATTACTGAAAAAGGAGAAGCATCCATCCAACAGGATTTCCCCATTCCCCACCATCAAACCTATCACCTTACCTACTCCTGCCCCTACCTCAAGCCACTCCCTCTACATGTGCACTGGATCCCTTCTTCTCTTACCTTCTCAAGAATGTCAGTCCTGCACTTCTTTCTTTCCTCTGCACCATCAGTTTGTCCTCTTTTTTTGAATCATTTCCATCAACACATGAACATGCTGTGTATCTCCCATCTTTAAGAAAGAATTTTCCAAATTCTCCTTCAGCAACTACCACCCACTCTTGTCTTCCTCACTGCTGACACATCCCAAAAGAGTTGGGCACATTCACTGTTCAACCCATTCCAAATTGCCCTCATGCCCCTATACCACTGAAGCTGCTCTTAGGAATCTCACTGGACAGGAAAGGGTTAACTTAGCAGGATTAGGGTGCTTAACTCTACCAATTCCAAAGGCAGAACTGGCCTTAATCAGCTCCTGGGAGATAACCTCTAAGCCTTTGGAATATCCTGTCTGGTAAGACTACCTATACATGTGGGGCCTTCAGCCAAACCACACAGTTTATGCTAACAATGTGCTTTCTAGTGAATAACTGTTTATTCACCTGGGACCATGCCACACTGTATCAGTCTGACCTCTAGTTGGGGCTGAAGTCTGAGTAGTTAAGGTCAGTCACATGGGCAATCAATAACTATGTGACTGACCCCCCAACAAACACTCTGGATGTCAAGGCTCGAATGAGCTTCTAGGCTGGCAATATTTCACATGTACTGTCACACGTCGTTGCTGAGAGAGACTCAAAGCCTGTCTATGCCACTCCACCAGGAGAGAAAAACTACAGGCTTGTGCCTGGTCTTTCCTGAATCTGCTGTATGTGCAGATTCTATACTAATTTTCCATACTAATTTTAATGTGTATCCTTTCACAATAATAAACCATATCATGAACAGAATAGCTTTCCTGAGTTCAGTGAGCCCTTTTAGCAAATCATGAAACATGAGGATAGTTTTGGGGACCCCAGTATAGCCACCAATAACAACAGCTTCTAAATCTAATGTATAGTTCTCTATACTCCCTACGGTACCTCTCCCCTCTCCTGAAACATTTCCTTGCTGGAGCTGGGACACACACTCTCCTAGTTTTCCTACCATTCTGGCTGTCCCTTCTCAGTCTTTTACTGCCTCCTCCTCTTCTACCTGATAATATTCATAAATATTTCCAGGTGCAATACTAATACTCAAAATAAAATTTTAAATCCTAATTTTCCTGAGTTGGCACTCAGTAAAACATGTGAGCCATGGAATTAAGGAATAATTCCTACCACTGCTCCTTTTAAATTTTAGCCCTTTTTTTTTTTTTTTTTTTTTTGCTTTTTGGTATGTGGGTAGCTCCCTGGCTGGGAATCGAACCCAGGCCGCAGCGCTGACAGCGCCATCGCTGAAGCCTTAAGCCACTACACCATCAGGGAACTCCCCAGTTTCAGCCCATTTTAAATCCTGCTATTTTCTTTAATTCTTATGTCACCTACCAAGTTCTACACACTTTCTCATCTTTTCATTGTTATACTTACTCAGTTTTTCTATATTTTCTATACCTTTCTATGTTTAGGTTTATAGATGCCTATAAGACATACATTCATTCAACATTTATTGCTATATTGTATCTCTATGTACCAACTGTTGTGCTAAAGATGGAGATGCATGACAGTCTGTGCCCTCAAGATCTTTCAGTATATTGTAGAAGACAAGTAAACCAAGAGTGGCAACATGGTATGAAAAGTCTCCTGACCACAACAGCAATGATTGAGTGTTCTGAATACACTCTAGGCATCTGACACCTCCAAACCAACAAAACAGCCCTTAAATAGGACATCTGACCCACCTCCTTATTTCATCAGTCAGGCAGACAATGTGCTCCTGCATTCTGCGTAGTCGAATTTCATAACGTATGTCTTTAGCTTGAGGGTTGTAGTTCCTGGCATAAAAGCCTCGCCAACAGGCTTGAAGTTTGGTGGCTGCTTCATTCAATCTCTGAACGGCAACTTTATCTTGTCCCAAAGCAACAGATTTCTGGGTTAAAATCCTGCAGGAAAGTTTCTCTGAAGCTGTTTTAGACACCGTTTCTTCACTGTCCGTTTGTGTATGGAAGACATTGTATCCAAGTGATTTAGAAAAAGATGTAAGACTGTGGGTGTCACCTTTTAAGACAGCACTGATTACTGTTGGCTCAGGACCAGGTAATAACCCATCTTTCTCATTTACCTCTGTTCTGATTACATCTTTCATCATTTGATCAGAATTCTCATTTGCAGCCCAAAAAGCTTTTTCCTCTTCCTTATCCAAGTCCTGGTTTTCCTGACCTTTAACAGATTCATTTGCACCACTATCATCTTCTAGGCCCAAGTTAATGCCTTGTAGCCTCAGCTCAACTGTAGGTGATACTGGAGACAGTCCTGACGCAACTGGCATAAAAGTAGATTCTGAAGAGAGAAGACTACAGTTTAACTTATCCTCATCTGTCTGTATGTCTTCCAGATGTAGGTCATTTCGAGAATATCTTGTAGTGTGTACAGAGGCTGGAAAGTTATTCTTAACAGTATATAATTGATCATCATTCCTGCTTATCCCAACCCAAGAATTGACCTGGATGACGGGTTCTAGAAAAATCAACAGAGTATAATTTAAACCACTAAATACCTAAAGAGGTTTTTTCTTTAATTTCTGCTTTACTGAGGTGTAAATGACATTAAGATTATAAGATATTTAAAGTGTATATTGTGGTGATTTGATATATGTAAACATTGTGAAAGGGTTTCAACTGTCTGGTTAATTAACACGTCCATCACTTCACATATTTCCTCTTTTTTTTTAGTGAGTAAAGAGATATTTTTCAGTTACATCTTTTTAATGAAATCTACTCCTTCAAGTATAGTAAAATACAATAAAATGCCTTCAGTAATTCCTCCAATATGCCATGCCGAAAACATCAAACCAAATATTTTAAAGAAAATAAATTATTCCAATAATCATAAAAATACCCTATTTTTCCATGTATAAGATAATACTTTTGTCTAAAATTGTTAGACCAAAACTTGGGGGTCATTTTACACTTGGGAGTAACCAGTTGATATTAATTTCTTAATATTGGGTTAGAAAGTAGAGGTTGTCTTATACATGGGGGCATCTTATGAAGAGAAAAATACAATTAAAGTATCAGATCTATAGAGAAAGCATCAGTTGATTAATTTTTAAATATTAGAAATATAATAGTTATACATACATATATATGCATACATATATATGTATGTGTGCATATATATATAAAAAATATAAGATCCAACTTATCATTTAACTTAATAAACTAATAAAAATTATAAAAATGTATACCTTTCCTCTTTTATAATACCCAAAAGATCAAATAACTTGAAGTAAAAAGGTCAGAAATCAATTAATTTCTTACTGCTTTCCTGGATGATCTGGCAATCATGAAGAGGGCTTGAATGTTCTGGTATAAGAGGTGCCCTTGTTTCAATAGGAGGAAGAGAAGACAGCTCTTCATTTTGGCTTTGGTTCATCAACTGCCTTTGGTGAAACCTAAAAATCGGTAACATGTGATGTGATTTAACACAAACCAAAAAAGGAAAGTTTTTCTGCTTCCTAGGTAACACTGTCAGAAAGGTAGAAATACACAAGTTTACAAAGTAGACACCTTTATTCACCACCAAATTACAAAGTCTTATTTGAACACACTGGCTACAAAAGGTTAAGAACCTTATTCTAAAATCACATAGACAGACACCCTCATATGTACACACTTACACAAACATTCAAAGGCAGAATCTGTGATAAAAGAAGTGATTACTAAATGCTTCTAGCTGTACTTTTTCTTTTGGCTGTACTTCCTAATGCTAGTATTTAAAAACCAGTATCAAACACCCACATTAGAAGGACAAATACATTTTTTAAAATCCCATTCTTCCACACTGCTCAGCTCTCCCCACTCAAGAAATGATTAGCAATACAATGCAGTTGCTGTAGAGCAAAGTGGGCTGCAATGCATGGCTAAGTTCCCCTGCAGGACTGTTGCAGGGACAAGGGCCCCAAATGCCCAGAAATGTGGGCTGCAGCACTTCTCTCAGTCTTACTAATCCCGCAGGCAAGACTCAGCAGTATTTTCACTTGTAAATTCATTAGCTGCTACAAATAAATGGGCTTACCTCTGCTTGCTCAGAATTTTCTCTAGTTTGGCATCTTCTGCAGTTTGAAGACCCACTGTAGAAGTAAGAGGACACACTGTCGCCAGATACTGGACAAGCTGGATGTGCTGGCCAGGCCGATATGCTCTCCCCTTACCTTGACTATAGAGCCATTCAGCTTTCAAACTGGAATTGGGGGACATAAAGGAGAAGAGATGGCACTGGGTAGACAAGATACATTCTAAGCAACAATAATCTCCCTTCTTAATTTACCACCATAGTATGATTGATGTTTTTCATAAATAAAATTCACTCAAGTTTTTAAAAATCTATCGTTCTGATTCATTCCCCTTACTCTCACAATGTTTTAAACATTTTTTCTTGCTTAGGGGGACTTCCACAAAATTGCACTAGTGGTCCCAAATATCTTAAAATTATTTTTAAAGAAGCAATGAGTATTATCCCCATTCACTGTCAAAATGAGGTACCTAAATACAACACAGGTGAAATGTGATAACAGTATTATAGTTATTTCCTTTAACAGCCCTTATTTTGGTGGGGGGGGGGGGCAGTTCTCTGGTGGTGTAGTGGCTGGGCTTTGGCGCTCTCACCACCACAGCCTGGGTTCAATCCCTGCTCAGGGAACCAACCAAAAAAAAAGAGCGCTTATCTTTTAGAGATTTATACTGAAATATTCACAGATGAAATTATACGTAATCTGAGATGTGCTTCAAAATAATACAGGAGGGAGGAATGGGTAAAGTTATAGACAAACAATGTTGGCCATGAGTTGAAAACTGCTGAAGTTACACGATAGTTTCATGGGAGGTCATTACACTGTTTACTTTTACACACAAGGTTGGACACTTAATTTCACGAACTCATCCTAGAAAAAGTGCTACATACAGCACTACTGAATATCACTACGGTCACCTTGGAAGTACTACTCTTTGGGAAGCTATGCACTGACACGAACACCTAGTTTACCCTTCAAAGCAATTCTGGAACTCTTTTTCTGGAATGGCCATCAGAGCTGTCGTCATACACAAAATCTGACCATTAAGTTCACGAACTTGTCATCATATGCTCACACTGGCAGCACTGTACAAACAACTTGACACCTTACTGAGTTTTTTGTACAGGACTGCCAATGTAAGCGAACAGTGGCAAGTTCGGAAACTTACTGGTCAGATTTTGAGGACAACAGCTCTGATGGCCATTCCAGAAAAAGAGTTCCAAAATTGCTTTGAAGGGTAGACTAGGTGTTGGTCTCAGTGTATAGCTTCCCAAAGAGGAGTACTTCGAAGGTGACCGTAGTGATACTCAGCAATGTGATATGTAGCACTTTTTCTTTTTTTTTTTCTTTTTTTTTTTTTTTGGTATGTGGATAGTTCCCTGACCAGGAATCGAACCCAGGCCGCAGCACTGACAGCACCAGCGCCGAAGCCTTAAGCCACTACACCATCAGGGAGCTCCCTGTAGCACTTTTTCTAGGATGAGTTCGTGAAATTAACTGTCCAACCTCATATATTTTTAATGTCCTTTCAAAAAACAACGTCTCCAAAGTTGTGCTCCCTAACTAAGTCCTGATCTCTAGCTAAGCAACAGAAGTGTAGTTTGGTCCTGTAAACAGCAAAACAGAGGTCAAAACAAAGTCAGAAGAACTCCAAATACAGAGGTGCTACAAAAAGATGCCAGTCTTTCCATGGGTTTATTTCTCTCTGAGAAAGCACTGAGTCAAAGCACCACAGGGGTGTGTGACTGCTCATGTTACTCTTTTCAGTGGCATATACACTCAAGTTCTGGCTATCTACAGTCATCAAAAAACCTGTGATACTTTTCATGAGGGAGAGGAATTTTAACTTGTCTATTCTTAGCAAGTAACAGTTAGGCTGAGTAGATACAAAAACTGGCAATTCTTTCCTGTCCTTAAGAACAATTCAAAAGTTGACCAGGAAAATGTTTTCAATAGTGCTCAGGTTACCTATCAATTTTTAAGACAATAGTTCTCAGAATTATTCCTCCCTGCTGAACAGAATACTTTCAGAGTTGTTTTAAAACCTGGCAGTACTCTGTTTAGACTACAGAATTGTCTCAGACATCAACAGCAGCAGCGTTTTTCTTGCTAGTATGGCATCAAAACAATCTAGATGCCTTAGTTTGAATATAACTGTTTACCGTTTACCCATTCTTCTATTTGGGTTGTTTCCCAAGTGTCTCAAATATTAATAGCTCCCAAATGTTTGGAGCTATTGTGAACAAGGCTGCTATGAACATGCTTGTACATGTCCTTTATTATAGCAGACATAAGAACCTATTTCTGTAGGGTATATACAAGAAGTCAAATTGCTAGGTCATGTGGTATTTATTTGTATGTTTAGTTTCAGTAAATACTGTCAGTTTTTCAAAGTGATTGCACCATTTATATTCCTAAACTGTATGTATTCTGATAGGAGCTGGTTGATTTAAAGACTCCATAATAACCAGGAAAAAAATAATCTTTCTGAATTTCAAAAAAGTCAATATATTGGCTATCTCTAGCAAGGAAGAGAGTTATGACAGAAGTGGGGCACAGGAAATCTCCCAGTGCTGGTTATGTTCTATTCTTATTCTCAGTGGTGATTATATGGGTATTTTTAAATATCACTTTTAACTATACCTGAATTATGTGATACTGTGCAATTTTTTTTTTTTAATTTGCAAGAAAAAAGAATCTGTCTGAGTAAGGGTTGTTGTGCTACCCTCACACCTCTTCCTTCCTCCCAGACTTCTTTAAAGTATAGGACACTCCTCAGAAAAGGTTATCCCAAATGAAAGCCCACTGTTCCCTACCTCCTAAAGTCTCTGAAATTAAACACTTATAAAACATTATAGAGAAAGTTCAAAGAAAATGGAAATTCACCTTAAATTCACTTGGATTAAAAACCACGTCCATGGTGTAGAAACATAGCCTTTGCATTATTATTCATTTATTCAACAAATAGTTTCTGTTTTTTAATACTAGCTTTAGTTTCTATGAAACTCTTCAATCCTTATCCTTAAGTAATAATGACAATTATCATCTATTAAGCACCTAATGTATGTCCAGTATTATGCTATATACATCATCCTTAATCCTCATAGCATCCTTGAAAACTAGGTAGTATTACCCACATTTTACAGATGAGAAAACTACGGCTCAGAGAAGCCAAGGAACTTGTCCACACCACACAGCTAATGGATGGCAGGGAAAGATGTGAAGCCTTTTCTTGTCTCTCCTGACCAGATCTCATTTCTTTTCCCAGGTCTCTTTAGACCAAACCCTTATCTCTACCCATCTCACCATACTGACTCCCACATATGAAAATGCTGCCAGTCTACTCCCATAAAAAAATCCAAGAACCTATTTCTTTCTCTTAAAGAAAGATCCAGATAAAATAATCCAAGTAAATCCATATTCCAGCTTTAGAACTATCCAATTTGAAACAAATGTATCTGAATACACAGCAACATTTACTGCAAGAAAAAAGAAAAGCCACACTTTTTTATAGGTAAACTAGATTTGACATATGTCCCCTACCCTACACTATGTAGCTCCTGGTTGCCATTCCTCACTGCCTCACCTATTTAGCAACTACATGAAACAGCAGGGACAAGAAGAAAAACTCTATCAGTAATCTACTACTCATTCTCTTATCAGGAAACCTCTCAAGCAACTACTACCAGTCTCTAGAACACAAGGATAAAAATGGTGAGAAGCATGTATGTGTTGAATCCATTAATGCATGTATATATGCATTGAGAGGAAAAAGTAAAATGAGGCATAATTATGAGAATAAACTCATCTCAACTCCCACTGTCCCCTCTAACTACATCCTCTCTTGTCCACATCCTAATTCCTAACCTCCCCTACAGCTTTGATGCCACTGATCATGTGACACCATCCAAAAGAGCTCATCATGCAGGGATCCCAACTCCAAGCCATAGAAACCATCAATGATCCAGAGATAGGGTGTCCCTACTTCTATAGCTTCACAGGCAGGAAGAGGGGAAGACCAATCAACATGTCTACTACCAGTTCCACACTAAAACTCCGTACACATTTTCCGAGAGTTATTGTCATAAAGCGTAATTGGGTTCTAAGGTATTATTAATACTGCCCTTATATATATAAAATTAATTACAAACTTTTGTGGGATTGATCTGAGACCCTATACAGCATCCATAACAGGGTTTCTATAAAGAAGTGCTCCAAGCCCCAACACTGATTACCATAACTTAGAAATCAAATTGTTATATGTTAGACACTAAGGTAAACTCACTAACCCCAACCTCTAGGGCTGGTATTTATTTATTATCCTTTTTAGAAAGGATAGAAAATCCTAAATGACCAGCATGTAGTCTGTTATATGATTGCACTAATGATCTTAATTTCTAAATACACATTTTAAGAAATATTCAGTTTATTAATCTATAATAATCTAGAAATTATCTTTTCAGTAACTTCCATGATAAATATGATGTTAAAGAAGTCATGTTCACCTTTCCTTCTGAGAAATCACGTATCCATCTAGGACTCTGAGGTTTAAGCACCAACTGACGATGTAAGGCCGATAGTCAAACCCTGGAATGGAGGGTGTTGCCATAACACAAGGATTGTTCATGATCGACAACTGTTGCAATTCAGTTAAGGATGCCAGAAAAGAAATCTGGAACAAAAGATATCTTTATTGAACAAAATGGACTATTCAGTGTCAAGCACAGGGCTTCCACTGATTATACATCTTGGGGAATTTGAGAATATAACAATCTCCCTCTTGTTCTGAAATGTCACATGTAACACTCTTCTATTATCCTCTGACTTTTAAAATATGGCTATCTGTTCTTCCTGCCCAAAGTCCCTTAGAAAGTATGAGCACTGTTTTCTAGCAGAGAGAACCCTATTTTGCAAACATAATAGCAGCCAGAGAAAGGTGCATAGTATGCTTTACCAACCCCTTTATTGTAGATGTCCCTCTACTACCAATTACTTCCAAATGAAATAATAATTACAGCATTACATATGAAATCAAGCCCTAGTGACCCACTAACATAAAGGAAAAACAGAAAGAAAACTAATGATCTAAAATCAAGTGTTTCATCTTGATGACTCTTTTTTTTATTATCTTTTTTCTTTTTTTTTATTTTGATGACACTTTCTTCCAAGATGCTCAAAGTCTAAAATTGAGCTCACACCTTTCTCCTGTGTTTCTCCTCCTGTTTTGTTTCACAACTTTCCAGCTTCCTGGATCCCACAAAATCCCCTCAAATTTTACCTCATTTAAATCTCGAATTTCATTTTCCGCCAAAGAAAGTATAGCAAGGCTTCTGGGTAGATAAGCAGATGCCATTCTAAGAGAGGTGATAATGTTTCCATGTAAAAGCAGGGTCTTAGAAGTAAAAGCAGAACAAATTGCAAATAAATTGGTCTATTTTGAAAAAAGCAAAATATATGTACAAATATAAAAAGATCTATTTTATTACACTTCTTATAGCACACCAATCTAAGATTGTTAATACTAGAACAGTCCTAAGCGGTCTTCTGGTCTAACTCTCTATTTTCGCATTCATATTCTAAGCCCAAAAAAGTTTAAAGACTTGTCCAAGAACACACGCTTGTTGTAGCAACTAGCAACCTGTGAGATTTAGTGTATTAAAACTTGAGCAATTTCCAATATACTTGTTCATTTCCTTTTAAAACATCAAAACAGAGGGGGAGCATTTGAGATCGTGCTCCCTAGCATATGCTGTCAGCTTGGCTCAAATAAACTCTTATAAAAATTCTCCAATTAAAAAACAAAACCTCAAAAGAGGGTGAGTAAAGTGAAAGAAAATATTCACTAAAACAATCATATATAAAGCAAATTTTACAAGAGAGAGAAAATGAACCCACAACCCATAATTTGCAACTGCATCCTCCTGGAGACTAAAAGCTTAAGGAAGAATGGGCTACTTGCAGACGAAGCTGACTCAAGTCAGTAACAATGAAAAAGAAATCAAAAACTCTGAACACCCAGGATGGTAATAAGATAATCACGTCTTTATTTAAGAAAAAAAAATGTTCAAACATCTTAAGTTCATGTGAATTCTCTTAGTATCTGACTAAATCAAATTGTTTAGAATAACTGTTGCATTTCCTGCTAAAGATGTGGGGAAAGGAGAGCTAATAATACTGCTTGTAAAGCTTAATCTGATGCAATAGCGTCATCTGACACTAATACTATAATTCCAATGAAGTAAAAATATGGGAAATGCCTACACATGTTTTGTTGAAGATGTGATTCAACTGTTATTTGATTGCATACTACATTCTCCTCCATAAAAAGTGCTATATGCTACAGGTTTATTTTTATTTAAATTAAAGTGAAGTTAATGTTGATAATTTAGTAATACTTATCACTAATAAAACAGCAATCCTGACTATCAAAAAAAAGGTTTAAGTTGGGAATGATTACTTTCAGCCTCATCAACATGTTATGTACACTATAAATAAAGCTGCTAGCATTGCTGGTTAGGCACGAAGGAAATTTCACTGAGTTTGAAGGATGATAAGAAGAATTAACCTTAACTACAATGACCACTTTTAATTAAAATAAATCAGTTATAGATACTAGAAACAAAAAGTTCCATATTTAATTTCTGGTACTCTAACAAATTTTTACCATAAAAACACAATCTGTTCTTCACATACAGCAGGATGATTTTAAGTCAATCAGATTACTTTCTCTTGGTATTTTAGTATAAAATTCTAGAAATGACATAGTCAGAAAACAACCTTACCTTCAGTGATACCAATTTAGATAGATCACCTATCTGGGGTATATTATTGTCTGATAAATCAAGGTGCTGTAGAGCTGTGCAGCTACTGATCTGTTCCATGGCCTACCACAAGAAAAGCACCACATTAGTTCATGCACACAAAACCAAAAAAAGAAACTATTCCCTAGGTCCTTGAAGCTGAGTTTCATGCCTCCTCTCCTCATTATTAGAAGCAGAGGAGCAGGGCTAGGCAAGATAAAAAGGAAGACTTGCCAACAGATTTTGGTAAATGGTTATGCAGCAAACCTTCACATTCATTATTCCTCTAAGAGTAGAGGATCATATCATCCCGATATTTACAGCTTGAAAAAACCTTAGTGATGATACATGATAATTGGTATAATATAGAGTTTACAAGTTAAGAGTGGAGCCAAACTACTTGGGTTCAAATCCTGGTTCTGCAACTTCTTGGCTCTGTGACCTTGGGCAAGTTATTTAAATTCTCTGTGCTTTAGTTTGCTCATCTATATAATGAGCATAATGACTATACCTACCTCATAAGCTGTCATGTAACTGAATGGGTTAATACAGTTAAGGTGCTTAGACTAGTACCTAGCATAAATTAACTTTTGGATAAAAGTCAGCTATTAATATCATTTAATCCAGTCCCCTCATTAAACATGTTAAAAAATAAGATGCCAGGGGAGTTCCCTAGTGGTGTAGTGGCTAGGTTTCAGCGCTCTCAACGCTGCGGCCCGGGTTCGATTCACAGCCAGTGAACTACCCAAGTAAATAAATAAATAAATAAGATGCAGAGATATTTATTAACTTAAAATTATAGAGCTACTAAGTAGTGGAAGCAGGACTAGAATCTAGATCTCCTAACTTTTGAAATAGTATATTCTCCACTATACAATTAAATATTTACTTAAAGCTCAATGCAGCATGATAGTCTCCCTCCTAATATTTCATTCTGCTACCAGATCTACTTTTCTAAGTATAATATAAAATCTTTGTTCATATTTAAAATAATATTATACTGCATTATGTGTTTCAAAATGAAATTTGTTTATTTATTTGGGGGGGGAGTAGTTCCCTGGTTGGGAATCAAAACCAGGCCACAGCACTGAGAGCGCCGAAGCCTAGCCACTACACCACCCAAAATTTATTTTTTTTAGTTTATGTTACCTGAAATTATCCCCGCAGAGGAGTGGATACTTTTACTTTTTATTTTACTCATTTCTTTACTGCGTGAATTTGTTTTTTATAGTGAATACTTTTGTAAATTAAAAAAAACAAACAAACCCTAATTACTAAAAAAAAAAAAAAAAAAAAGAAAGAAAGAAAGAAAGAAAGAAACTTCACCTTGAGATTATTTCCTGCCAAATTCAGCCACTCCAAATGTACTAGTTCCTTTAGCCCTTCCACATAGCCAATGCTATTGTGAGGCAAATTTAGCACCCGGAGTTGGGTCAGTTTGGCCACACCCATCATCCGCACCAGCCGATTATTAGCCACTGACAACTGTGGAAAGGAAACATATCATTATTCGTAGGAATAAACTATATATATTGCTTCCACATTAAGGTGCTTAAAAAGATTTGTTTATATGGCCAAACATTCCCAAATATATAAATCCAATTTGTACTCTTCACATATATTGTCTAAATATTCTACAGAATAACTAGTAGTTTGTTGTTCCTGTTGTTATTCTTAAGCAATGGAAAATACACATAATGCTGAGCAATCAGTCCAATCCCAACTACTAAAGAGAAAACATTTTTAATGCAGCAAATACTTGAGAATGTAACCTCCACAAGAATCTAGAACAGTGCCACACACACGAGGGGTCCAGTAAACATTTGATGAATAAATAAACTCTTTACCCCTATGGTGAGGTAAAAAGTTACCCTAACATGATTATTTTGCCAAAATAAAATGTTTTATATTTTCACACGAGGGGTCCAGTAAACATTTGATGAATAAATAAACTCTTTACCCCTATGGTGAGGTAAAAAGTTACCCTAACATGATATTTTGCCAACATAAAATGTTTTATATTTTAACAAATGCTTCTTTTTGTAGTATTCTCTAAGTGTAGCACATATGTGTTCATCTTTAGGAGAAACTATCATGTAAAATTTTAAGTCAACATGTACTACTTTCCAGGCCCGCAGAGTTACTTTTTGTTAGTTTTTTTTTTTTTTGGTAGGTTATTGCATTGTTTTATTATGTATAGTAATTAAACTGGTCCTATAAAACAATTTCCCCAGATAGCAATTAATACCTACCTGTATTAATTGTCTGCATTTCTCAAGATTTTCCAATTTAATAATTTGATTTTTATCCAGAATCAAAGTATGAATATCAGCTTCACAGGGTAAATTTGGACTTAATTTCTGAAGACCCTGCCCTGACCAATTGACCACTGATCCTTGAAAAGAGGAGGGAAATTGTTAAAAAACACAAATACAGTAGCTAAGCATAGGGATGGAATTATAGTCATAAAACCTCTATACATTTAGAGTTAGAAAACACTAGAGTATAATAAATATCAAGATTTAAAAACTAAAGCAATCAAGTTCTAAATGACCACAGATTGAAATTTTATTCATTTTTTCCTCATAAACATCAATTACATCAAAATCTGTGATACTCTCAAGTTTGGAATCCATCACATTTAAATATGAACTATTAGTTCCATGTTTTGTTCCTACATAATGATAGTATTTTTAAGTAGAACTAATCTTTTGACAAAGATCAACGTGCTTACAACCTATCAGTATATCCTGAAGTGCCCAAACTATTTTGAAAAGCAAAGTATACTTTAGTTAATTTATCTACAAAACGAAAGTAATATACCTAATTCATTAAATTGATGTGGGGATGAAAAGAGAAACCATATGAACAACACTTAGTGCCCTCCCTGGCACAAAGCCTACAATAAAGTAATTTAGTGTAACAGATGTTCAAATCCTAGCTCCATCATCAATCATTGTGTTATCTTGGGCAAATTACTGATATCTTTGGGGCTCACTTTTCTAGTTTGTAAGATGAGGATGGTAATTGTTGTCTTATAATGTTGTTCTACAGAAAAAAAAATGAGATGTTTAAAAAAAAAAACCACTCAGAACATCGTTTAGCTCATATAACAAGTGCTCTATAAATATTACTGCTACTTTGTGAGCTGTGGAGTTTAAGAGAAGGAGTTATCAGAGGGAGGTGGGGCCAAAGAAACTGCCAATTTTAAATTTATACCCAGATTAAGATTACTGCAGGAAATAATTATTCCATATTGCCGTCCTGATGAGTTTCAACGTTTTCCCTTGTCTAATGGCCTCTAGCATTTGAAAGGGGTCAAGGGATTCTCTGAGAATTTGCTGAAAACTGTGTACTGTCCCAGGAAACCTTACAGCCTTTACACACAACTCCAGGGGGTCGACAGACCTCTTAGAACTATCCATTTCTCTCCCTCAAGAATATAATAAGCCCCAGATCTAAACAGTGGAGACAGGCATGGACCCTCAGCCCTGCCCCCGACCCAGACGTCTGCTGCCGAGCCTCAGAGCAGTAACCAAAACAAAGGAGTTCAGCTCACTACTGGCGTCTCCGCGCCCGGAAGCACTCACGCCCCGCATTCCGCTGGGCAGTGACCAAACCAGATCCTAGGACCCATCTGCAGAACCAGCGGGGGTGGAGAACTGTGGGCTCTGATCACCGCCAGATTTTTATCACTGCCATCGGACACTTCCAAGAAAGGGTTCAACGTCAGTCTAGAGAGCGATTTGACAGAGTTTCCTGAACGTTCTAGAAACCAAGGGGAAAGGGGGACAGTTAAAGCGAAAGAGGAATATCCTGCAGTTTTTCACCTGGGCACCCAGAACTCAAAGTAAACATCCTAGAAAGGTCACCACAGTCCAAAACCCACTACCAAGTAGCCTCACGAGCGCGGGAGCCGGTGCGCCCGGCCGCGCAAAGGCGTCTGGGGGCTGTAGTCCCCGGGCTCTACCCAGCTCTCTGGCGTCGGAACGAGGGCCAGCCTGGGACTACAACTCCCAGAAGGCATCGCGGCTCCGCGACGCCCACAGATTCCCCATCAAAAGAACTGGTCCAGAACTGCACCCCTAAACCCAGGATTATTCTTTCCACAGGCAGCTACTTAATTCATTCAGTTCCATGGAGTAAACCTTAGGAGTCAGGGGTGGACATCGCCTTACCTTCTCCAGGAGGCAAAGTAGCTTCGATGCGCGCCACCGCCATACTTCCCGCTTGCTAATAATACCAAGCAACCGTCCTCCAGTGACTCCGCGGAGCTTGTAGTCAGCAGGAGGGGACCGAAAACTACAGCTCCCAGGATGCACGGCACCCAGAAGGCCCAATTGGCTGCCTGCACCTAATGATGTAAAACCCGGGTTAGAATCTGAGCTGCAGTGAGTTTTAAGAACCCTGGCCAACTCCCTTATTTAACATTTGTGTTGTTAGAGAGTGATCATTTCACTCTCTTTTCTAGGTGTTTGCGAAATTTGCCACTTTTACCATCGGGGGTGATTATAAGATCACTAAATGCAGACTGAATTTGAGAACTCATTGCCAGAAGTCTTGATGGGGTCTGCCCCTTCTTTTGACAATTCTGAATACGTTGAAAGTTTTCAACTCTATTCTAGGAATGGCTTGGGCTATCTTGTTGAGATAGTCAAAATGGATACATTTTATTTGAAATGTTAATTAAAGCATGCTGAGATAGAAGTTTTTATATGGTATTTTTAAGTGGTTGTTCTTGGGAGTATATTTAATTAGGTATGAACCTAGAATTTTTCCAGGGAGTACACAAAATAAGTTTACACTATATATAGTCTTCAAACTAAAGAATTACACTGCCTAACTAACTGGAGGAGAGCAGGCTAACACTTTTGATATAACTTACATGCTAACTAGTGTGATTGTAAGTATAAACTCACTAAGATTTCCAGGAACAGAAAAGGAAATGGAAACAATAATCTTCAGAGAAGACTTGAAAAAGGACATAAAATGGAACTAGGGCTTAAAAGACGAATAAACTCTAACAGTTCAGAAGTAGATGAAAAGAAATTAGGACACAGGCTGCAGGTGAGGGCAGGTGGTAACGCAGCTGTGCTCACAGGAAGAAAGAAACTAACTCATAGGACCACAGAATGTACAAAGGCAGCTTCCAATTTCTACTACCCATTTCTCCCTTCCTTCTTGTAACCTTAATTCTGAACTTTCCTCTTTCTGAAATAGCAGTGTCCAGAATCTTCGATAATTTCTATTTGGGAAAATCCGTAACTCATGCTTCTAGATTTACAGACACTTGGTTCTGTGAGCATTCCTCCTTCCTAGGCTCTCCTATCTCTTTGACTACACCTGCTTAATTTGTTTTTCCTTTACACTATTTCCCACTGTCTTATTCTGGAGACAGATTTCCTAGTTCTGAAGAGGGAATTAAAAGACTAGGAATTTTTTTCTTCTAAGCAAGCAACTACTTACCTAGAAAGCACAGTCTTACTAAGTAGGTATAGAATAAAGCAAGCCTGGATACTGCCTCCTGCTAAACTTGGTGCCCTGAAATTGGTGGTGAGGCTTAAGGAGTGTCTGTAGCTCAGCCAGGGAGCAAGTGTTGACAAGTTCTCTCCAGTTTAGCATGGTAATGGCTTGGGAGGGGGAATCCTGGAAGTTGAGAGGGTACTTGAGGAACACAGGTTCCTGCAAGTTTACAAAGTTGTTTCTGGTCAATCTGACCTGGAATACTACGGAAAGGGCCAAAGGAATTCTTTTACCGGGTCAACTAAATAGAATCATTCATGGCTCTTAGAAAGAATGGCCAGATGTTTCTAGGCACAGTCCCACATCCCCAGGTGAACCAGCAACCCTTTAAATCACACCACAGAAATTCTTTTGTGCTTCACATAGAACCACTTTTACATCTGAAATCCAACTGCTATACTTAACTGCCTCATCTTGTATATATGTTAAACCCTGCAAGTGCCGATCAATATGGAGTACTCTACTAATCAATACTATGAACCTCTCAACAAGGTAGCATTTTTTTGGCAGGCTTAGGCCCCACAAGAAAGACTTTCTTTCCTATCAGCACAGTATACCTGATCTCCGCAACAGCTGATAGCCCTGACTCATGTCCCCCATCTCTAATTCATCTGCCCACTGCTATTGGCATGATCTAAGTAAAACAACACCTTTTATCGTGTTAACCCGCTCCTCAAAAACTTCCCTCTTGAAATTCAGTTTTCAAGAGCCACCATAATCTGCCTTCACCCTACTTCCCACACCATTCATTTTACTAGTTTTCACTTGGTGTTTTCTGAGTGAGGGATTGAGAAAATGAAACATGGTTTAGAAAGGTTAAGCTGCTCATATAACAAGGATGAACTGAAAACTAGAATAGTGGCAAGAAGGAGACTACTGTAATAGTGGATGGTAACCTTTAACAGAGCCCTTTCAGGAGAGTATTATATACAAGTTTAGATAACATGAAGTTAAGAAACAAGGTAGAAAGGAAACTTGAACAGCATTTGTGAATAGTTCAGTTTATCTTGACAAAATAAAGGTTTTCTAATTTAGATGAGAACTTAATAGTTGAAAAAAGTAAATATAATAATGATTCTGAATTTTTAGTTTAAAAGTAAAACTTTATTAATATAAAGACTTTGACACTAAAGATTTTGAAAATGTACCAATTTTTTCTATAATAAAAAATGTTTAGGGGTTCCCTAGTGTTAGGCTTCGGTGCTCTCAATACCACGGCCTGGGTTGGATTCCTAGCCAGGGAACTACCAAAAAAAAATGTTTACATAAAGGTGTAGGTGCATAAAATTAAACATTTTTTCTCTGGTTAATATTTATTGGTAGACTCTTATGGTCCTGCTCCCTTATCTATGACCTATGACATGGAAGAAGAGACTGGCAATATGAAATAATCTATTCACAAAGAAAAAATTAAAAAAAAAGAAATATCTATGGGTTATCTAGTAGCTCCATATGAGCATTAACTTTTCTCATTATTATTTAACAGGTGTTACACACGATAATAAAAACCAAACAGTGTTTTGTCTGTGCAGTTGTGTAGAATAGGGGCTGCAGTTCTTTCAGATTATCAAAGCAGTCTGAAAATCAAAAAGAAGTTTAGAACCAAAGTTAAAGAATTTTTTTTTTAGAGGTGAAACAAAGAGATAGTTTACTAAAGAGAAAGTACACTCCAAAGAGGTAGGAGCGGGCTTGAGCAAGGAGAGTGGCTCAAGAGCCTAAAGAATTTTTTTTTTTTTTTTTGGTTTTTGGTATGTGGGTAGCTCCCTGACTGGGAATCGAACCCAAGGCCACAGCGCTGACAGAACCAGCCGCCAAAGCCTTAAGCCACTACACCATCAGGGAACTCCCGAGCCTAAAGAATTTTAATAATAAAATTCTACCATAATATTTGGATGGAGGGGCAAATTATTATGCCTTATTATAAGGAATTTCTAGCTGGCCTTCTGTGCAGGGATTAGTGCTGAATGAAAAGAAGCTCTCTTAGGGAAAGGAAAACAAAACAGGTTTGGGGACCAGTGAATGACTACCTCTACCACCCCTCTGGATGTAAACTGTTAGCCAACCATTCTCCAAAGCAATGAGACTTCAGGGAGGTGGACAGAACAGTTTTTAAAACATAATCTGAAGGCAGATTATGGTGGCTCTGACATGCAATGTCAGAGCCAAAATAATGAATATAGAAGAGTTAGCCATCTCAAGATGAGATACTAACATTTTAATTTTATTTTTCCCCATACAACATATCAACTAACATCTGAAAAAAAGAAGAGCAAAAACAAATTTCAAGAATAAAGCCACTGTGATATATTTTTCAAGTGACTTGATCTAATTAACTAGGAAAAAGTTGTGTTTTAAGAAAGTAATAAAGGAATCCTTGACATTTTTGTTTTATTCCATTATTTCTTTTGAGGTGTTTCTTAAATGCAGTGAAACCTATAAAAGTGATTTCTCATACTCTCAATTGAAAATCAAGTGAACGTTTAAAGAAAAAGCTCTAACTTATACTTGGAAGACTTAGAGCACTTAAAAGCTCAGAAAGTTCACTTACAAGAGTGATAGTTTACTCTCCACTTCCCACCTTGCCATTCTTGATTCATTTTTTAAAGGAAGGAATGTGATGGTTAATTTTATCTGTCAAATCGGCTGGGCCCCATTGCCCAGATACATGATCAAACATTATTTTGGATGTTTCTGTTAGGGTGTTTTTAGATAAGATTTACATTTAAATTGTTATACTTTGAGTGAAATATTAATAGATTACCCCCCATAATGTGGGTTGGCCTCATCCAGTCAGCTGAAGACCTTAATAGAATAAAAGACTGACCTCCCCCAAATAGCATGGAATTCTCTGGCAGTCTTTGGACTTGAACTGCAACACTGGCTCCTTATTGGGTTTCCATTCTTTGAAGTCTCTTCAAACACACACACACACACACACACACTCATACATTCTATTGATTCTGTTTCTGTGGAGAACCCTGGGATTTGGGGGAGAAGAGGGATAATCAACTTTGATGTAGCTTTTAAATACTGAAGTCTTCATTCTGTAATTATATGTGATGGTCTACCTCATTTGCGGCTCTATTAACAACTGAGATATGAAAAATTTGATCAATACTGAAGAGAATTTCTCTGAAGAGAAATAAAATTAAAGTACGGATGAATTATGTGCCTCTTATATGGCATACACCAATGTTGCTGATATAGTGATCTAACTATAATAATTATCAGGATAGCAACACAGTTGCTTGTGCACAGAACGTCAGACAAGTTTTCAAACTTTAATTTTCAAAGAATAATCTCCAAAGGAGTCTAAATATATACTTAGATGTTTTCTTTGTCCTTCAAGATATACTTTCTATTTTAAAATAATGTAACATGTATCTGTTTATTTTTAATACATTATTGTAAAACTCTTAGAAAATCCAAGCAAGCAAAAAGTAAAAATAAAACTCTTACATAATCTTACTACCCAGAGATAGTCACTATTAACATGTTGGTATGTTTCCTTATGATCTTTTATTAATGGGAATATATCTACATTCCCTGCCTCCATATATATATTTTTTAAAACAAAATTTGATATATACTGTACATAGATTTGGTACTGCTGTTTTCAAGTAATATGTTTTGAAAATTTCCCTGTGACCTATTTTTGGTTGTTTCATACCCTTTTAAAATTTTTATCTTTTCTTCCTTCCCAGTTAAGAGAGGATAATATCTAACAAAAATGTATAAAGTAATATTGATATGCTGAGGAATGCAAATTTATATATTAACTTTTTCTTTTCTGAAATTGCACTTGCAAAACTTTGACATCACTAAGATTTCCATATTTATAACACAAGTCTATAGTACAGAAGAAATATGAATAATAACCTCTTAAACTAAAATACAAATTCCCTGGGAGTTCCCTGATGGTGTAGTGGCTTAAGGCTTCGGTGTTGGCGCTGTCAGCGCTGCGGCCTGGGTTCGATTCCCAGTCAGGGAGCTACCCACATACCAAAAAGCAAAAAAACAAAAAACAAACAAACAAATTCCCTTCCATGTCCTCAAGTGAAATGATTAACCCAAAGGGCTACTTTATATAGATATTCTCTAGCAGGTGTTGGCAAACTATGGCCTGAGGGCCAAATCCAGCCTGCTGTCTGCTTTTGTAAGCTTACAGCTAATCATTGTTTTTACATTTTAAGTGACTAGAAAAAATCCAAAATAGTATTTCATGACACATAAATTATATGAAATTCAAATTTGAGTGGGGCTAAATAAAATTTTATTGGATTTTAGCCATATTTATTTATCTATTGTCTATGGCTGCTCATCACCACCATACTGTGACATCATACATATATGAAGGTTATGAAACCTTACCAAGTTGTTTGTATAGCGCTGCCGACATAAGCGCACGGTGGCAAGTTCGTGAACTTAATTGTCAAACCTCTTATGTATATAAGTAGAAACAGGCTTAGTTTAACAGATTTACAATTATGAAAATGTAGTGTTTAAATCCTATGGTTATATTAATATCATTGTATTGTATTATCAATCAACAGGTATTTTGTGGAAAACATTTGAATCTTATCACATGTTACTTAACCAGTAGTGTCAACAATAGATTTCCCTTGCTCTCGTGGACTTAACTATTGTCAGTCCACAAATTTTTGTCAGAATTAGCAACTAAATATCCTGACTTGTCCCACCACAAAGCGTTTGATGACTTACCAGTGGTATTATTTTATTGTGATTTTTGTTTTTTAGCTCAGGGCCAAGATTGAAATTTTTCTATTAATAAATGAGAACTTCCCTTAAACACTATTATGGAACTTTGACTGATTGGTTTTAGAATTCACTTTTGCTAATTTTGGTCATTCAGGGATACTTAGTGAACTCAACCTAAAATTACAAGACAACACGGCACTTACATGCAAAACTTACTGTGTGGTAAAGTCATTTTCACAATAACGAACATTATTTGATTCACAAGTTAAAACCAAAAGCAAGATCTCCATTCTCATGCAAATTTACAGTCGTTATATTTTTCAAGCTCAAACTACAGTTTTCGCAGTATTTTACAGATCTCAATGCCAATGCAACAAAATTTTTTGTATTTCAAGACCCATTTAATTGTGCAATTGAGGAGCTTTCACTTAGCTTTAAACTGGAAATTATTAATATGACATGCTAAAAGGAAATTATTAAGAGAAAAATCTAATATAGTTCTATAATTGCCTTCCAAGAGATTAATGTGCTCAATTTAAATCACATGCCCTTGGTTTGATATCAATATTGGGCAGTATTTATCTGGGCAAAAAGACATTTTTTAAAGATTAAATTTGTAAAATATCATCACAGATCAGGATTAATAGATGAATATTTGTAATCAATTTTGATGACAGGGAATAACTTTGAACCCTAATTAAGAGAAATGTTATCCTCCTCCTCCCCCCAAAATAATTTCATTGTTCTATTTAGTACACCTGTTTTATGAAAACTTGTACTCAAATGTTTTAACCTTCATCAATAAAAATTTGGAAATCAGTTTTCTCTCTTGTTACATAAATATGTATATAATATCCTCAATTTTGCCTCTTAGCCTACAAAGCTTAAAATATTTTCTATTTGCAGACCTCTATTTTAGAGGAAGTAAAATCTGAGTATGAAGTTAGCCAGTACAAGGGAAGAAAGATTTCTAGCCAAACAAAACAGCTTGGACATATGAGTGAGAATAGAGTATATGAAAAATAGTCAAGTTCTGACATACCAGATCATCATCTTCTTGCCTTTTTGAGCCAATCAGTAATACCATTTTCTTCCAGAAGATGGCTCCCTTTATTTTCCCAAAATTTTATTAATAGAAAAAATTTCCAAATACAGAAAATTTGAAAGAATTTTATCATAAACACTCAAAAACTCACCACTTTACTTCTCTTATCAATATTTTATTGCTTGTTTTATCACATATCTACCCATCTACCTATCCTTGCACCCATCTTGTTTATTGATGTATCAGTACACATCTCCTATATACTTAAACAAGTATTTCATTAGCTAGTGCTCACTCAATATTTATTTAAATTTTGTTTTCAAAGTAAAGTTTACAAACAATGAAATGCACAAATCTTAAACATTTCCTGAATTTTGACAAACTGTGTAACTAACCCTAAACCCACAAAGATATAGAACGTGACCATTAACACAGAACATTCTCTTATACCCCTTACCATTCAGTCCTTCCCCTCCCACCCAGAAGCAACTACTATTCTGATTTTTTTTTCTACCACAGGTCTGTTTGCATGGTGTACAGATTGGTATATATGGAATCATACAGCATATACTTTTTTGTAAGATTTGTTTCACTTAGCATAATGTTTTTGGAACTCATGTTGATGTGTAAAATTAATACTTCATTTTATTTCTGAGGTATAGTATAAGTGTATATATTATAGTTTGCTTATATATTCACATATTGATGGGGCACCTAGACTGTTTCCTATATGTATTATGAGTAAAGCTGCTATAAATATTCTTGTATACAGTTTTCTTTGCTTAAAAATTTTCTTTAATTACAAAATAATACAGGTGGTACCTACTCTTTCTATTTTTTAGAAATGTGGGACTTAAACCTTTTTATCGGGGGGGGGGGCAAAAAACCCCACCTTTTTATCCAGAACATATTGTAATTGTTTGAAACTTTTTATCATGGAAAAGTAATTAAAAGAGTACATAACAATATAAAATTATTTTAATGAACCTTCCTACCCAACACACAGCTTCAACTATTATGTACTCCTGGTCAATCATTTTTTTCATCTATGCCCTTACCTACTGGACCCTCTCATATTATTTTAAGGCAAATCACAGCCATCATATTATTTCATGTGTAAATATTTAGTATATCTGGCAATAAGCTTTTTAAATCAAACATAATCACAGTAAAGAATTAACAGTATTTGTTAATGTCATCAAAACTCCAATCAATAACCAAATTACCCCATGGTCTATCCAGTTTGTTTGTTCAAATTGGGCCTCGAATAAGATCCATATGTTTTAATTGGTTGAGGAGGCTCTTAAATTTCATTTAATCTATAAGCAGAGCCATCTTCACGTTGTGTAACCAGTGTATTCACAAAGGGCCCACACTCAGAATCTTCCCATACTTGGGTTTAATGCTCTGCATTGCTGTCTTGGAAGTCTTAATAATTGTATCTGAATTTATGTTTTGTATGTGAAGTACAGTGGGATAATAGAGCCTGGGCCCTGAGCTTGGAGCCTCAGCTTACCTGTGGACCCACTTCTTAGAACCTTCTCACTTTCTAGGGATGTGTCCTAGAGAGTTGCTGGTTCTACAGTTGACTGATGCCAGCCTCCTCTGCTCCTTCCCCTCTCTCCAAAGCTGACAGCACCACTGTGCATTCCACAAGCAGCTTGATGCCCACTCCCATCCAGGATGCAGGTACATAACACATCCGAGGATACTACCTGTTCACTGTGGGTAGGGCCAGGACACTGGAAGAAGATGGCTGGCTCCATTTCCTCTCCCCTATTACGGTATAGTGTGTTGATTCAACTTCTCACAGGACAGTAACCCTAGACCTGGTGTGCCTTGCATGGTCCAGTACTTGCATCAAGTCCCAGGGCAGATCCCTGGGCATCTGTGAGGACCTGCATGGGCCCAGCAAATGTCCTCATTTGAGGGAGCATGACATGAAATAGCAAATGAAAAAATACCTTGAAAAGTCCAGAGGCAGATTGCAGAAGAAAAGAAATAGCTTAACATTTTAGTAACTTAATAGCATCTTTTTCCTGCTCTTTGTAAAAAGGACCCCACACTTTCATTTTACGCTGGGCCCTGAAAGTTACTAATGCAGCTAGTCCTATCCATGGGTTCTTGTATTTCTTTCTTTCTTTCTTCTTCTTCTTCTTCTCCCTCTCTCTCTCTCTCTCTCTCTCTCTCTCTCTCCCCTTTCCTCCCTCCCTCTATCCCCCACTTTCAATTTACATTCTGTTAAAGAAATTAAGTCACCCAGTAGATGCCAATTTCACATGTCTCCCTGTCCTCTATATTTCATAAAATTGGTAGTTAGATATGAAGACTTGATTAGATTTTTTATTTTTTTTATTTTTATTTTATTTTATTTTTTATGTGGGTAGCTCCCTGGATGGGAATCGAACCCAGGCCACAGCGCTGACACCAAAGCCTTAAGCCACTACACCACCAGAGAACTCCCTAGATTTTTTTATGTATTTTCTTTTTTAAATTATGTTTTATTTATCTATTACAGCTGCCATTCAATATTATATTAGTTTTAATTAGACATTTATACAACTTACAAAGTGATCCTCCCGTAAGTCTAGTATTTACCTGACCCCATACATAGTTTTTTTTTTTTTTGGTTTTTTTTTTTTTTGCTTTTTGGTATGTGGGTAGCTCCCTGGCTGGGAATCGAACCCAGGCCTCAGCACTGACAGCGCCAGCGCTGAAGCCTTAAGCTGCTACACCATCAGGGAACTCCCTATAATATTATTGACTATATTCCCTACACTATCCCTGTGACTATTTTGCAACTGTCAATTTGTACTACTTAATCCCTTCACCTTTTTCAGCCAGTGCCCCTAGTTAATTTTTAAAGAATGCTTTCTAATTTTAAAGACGTGTAATAATTTGTAATGCTGTATAGTTTTTAAACCTAGTGATTTTCTAACCCAGTTAATAGGCGCTGCTTTCAAAGCCATCTCTGAAGCCAACACCTGAAAATCTTGGGATTAATCAACCTGCTGGGAACCTTGGTGGTATGTTCTAAAAAAAAAAAAGGCAAGATCCCTCCTTACAATGTTATTGGAAGAAAACAGAATGTACTTACTTGGTTTCTAGGGGTAGTAAACACAGAGATGCACTCTCCAGACCCCTTTTCAGGCAAGGACTTGCTGCCTAACAATAAGCATTATGGTCAGCAGTATCCTCCAGCTGTCAGTAGGGTCTGGCTCAGTTGCAGAAGACCACTTCTTACTTAGGTCCTGACTCTGTGTGGCAACCCACATCTGGTGACTAAGCAAAGTGGTGTTATAAAGAGGGTTGATCATTTGGCCCAACATGGAATACCCGGAAGGGCAATAATTGTTCTGGAGCTCCTGGCAGGGCTGACTGATGTTTAATTGAGCCAACCATGTATTTAACTGCTTCTGCCTAGCATTGCTTTCTCCCCTTTCTTTCACAGGACTTGATCTCTAATAAATATCCTGCATTCTAAATTCAGTCTCAGTAAATGCTTCCAGAGAAGTCACCCTGTAACACTAGGTGATATTATCCCACATATTTACTACTATAGGTACATTACTCCTAAAATATATTCTATTCCAAACACTCCTCTGGACTTAACTTCCCACTACACAGTTCCACCTTAATATCCTATGGGCATCTTAAAATAGTCTTTCTGAAACTGACTCTTTTCCCCACAGACATGCTCCTTCCTTTTATCTGTCTTCTTTCGATACCACTGTTTACTAAGTCCCCATCTTCACAACTTCCTTACCTTCTGTATTTATTGCTATGTTACCAAATCATTCCCAAATCATAGCTTAAAACAATAAACATTTATGATCTCATAGTTTCTGTAAGTTAGGAATTCAAGAGGGTTTATATAGGTGGAAATTGGAAGAGCAAGGAACACGTTTTACACCAGAGCCTCTGAAGGGAGCACAGATACCTTGATTCCAGGCCAGTGACACTAATCTGACTTCTGGCCTCCAGAATTGAAAGAGAATACATTTCCAATGTTTTAAGCTACTAAGTTTGTGTTAATGTGTAACAGTAACCACAGGAAATTAATACAGCAGGTGAAGTATGCATAAAAGGTGAAGAAGCAGTGAAGAAAAGAATGCTCTGTTCTTCAAAAGAACATCAACTGTGGTTCAGAATTGCTCCATAAATACAGGGTCATTCAGAAGTAACACTGGTCCCTGTACGTGAATGTCTCACACAAGATGAATAGCAATTTGAACACTTCACCTAAAATGTCACCTAAAGTTGCTTGAATGTGATATTGGTATGTAACAGAATTACAAGAATTACATTATTATGATTTTTGTAATAAAATATTTGGTATAGGAGTTCCTTGATGGTGTAGTGGCTTGGGGCTTTGGCGCTGGTGCTGTCAGCACTGTGGCCTGGGTTCGTTTCCCAGCCAGGGAGCTACCCACATACCAAAAAAAAAAAAAAAAAAAAAAAAAAAAAAAATTGGTATAGATTACCAGCTCATAAAAAAGGGGGATTATTTGTGCTGGACCCTGTAAGTAAATGAAAATGGAGTACAGCTGAGTCTTTTGACTATAAAAGAGAATGTAAGGATACTGGATACTGTTGGGAATTTGTGCTTTATGACACTATGTAAAATGTTTTTAGGAGTTTTTGTATAATTTCTTCTTATTCTAAGAGTAAGCATAATTTCAGGTGTTATATACACAGTGTGTTACAAGGAACCATAAAATGCCAGCTCAAGAATACCCTCCACAAAAGGGTAAAAAGGCTAAAATCCTTAAGATCCAGTTTTCTGCTTTACCTCAGTAGAGCTACTTAAGCCAAACATAATTTTGAAGACCAATAAAACAAAATCTTTCTAAAATGCTTGGGAGAAGTCTTTAAATTCTGGGGTTCTGTGGCGCAAACGGGACCAAATTCCTGCAGGTAAATCTTGGCTCCACCCTCTACCCCACCCAGCCTGAGTTTATAGAAGCCAGGATTATTCCAGGAAGAAAAACAATTTGTTAAATGATCGGCAGTGATTTAAAACAAAAAGATTTGGATGAATGTCAGAGTTAATTAAGTTTATCAAGGCATGGAAGCCTGAGGCATTTATCTACCTATAGACCAGACAATATTCTCCCGAAGTGTGCCAGGTAGTCTCAAAGCTTGTCAGAGTTGGCCAGGCTGTCAAATTTCTCCTCTTTGCTTTACTTTTCAACTCTACCTAGATCTGTTAACTCATTCCTAAGACTAGTTCCAGGATAATTGCACAGCTTTCTTACCATTAATCAGCCACCTAATTGTACTTTTCAAATCTCTTCAACGACCTACTTACATAGTTTTTAGGGTAAGCTCCCTATATACATAGCACAATCAATCATTACATTTCTGTTTCCTAGGATTGTGTCTGGTCACTTCCCATTCATCGTATGCTGAAGTGTCTAGCATTATGACAGGGCTCAAGAGATTGAGGCGTTGACCCTGTTGTAATGCCAGAGCTTTCTTTCCCAGGCCTCCAGGCAAGGACTTTGCCCTTCTCAATGCAACCACCGGCCCGTGGGCTAGCAGCCCCGCAGCCTTGCTCTTCCCCAACCGCAGTGGTCATTTTGCAGTACTATTGCGCTTACGTAATACGGATTTTGCAAACTGAATGAACTAATATATGTATTTTCTTTAGCATAAATCCTGGCACAGAGGGAGCGCTCAATGAACGCTAATTATAATTAATGCAAAGCGCCATCACGGACAACTCGATTTGTACGGCTCGGAGACAGCTGAGGTGTCATTACTTTTCTAGAAATAGTGAAACTATTAAAATTTAATGTTGTTTAAGCAGAAGAAAGAAGAAAAAAATTTTAATGTTGTTGATTGAGGAAATGGGCAAACACAGCGGGCAAAATGTGATTTTAACTTTTACCTGCGGGGTATCATTCTCTGGGTCACCAAACTATAAGAGGGAGAATTCACACTCCTGCAGCAGGATGGTGGTTCTAGGACATGTGGCCGTAGAAGAGAATGACTCCGACACCAACCTTACCTGCTCGCCTGCCTGCGAAACGGCCACTGTCCGCTCTACACTGCGACACGAGTTTAGCTTTGCCTGCCCTCCCTCCGGAGGAAAGCGGCGGCAGCTAAAACCCAGATAAATTGCTTGGCGGATGTGACGTCATCACCGAGCGCGGGGCTTGAAGAAGGAAACTGTGGGAGGAGATTGTCCCACGACTTTATAAGGCCTCTTCCCATGATCCTCTCCTCTTCGCCGTCTTTCCTTCTTTCCGACATCCGCAGCCATGAAGTAAGTAGAGACACTGGATCCCAATCCTCTTCCATCTTCGGGTATATGGCCTCCTCGGCATCCCGAGCATGGCTTCTTGCCGTAGACACCCTTCCTAAAGGGCTTTCGCTTTTCGTTACAGGGTCGAGCTTTGCAGTTTCAGTGGGTACAAGATCTACCCCGGACACGGCAGGCGCTACGCCAGGACCGACGGGAAGGTGAAAGGCCGCGTCACTAAACGCGATTTGTATTCCTAAGAGGCAAGACCCTCCTAATTCGGTGTAGGCGGATTCATTTACCACATCGTTCTTGGTCCCTGAAAATTCAGCTTGCTTCTGGGACTCTGTGTGCAACAGTGGTTGTAGGGGTCAGAAGCCTCTAAGTGCACCATTCTAAGTGAACGCTCTAGTGGGAGTCAGGTCAGAAGTTAAGAACCTGTGTTAACTTTAATTCCCTGCTGTGAGGGAAATGGGCCACCAAGCTCTCTGGCTGTTTTATGAACTCCAGGTCCTCTTGGAATCTCGGGAGGGACAGGAACTAGTTGCCTCCCAGAATTTGATGCTCTACCCTCCCCTGCGACAGGAATTTAGCATTGCCTGCTCTTGAGAGAAGACAGGACCAAATGCAAAGATCATGTAGTTGCCACCCAGTTACCCATCAGTTGTGTAACAATAAGCCATTTGGTCTCTTTGGGCCTCGATTTTGTAAAATGAGAAGATAGAACTAGAATAGTAATTTGCTACAGATTTCAAGCTCAGCCTTTTCTACTTTGTGTGGTTGAGTAGGTAATTTCTATACTTTGAACTTGTCATGACAGGTATTCCAGTTTCTTAATGCAAAATGTGAGTCGGCATTCCTTTCCAAGAGGAATCCTAGACAGATAAACTGGACTGTCCTCTACAGAAGAAAGCACAAAAAGGGACAGTCGGTAAGTGAAATGCACTTTGACGTTGTGGTGCTATCTCTTGTTTAAACTGACCTTCAGGTACTGCTCTATAAAATTGCAACTGAAATGAAACAGTATGTGAAAATGTTCTTAAGTTGGAAAGCATCAGCGAAGTGAAAATGATTGATATAAACACTGCCTCCTTACACAACTTGTTAGGCTCACAGTAAATACCAAATTGAAATTTGAAAGCATACTTGGGTTATAGGGCACCATGGAGGTGTTTAAGATGTTACAGTGGGTGGAAACTTAATTATGGAAACTTGGTTTGGGTTGTAATGTGGGATTGGTTCTAACACAGATATCATTGGGGTCCTCCAGCATACTTGATTGTTCCTCAAGAAGACTGGGTGTGCTTTTGAAGTGCTATTTTTAGCTTGATGAAAAATTTTGAGAAAAGATTTTGAGTGCCATGGCAGTAGTATTAATATCCAGGAGGCTTGGAATATTAGTAAGCCACTCTTGGGTGAAAGACATTACTAGGTATTGTGAGAGTTCAGAAGAAGGAGAAATTTATTTCTAATTTAATTGAGTGAGTTAGACACATCCAATAGGATGGCCATTATCGAAACAAATTAAAGTGTTGATGAGGATATGGAGAAATTGAAACCCTTGTGCATTGCTGTGTGTAAGATGGTACAGTCACTGTGGGAAATAGTTTGCCAGTTTCTCAGAAAGTTAAACAATTATTGTATGACCCTGCAATTCCATTTCTAAGTCTATGACCCAAGGAAACCCTAAGCAGGAAGTTACCCAGATAACTTGTACACTGATGTTCATAACACTTAACTATTCATAATCACCAAAAAGTGGAAACAACCCAGATGTTCCATCAGTGGATGAATGGATAACAAAATGGGGATTATTCAGCCTTAAAAAGCTGACAACCAGCCAGCATAGATGAACCTTTGGGACATTAAACTAAGTGAAATAAGTTAGACACAAAAGGAGAAATATTGTATGATTCCACTTTGATGAGGTACCTAAAGCAGGCAAATTCATAAAGACATAAAGTAGAGATTACCAGAGGTAGGAAGGAATGGGGAGCTATTTTAATGGGTGCAGAGTTTGGGACAATAAAAAAGTTTTGGAGTGGATAGTGGCAAATGTGGCACATAATTGTGGGTCAGCTTAATGCCATTGTATTATAAACTTAAAAATGCTTTAAATGGTCAACTTAACATTATGTTTATTACAGTAAGAAAAAAATTTTTTTAATGTATTAGAGGGAAGAAAGATAAAAACACGTAAATAGTGGCATATTAAATTTCATCTTGCTAAAAAGTTTAAAGTAAAACAAGCATTTTAGTTAACCATGAGCATTTTAGAAAACAGTGCCCTGGTTTTTCCGTGTTCTCTCTTTAAATTTTCAAACTTGGCATGTCCCTGCCTTTAAAAAACAGTTCAAGTGTATTTTAATTTTTCTTAGACTTAAAGGTACACTGTAAGATCTTTTTCATAAGCACTGTAGTGTAGATTTCCAATATAAAGTCTGTAGCAGGGAGTTCCCTGGTGGTGTAGTGGCTTAAGGCTTTGGCGCTGGCGCTGTCAATGCTGCGGCCTGAGTTCGATTCCCAGCCAGGGAACTACCCACATACAAAAACAGAAAAAACCAAAAAGAATAAATGCACAGGAGAAAAAAAAAAGTCTGTAGCAAATGTTTGAATTGTACCATCTTGAAACTCTGACACTTGGTGACTTTTCCTGTCATACATGATTTTCTAACTTGACTATTTCTCCCAGGGACAGTACTTTGAGTAAAAACAAAATAGGTGAGTTGAGGTTTGATAATTTTTTTCCTCAAAAGTAAATTCTTTATAAACAGTCTTAGTAATACCACTTTTAAATTACTATTCAGTTAACTTCCTTAGAGTTTAAATCTTTGTCTTTTTAAAGTAGTAAAAAAAAGGCCAGGACCTGTGTGATAAATGGTTTAACGAATCCATTATAAAAAGGCCCAAGAGAGGGCTTCCCTGTGTCCTGACATGTGATGATATAGCTACAGTGGGAAGAGGGTCTTCACCTGACAGTGCTGGTACCCTGATTTCCAGCCTCCAGAACTGTGAGAAATTAACTTCTATTTATAAGCTTTTCAGTCTACTATGTTGTGACAGCAGCCCACATGTACTAGGACAAACACTAATCTTAAAAGACTTCATATCCCTGCCTAAAAGACTTACTCATGTCTCCTCCAAATTCATGAAGCAAAGTTTGTAAGTGTGCTTACCATCTTTTTGTTTTGTTTCTTTTTATTTTATTTTATTTTATTTTTTTTTTTGCTTGTTTTTTGTTTTCTCATCTTTTTGTAGGAGGAAATTCAAAAGAAAAGAACCCGCCGTGCAGTCAAATTCCAGAGGGCCATCACTGGTGCATCTCTTGCTGATATAATGGCCAAGAGGAATCAGAAACCTGAAGTTAGGAAGGCTCAACGAGAACAGGCTATCAGGTAAGGAAGTTTGTAATATAGTCTAAGTGATTTGTTGAAATCTCTGTATGCAATTAAATTTATTGTGCAGTTTCTAATTTGTTAAACTGACTTGATGCTAATTTATTAACAGACCCTTTGGATTTAGTCTAAAAATAATGGGAGATGGGGAAGGAATATGATAATTTCATTTTTCCAAAACACTAACTCCTTGTTATAAATTATATTCTTAAGGAGTAAAGTGCTTTGCTTTATTTTTAATTCCACAGAGCTGCCAAAGAAGCTAAAAAGGCTAAGCAAGCATCTAAAAAGACAGCAATGGCTGCTGCTAAGGTAATTGTGAGATTGATTTAGATTTCTTATTTAATGCAACAGAAAAGCTTGTTTTTAAATCCAAATAGTAGTAAATGAGGGTTTCAAGTTTTTGAAGAATTTAGTGCAAGGTTCTAATGGAAATAGTGTTCATACCTGGTTTCTAGGTGTTTTATTTCTTAAAGTTGATTTTGAAATAATTTTAGAGTAACAGAAAAGTTTTCAATAAACGAGAGTTTTTACAGTTAAGTATCCTATACTGCATTTAATTATGTGTCCTTAGTTTATCCAGTCTATGATGGTATCTTTCTCTTTAATTGATGTTTCACATAATGGTGGACTTTAACTTTGGGGGAGGGTTCTTAATAATATTAGGAGTGCAGTTAAATAATTAGGAAAGCAATCTAGGATACATGCAAATTTTGGACATGAGGGTTGATTGCTTAAAAAGAAAGTTGTATGGAATAATATCACATAACGTTATCTTTTTATAGGCACCCACAAAGGCAGCACCTAAGCAAAAGATTGTGAAGCCTGTGAAGGTTTCTGCTCCCCGAGTTGGTGGGAAACGCTAATCTGGCAGATGAAATTTTAAATAAATACCTGACTATAACTAGATTGTGGTGGAATTTTTTTAAAGAGTTCATTTCTCTGGAGTAATACCTCCTAACGTAAGCCTCTTAGTTGGAAAGATGTTACAAAATGATGTCAATAAGATCCGTATGGTTAAATTCCAGCTTTGCTCACCTGAGGTGTAAGGGCATGCATGTTACACAGATTACACTGTCTTAACTTGTTGGTTATATGGCTATAAGTACTAGATGCTGTGTAGATTAGTCCAGGCTGCTTGCTAAAATGGGCACTTCTCTTCTGTCACTGTCTGCAGAAAGTAAACCTTTTTAATAAGTTGTTAAATTATCCTTTTCTGTAAGTAGCCATTTATATTCAGTTTGCCTTTTGTTTATTGGTATCTTAACCTCTTACTGTTAGCATATAGCTAAGTTATAAGTGCTTAAAACGGTCAGCTGTATTAACTTCTTGATTTCAGGAAAGAAGCTTAAGTGAAGAGCACAACTTCTTGAGCAAAATGTACTTAGACATTTCCAAAACAGTTGAGCTGGGTGTTTGATAAACTGTAGTTTAAATTGTAAAAACACTGCCACTATAGAGGTTGTCCAGGGTGGGATCCAGCCATAAATTGTAAAAAATGCCTGAGTAGTGTGCGCATGTTCAAGAGGTATTATAAAATGTGATGATGAAAACTAATTATAATTTATGTTAAAAATAAGATTGTACTTCTACAGGACATCATCTTTACCACAATGTACCACAACAGTGAACAAGCCACATCCTCTTGAGAGACATGCTTTTACATGTAGGAAAAGTAGGTGAAGGCAAAATCAGACAACAGCTCTTATCCTCACCTCTATTTTATCCAAGCTAAAGAGTTTATTCTTTCTAATGCATGTTAAATTTAGGCATTGTGCTAGGTATTGGGACTAACAAATCAATGAAACAGTCCCTTTGTACGGGGACTGAAAAGATGTATAAAATCAGCATAAATAATACAAGATATACTGACGAGTTTTTGCTTATAAGTAAGTAAGATTCTGCTTGAAGGAAACCTTATTTTTGTAGTAAATGTTTTCATTATGAAAATAAGATCATTTGGCTATGACCAGGAAGAGGTTAAAACCAACCAAAACACCTAACTTGAATACAGAGCTACAGATTCTACATTTTGGAGACAATAAAATATTCCTGTAAAGCACTACTTTTCTGGTCTAAATATCTTAATAAATAAGAACTGCCACTACTGATAACTCTTAAATTCTGGGTCAGGGGTTCCCTGGTGGTGTCTTGGCTAGGCTTTGGTGCTCTCAACGCTGCAGCCTGGGTTCAATTCCCAGCCAGGGAACTACCCCCCAAAAAATATAATTCTGGGTAACCTGCAGCCCAGGAAAGAGCTAGGAAACAACTATCCCAAATAGTCCTGTTCACATCCATGGAGACAGGGTCCTGTAGTTTCTATGGTTTGTCTAGAGTCTCAGGAGATCCCATTGCTCCACTGTTTTCTTGGCACAAAAACAAGGGAAGAAATCACGAAAAGATAGATTCGACCTCAAAAAAATGATAAGTTTCTATATGCTAAAAAACTTTACATAAAAAAATATATATTACAAACTCATGACTTGAAGTTAATTGCCTTATATGTAAAGAAAAATGATTAAGAAGAGTATCCCAACAAGTGAGCCAAAAATATAAATTGATAATTCACAAAGGAGAAATAGAAATAAGTGTCCAGTAAATGTAAAATTTTCTCTGATAAAAATTTCAAAATAAAAATGAGATAACCAAAATTTAATGTCAATGTTTGTGAAAATTTATTTAGATGTGTTTTGCATCTGTTGTGATCCTAGTCTATACTTCAGTTTTAGACTATATTAACTATTTTGTCCTAAGTTTTCCAGGGATGTCATTGTAATGGCTGCATCACATGACCCATGCCAAGTTATACTGACTCAACAATTCCCTGTTGACATTTTGTTCTTGTTTCCACCACTCTACATCCCATTGTTCTGAACTTCTTTTATGTAGATATTTCCTGCATTTTGGATAGTTTCTTTAGATTTCCAGAATTGTAGTGAATGGATTAATGGGCATGGAAAATAGGTTTTCTTAAACATTTCCAAATTACTTTCAAAAACAACTCAATGGCATTTATTCCTTCAGCCTTTCTCATTGCTATGTTAGCAACGTTAGACGTTCTTTTTTTCTTCTTTTCAAAAACTTACTTTTTAGCTAGATGATGTATGACACACAGATTACAAACCTCAAACTGTTCAGAGGATAAAAGTGGAAAAGTCAGTCTCCCCAACACCAGTTACCTCCCCAGAGAGGATGTAACTTGCTGCGACCTGGTCACCTTCGTCTGGCTTGTATAATTGATCAGCCTTCACAGGGACTTTGCTTGTTCTTTTTTTTCCTTTTCTTTTTTTTTTTGTTTTTGTTTTGTTTTGTTTTGTTTTGTTTTGCAGGGGGAGGGTATTTTTTAAATCATTCATAGGAGCTTGCTCTTTGTTGTAAAATACACAGGACATAAAATATGCCATCTTCACCATTAAGTGCACAGTTCAATGGCTTTAAATGCATTCACATTGTACAACCATCCCCACCATCCATCTCCAGGAATTTTCTGTCTTCCCAAACTGAAACTTCCCATTAAACAGCTCCCACCACTCCTGGCACCCATCTGCTTTCTTTTCCGGGGAACAGAGAGTCACCCTTGTGGCACATGCAAAATTCCTGCTTCTGGCCTTTCAGCAACACTTTTGCTGTCTGGAGGGCTTTCACAGCTCTTACCTCACTCAGTCCTCTCAGTTGCCTGTCTGTGGCTAGACCAGGGTCCACCTTACAGACTTGGAAACAGACTCCAAACACTGAAGGCCATGGTACAGAGAACAGATCTCAGCGCCTGCTGCCCTCATCCAGAGCCTGCAGCCCTTGAGGGAGGCAAGCCTAGTTGAGAGAATGCCCCAGAAAACCTGGGTGAAATGATGAGCCTTTATCATTGCCTAAATTCCTGATTGCCTCTAACCCTAAGGACTATGGGCAGAGCCAGCTACAGCCACAGTCTGGACTGTCTCAAGTGGAGGTTAAATATGTCTATGCCTGTTCTTCCTGCAGGCTGTCTGTTTTCATGGGATGTGGTTGATGTACCTTTGGGTGATTGTGCAACCCCCAGGCCCTGAACTAGGTTTTGGTGCCCCTTTGCAGGAGGGAAGGGAATGGGCAATACACATTCTTGGAGGCAGAGCTGGGTGTCCTGATATACCAGGTCCAAAGCTGGGCTCCTGACCCTGGCGCCCCCTCATCACTTAGTTCAGGTTCCATGGTCAGCAGCACATCCTGGGCTTGCACACTGTAACAGTCCCTACACAAGTTTTTTAACCCCTTAACCTGTGTCATGGATCAAGGATGAGGCCTCATCTACAGGACGGCCCAAGTGAGAACTGGATCAATTCCCTGATGAGGACTGGGCTCACGTGCTCCTGCACCCCACTCCCAAATGCCTCCGTGGATCCCCTTCTTGATCACGGGAGTCCCACAAATGGTTGGTAATTGGTCTGGGTCAGGGGTGGGGAGATTTGGAGAAGCCACACCCCCTGGGGAAAGCAGGTTGTGGTCCAGTGTCTGATGCACAGAACTAGGAGGAACTAGGCTGACATCCATAGAAGGCAGCCAGCTGGTGGCCAGCAGAGCCTTTCATCCAAGGGAGGTTGTAGGACCAGCCAGATCAGTGGGGTGAGAGCCAGCCTCTTCTGCTTTGGAACCCATCAGTGAAGCAGGAGGCTGTGATGGTGGCCCCAGGCTTACGGGAACCATGTAGGGACCCCGAGGGGCTCCTGTCCTTAGGAATAAGGTGGTGCAGGGAACTGAGAGGCCAGCAGTGCAGCTCCTGGTGAATTCTGCTCTACATCTCTCTGGGGTCCCTCAGGGCACCACTCCTGGGTCTGTCACCACAAAGATGCCTCACTGTCATTCCCTGCATCCTGTGACAGGCTTGGGCAAATGTTGGATTCACTGGACCAGGTAGAAGGACCAGCACAGTGATCTAGCCCTGCCCTTGACCTCCATGGAGAGGCTGCTGGGGCCAAGGTACAGGTGACACACACACACACACACAGACCTGTTTGCCTCCTGTTAAGACTGGGGGAGTATCCGTGTCATCTTGAGGACAGTTAGATATAATGTTTGGCACAAGCAGACCACATGTTAGCTGTATGCAAGAGACAGAGGGCCAGAGGTTTAAGCCCCTCCTGTGGGAGGGGAGGCCATGGCCCTGTGTTGGGATTGCCCCTGGAGCTGCCCTTCACTGAGGAAAGTCCTGAGTCCCCAGCCAGACTGGACTCACTGCCTGTCCTCGAGGCTGCCACCTATGGCCTAGCCTGCAACGCCCTGAGAGCTACCTCTGGGCCTCTGCTCATCTGGTTCTAGGGTGGCCCACTTCCTGCCCTACCTCCCTGTATGCAGCTTTCCAAGCCCACTCCGGGGCCGGCGCCATTACAGACCTGTCCCTTCCTGCACCTGTCTCTCCGGAGGCCCCACTCTTTGTTGGCCCTGGAATATGCCGTTCTTCCTTCTGGTGGCCAGTACTCCTTAAACAAGGTCAGGAGCTATTTTAAACCATGCTGCTTGTCCCCAGGGGAACCCTGCAGGAAGGGACACTGGTCAGGTTGGTGAGTAGGTTGTGCCTACATGGGGTGTGGAGGCATGAAAAGGGGACCCAGGACCTTAAGGCAGTGGCAATCTGCCTTGTCCCCATCCTTCCCATTCCCCACTCTCCAAGGAGAATGATACTGAAGGTCTTCAATTTCTTTCTCTACATATTAGGGGAACTCCCTGTTCTAAGTGACTGGGTTGTGGTTGGCAGTCAGTGAAGAGCAGCTGCTGGTTCCACGATCACCTCCACCCTGAAGTGGACCGAAGCTCTTGGTGGTCCTTCAGATCCCAAGGGCCATTCCCTTGTTGACCTGCTTAGGAAGTGACCCTCAGCAGTCTCACCTACCTTTGCCTTTAAACTGGCAAACAGATATCCAAGAGCTGATCAAACCAGCTGTGTTGTTGGCCAATCAGCCCCCTCTTCCAAAGACCAAGGCTAATTTCATAGAACACAGGAGTTTTCAACCTGACTGCACCCAGGCCCTGCACTTTTCTAGTGGCCAAGCCTAGGCTAGTAAGTGCCAGCATTTGCAGTGAGCACAGGCTCTCTGGGCTAGGAGAGGTGGACATGTGGGCCAATGGGTGCTGGACTCTTTCCAATGTTAAAGATGCTTTGGTATTTTTGTTGTTGTTGTTTTGTTTTGTTTTTACGTTCTGAACTTTTTTTTTTTTTTTTTTTGCTTTTCTTTGGTATGTGGGTAGCTCCCTGGCTGGGAATCGAACCCAGGCCGCGCAGCACTGACAGCGCCAGCGCTGAAGCCTTAAGCCACTACACCATCAGGGAACTCCAGTTAAGGATGCTTTGAACCAAACTAGAGACGTTTCAATGATTCCACCCCACAGAGAGGGAAGCCCAAATGACCTGGAACCTGTCCAGTGGGTTCCTGCATTCCACATGCTCAGGGCTGATCACTAAACATGAAGCAAAGCTGTTGGGCCACGGGATACCTGTCCCACAGGGTATCTGTCTAGACTTGGTGCTTAGACACCACTTTTAACCCTGTTGCATCATACAGCGCTCTCCCTGTTGAATAGTGCCTATGATGATCACAGTGCACTCTTAGGGATGAAGGAGAAATGCTCCTTTCCCTCTCAGTGGAAACTGTCAGTGTGGTGAGGCCAAGTTGTCCTGTAAAGTGTCAAAGGGGATGTGCTGGTGGTGCTTACTGTCAGCTCTCTGTAGTTCATCACCACTTTCTCAGAGCCATGAAGACCCCTGCCCACTTCACAGCACTGTTTTGAGAGTCAAATTAGACCCTGGTCCTGTGGAAACCCAACCACTGCAATGATTCATGTGGTGTAGTTCAGTGACTGCCATCCCAGAATGTATATCATAACTACACAGGAACACTTCTTGGCATTCCAACAAATTATTTATTTAAAAACTCATATACAACATGAAGTTCATGCCACCTCCACCCATGAGGTGACCCACATTCCAGCCCAGCTCCCCTTCTAGGTGGTCCTGGGGTGGGCATGCATGGGGATCCCGCCCACTTTGGCATGTTGCCTCTAAGACAAAATCTTCCAGGAGCCCCTGCAAGCTTGCCATACAAGCTTCCATACAAACACATGTATCTGGGCCTGCCACTGACACCACTATCTCCCACTCCAGGGCACAGTACCTGTCCTTAGCCTGGAGGAGCTCAGCCAGGGAGGGTTTTGTACTCAGGCCCTGGGCCTCCCCAAGAATTTGCTTCCAGTCCTCCTCCCTCATCTGGTACCATGTCTAGACTAGTATGAGGTATTTCTCTTCTACAGAGGTAGCAGCCTTTTTCTAGCCACCTCACCAACAGCCAAAGGTTACTGACAACTCAGAGAATGTCGAGAGACATCTTGGGGCTGGATGCCTAGTGTGCATATGGATGGGATCCTGGAGGTTGGGGAGTAAGGGTTAGTGGCCGCCTTACGCTGTGTGGAAGGTCGAAGTCAGAGTGCTGGAACGAGGGTCTGCTGAGGCACACAGATGCAGGTGGCTCTCCCTATGGGACAGGTATCCCTTGGCCAAACCAGGAGTCCAGTTTGGAAACCTATGCATTAGATATTGAAGGTGGACTGGCATACTTGGCTCTCTGAGGGCAGGCTGGGGACTGCCTCTTACCAAATGTGCAGTAAGGTGTAGGAAGCTGGGATGGAGGATACGCAAGAAGGTGGGGCTGCAGGGGGTCTGAATCTGGGTTGGATGTTGCTGTTTCCTGTCAGGGAAGTTCACAACAGAGACCTTGGCTTTAGGATTCACAGGTGAACATGATGCTATGGGCTTCTGATAGCTGGTGCCAGGCTACCCTTGGCTGAGTAGAGGCGTGTCTGTGGACCGCTTAGATGGAGGTGGGTGGATGTGCCAGGCACTCTAAGTTAGAGGTTGCCTTTTGCCCTGTGGGTAGACCAAAATATAGACCTTGGAGTTAGGTTCCCCAAGTTGAGGGACATTCAGGGGACCCTTGGTGCTTTTGGGTTCTAGTTCTTTCCTCAGTGCAGCATTCTAGGTGGGTAGCTTGGGTGGAGGACTCACAGTTCCCAGAAAGAACATAAATATTGGGTTGTGGGGAGAAGCTCATCCACTGCTCTACCTCTGTGTGGAGTGGCCTGCATGCTAGATGCATGTGGACCACTGCCTGAGTACAGGGACTCCCTGAAAATGCCAAGTGGTCTAATGAGTTTGAATAAGTAGGATTTACACACTGTGGCAAGGTGGTTTGGATGGCCACTGACACCCAGCTAGAGACAGAAGCCCAGGTTAGCAAGTTAGAGAAAGGGAGGTTCCCTGGTGGTGTAGTGGCTAGGCTTTGGTGCTCTCAACTACATGGCCTGGGTTGGATTCCCAGCCAGAGATCCCCCGCCAGAAAAAAGTTAGAGAAAAGAACAGAAACTAGAAAAAGATGTTAGAATATGTACAACTACCTCTATTAGCTCGAGGATGAGGTGATGAGGAGGAAAGATCCTCTGAACAGACCGACTTTTATAGAAGCCAGAGGTCTCTGTTTGCATCTGTTTGTTCATTTGTGTGTCTCTATATATGTTATATTTGTAGTGTTTTGTACCTTGTGATGGTATTGACAACTGGTAAAAGAGCTGCATTTAATTGGCTTAAAAACAAACCAGTGCTTGTTTGGAATATCGAAGGAGTGGATATTCCAAAGTTCTAAAAAATACAGCAACTCATTTTGTAGGATCATACATTCTAAGATTAATCTTTAGTAAATGAAAGCTAGTTTAAGTTTGTTGGTTTAATTAAGACAAACAACAAACATGTCTTTTAGAGTTATCTGTTATGAATTTTAATTAATATGAAAGAAAAATAATACATTTTAGTATAAAATATATAAAGTATAGAAATGTATTTCTTTAGAAAAGGAAAATAATTTGTCCTAAAATGAGGCTGGTTGTTTTGGAATGAGAAAGAGAAAAAAACAGGACAAATTCTGAATGTAAAAAAGGAAAGTTGTAGGAGCACTGTGAAAAGGAATCTTGAGAAAAAAAGTTTGTGTGGTCAGATGGAATAAAGTTGGAATTAATTTAATTAAGTACTAGTGCAAAATTAGTCTTTTTTTTTTTTTTTTAACCTGGAAAGGGCTTTGGGATGTTCTAGTGGGTACCTGGAATACCTAAAAAGATTTGTTTTCTGTCCTTACAAAAGAGAAATATTAGGGGTTCCCTGGTGGTGTAGTAGCTAGGCTTAGGTGCTCTCAATGCCACGGCCTGGGTTCAATTCCCAGCCAGGGAACCACCATCAAAAAAAAAAAAAAAAAAAAAAAGAGAGAGAGAGAGAGAGAAATATTAAATTAGGCTTATTTGATGTGTTGAAATTATATGGAAAACATATAAATGTTTCAAAAATTAGGTGAAATTCCTTGAAATTTGAGATGTGCTGACATAAGATATCTGTCATCAGAACTGGGGCACATATTAAAGGGTTTGAAGCTGTGTATCAGATTGTGGCACATGTGGACCAAGTCCATTCTGTTTCTGCAAAAATAATCCATTATTGCCAGACTTTTGCCATTCTGATGTCCTTACAACATGGCAACAATCTGCTTCTGAGTCAGAAATTTAGATGGGTAAAAAGTGGCTATAAATTTAAATGGTTGGGGCTATGGGAAACCCAAGACAGCAGCTAGATTTTCCCCCCAGCTCCTTGTGTAAACCCCATTTCTCAGTATTTGCATTCCTTCATCCATAGTAGTGCATTTAAAGCTGCACTTCATTCAGATGCCACTTAGTATGAGTTACCAGAATGTTCTTGATGTATGTATATCTTCTGAGTGGGTTGAATATTAACCTGTGAAGATTTGCCTTTGTTACAGAGAACCTTACAGATTCTATTGGACCACCTACAACAGAGAGGATGGGAAGTGAATCTGCAGAGAATTCGAGGTTAAGGTACCACAGTAAAGTTTTGGGAAGCCATGTGGTTGGGTAAGACCCACGTTGTCTCTGTGGCTGTCACAAAGTACAAGCCTACCCCATACCAAGAAATGTTGAAAAGGTACAGGCTATTGTGGGAATTCTGGGGTATTAGTGAACTTTCATACTCCATTTAGCACAATGCCTTTGCCCATTACATCACCTAGTTAAGAGAAACACAAGAGATGTCTGAAAAGTATCCAGCTGCAAACCATTCTAGTTATACTGACAATGGATGGATTTTTTTCCGGACAGCTCTTGTATATGGGACTGGAGCCCTGAACAACAGGCTGCCATTGAGAAAGCGAAAATGCTGCTCAAACAGATTAAAGCTCTTGAGATCTCACAGGTGGAGTTGCCATTTGACTTAGATGTTTCAGTAACCCTGGAAGGCATGGGCTGAGTATCCTGGCAAAAATAGCAAAAGGAGCAAATGCCCCTTGGCTTTTGGCTCCAACTATAGAAGGGGACAGAGATCAGATACACCTCGATAAAGCATCTAATTACAGTGAGGATGTCTGTCCCAATCACGGTTAGGAGTACAACAGACAAAAGCCAATACTAAAGGGCACTGTAATTGGCTGCTTAGCATGGTCTTTCGCCACCCTGCTCAAATTTCAAATAATCCCCGCACCCTCACCCCTTGAGCAATGTGCCTGGTATCAACCACTTGCCCAGAACCCATAGGTTGCTTACATTTTGAGTAATAAAGATGAAACTACTGCTGTTGTCATGACCACAGAAGAGGACCTCCCCCACCAAAATGCCTACTAAACATTTGTTCTTACTGCCTTCAGTTCGCTCTTCCTGAGTACCATCACCAGAATGTCAGGGAATGCCTTTCTCCTCTGGGCTGCATCTTCTTCCCGCTGAGTCTGCATATTACTGCCCACATTCAGCACAGAAGGAATACCTTAAGACGGTGGTGCTCCCATTCAATTATCTCTGACTGGGAATAATGGATGGGACAGGCAACCTATGAGAACCTGGGAAGTTTGTTTTAACTGCCAGGACCAAGGGTTACTGGTCCCTCCTTTAATTTTGAACTTACTACAAAGTCTGGTTAGAAACTGCACTAACTCTTCTATGATCCCCACTGCTTATCACATTTGAGATGGCTTAGGGTGGGTATGTGCTGAACATGGAAGAGTGGCTGTGTTTGCTCTGTTTGGTATACAGTGAACTAAGCATACCACGCATAGGCATAGAGACATGGAGTAGTTCCCACATGCTATATGTCAAATTACACGTAAGATTTTAGACACTGATTGGACAGTAAGAGAGAACAAATCTTTAAAGGCAGGTTCCCTTCTTGCCCCCAAAGAAGGTATCTGGATATGGGCACAAGTTAATGGCTGTGGTCCCTTATGAATGGTTTGGTCACTGTACATTGCGCTTCCCTACCTTACCAAGGAAATTTTGTGAGACTTTACCAGGACCCCTCCACCCCCAGCCCGAATTTATCTGCTCTAAAGTCCAGGGGACTTAAAGACTTTCTTGGTGGAAATGGCCCATTTCCATTTTCTCACCCCAGTATGCATACCAAACTAGAAATTCAAGCTTTGGCTGAGCTGATAACAACTGCCTGAAATGATTCCAGACAGCACTTTCTTGCTGAACCAAGAAACTGAGCAAATGAGAAAAGTGATTTTGCAAAATAGAATGGCTTTAGACAGTCCCACTGCAGCACAAGGTGGGACAGACCTGTGTATTCATTAAACAAGAATGTCATATTTACATTCCTTCTAATGAATCTAACATTATTGACTTCTTATTCCATATGAAAAATGATAAAGATAAGGTTGATCAGATTTCCTTTGCTCATTTAGTCACTGGCTTGATTCTCTCTGGGAAATGGGATTTGTCTATTTTGGGGATCATTTTATGCCTAATAGGCTTATATGCTCTTGTTGCTGCTTTTATTGATGTTGTGGTATAAGGACACAGGCCAACTCTCAAAATCAAATATTTGGTGCACAAATACTGATATTCTACATTAAAATAGTCTTAATTCTGTAGATACTATAGAAAAAGGTAGTTAAACCCATAATAATGTAACTTCAAGGAGTCAAAATGAGGATTTAATTTGTTGTGTAATAATTTCCCATGATAGGAATAATAAAAATCATGAGATGAAGTATGAGCCAGCAGAGATGTGAGTGAAGACAGAACCTTGCTGGTTCACACCACCACCCCAGGAGGGGACCCACATTATACCCCAGCTCTCTTTCTGCCCCATCTGGGGTGAGCATGTACAGGGATGTCACCCCTATCCACTTTGGCTTGTTGCCTAGAAGGCAAAAGCTTCTAGAAGCCCCTGAACCTCTCTGTAGAAAAATTCCAGTGCATGGACCTCAGCTGGCCAATGCCACTGCTGGGTCTGCTATTGCAATGACTCCACCTCCCACTCCAGGGTGCAGTAACTAACCTTAGTCTGGAGAAGCTCAGCCAGGGACACCTCTGTCCTCAGGGTCTGGGCCTCCTCCAGCTGTTACTCCCAGTCTCCCAGTTCAATTCATGGTGTGTCCAGGGAGGCCTGGTTCTGTTCTAAGGCACAGCATCTTATGCACTTGTTCAACCAGAGAAGTCCCCAGATGAAAAAGACTCCCCACCTGACATGCCATCAGGATATCAGGCTGAAGTTGGTCCCAGGGCAAAGATCTTCAGGCTGGGGCACTACCCGGGAGCCAGAATCATGGCTAGGACCAAGGCTGGTGATGGGACATTTGTGAGGCTGCTCTTCTTCCTCTCTGCACCTCTGGGCAGCGGCGGCTGCTTCTTCTTCTTCTTCTTCTTCTTCTTCTTTTGTAGAGGTGAAACCAAGAAGTAGTTTATTAAAAGAAAATAAGGTGAAACAAAAAGATAGTTTATTAAAAGGGAACGAACACTCCAAAGAGGTAGGAGCAAGCCTGAGCAGGCAAGTGGCTCAAGGGCCTGGAACCGCAAGGAAAAAAGGCTCAAGAGCCTGCAACTCATATTTTTGATAGACACTTTGGTGATAGTACGAATGAGGATTGGAATTAGGTATTTTTCCTTGACCAGGAAGCAGCCTCTTCTACCCACCTCACTTGATGGCCACAGGCAGACACTCCCTCTTGACAAATGTGGAGGTCCACCTAGGGGCTGGGTTCCAAGTATGCATGCGAGTAGGGTCCTGGAGGTCGGTGAGTGGAACTCCTCAGTTGTCCTGTGTGGAGCAGGAATTCCAAGGGGGAGATCATTGTCTTAAGGTATGTAGGTAATCCAGGAAACATGAAGCTGTGACTACTGTTCTGCAGTTGCCCTGGATTATGTAGGAGTCCATTGAGAGCTTGTATGGAGGTAGGCAGGGGTCCAGAGCACTCTCCTTGTTGGTCAGTAGCTGCCCCTGTGGAAAGGGAAGTCTAAGGTAGAGATTACGGATTTGAGGTCTGGCGGCGGTCCAAGTTTGTGCAGTGTTGGAATGACAGCCCATGGCTGCCCTCTGCTGAGTGTGGCGTTAAAGGTCTCAAGGTCCGGCAGACGCAAGGGGGATCCTGCCCACCTGGGCGGATCCGGGTTTCAATACCAGAGGCCTGGGCCCCGCCCTCCACCATGGGTAAGGGTCCAGTGTGCCCTGATCGCTGGCGCCTCAGTGACCTGGGCCAGCGGGAGTGACCTTGGCCAACCCAGTCTACGGGTGCGGGTACGAAGACCCGCGGCACCGCAGAGGGGCCTGAACACGAAGGTGCAGTGCAGTGTGTGAGCTTCGGGCCCAGGACAGGATGAGTGGGCGAGCTGTGCGCCATCGACAGGGGCGTGGAATGAGGCGAAGGGCGAGAGAACCCGCAGTGGGAGGGCCATCTTACTGTTTATTGTGGCCTCGTGTCCCAACTTCTCCTTCTGACCTCCTGACGTCACCTTGCTCCCTCGCCCATTCTCCAGGAAGCACTCACCCAGGCGCTCCAGAACCACCATCCCGACGCCCTTCCCCAATCCCGTTCTGGAGGACAGGTGCCCACGCCCAGCCTTGCCCCTTGTAGCGCCTGGCTCCCTCTCTTCCAACGCAGAGATTTAATTACACAGGTGGAGCCAGGGGATAGGAGTGGGGGGTTCGAGCTGGCAAGGGTCGGGCTCTTGACCCGTGATGCAGGTCATTCGCGCTGGGTTTCAGTGGCAATAACACAGGCGTGCAAGATCCTGATGCTGCAGTTGCTCCCTTTGCTACCACCATCTGATAGTAGGTTCTGAGGACAGGACCTCAGGGAAAGAGATCGACTGCCGGGTGGGCAGTCCGGAGACGGTCTAGGCAAGGACAGAGGAGGTGAGACTCCAAGAGGAAGGGTCATCATTCTAAGGTTCCCAGGGTAAGAGGGAGTAGGTTGCCAATGTGAGAAGATGGAAGTGCTAGACAGCACCCATCATCCTTCCTATGCAGTTGTCTCTGCCTCCTCCTCATCACTGCCTTTATCATTGAAGATTTTAGTCCCTCTCGCTGCTGGCACCACTACATTTCTGTTCTCAAGACAGCAAGTTTAGCTTTCCTCTGGAAGACAGTTGGACTACCTGTAATACATTTTATTAAAACATGTCTCTGGAGGGTTTCCCGGTGGTGTAGCAGCTGAGCTCCCGCACCCTCACTGCTGCGGCCTGGGTTCGATCCCTGCTCAGGGAGCCAACCAAACAACAAACAAAGAAATCAAAAACTAAAAACCATGTCTCTGTATTGGCCCAAAGGCACAGAGGAGAATCCAAGTATCAATAAGTTTCTCAGTGCTTCAATGGGTTGTTTTGGTAGAAACTGAATTGAGTGTAGGGAGATTTCTTTAACTTTTCTTTGCCATTCCACAACTTGTTTACTTACAATTTTAATCGTCTTACCTTTTACATTAAATTGGGCTTTAAAGGGCATGATTTCACAGCAAAGGAGTGGTAGTGCTGGCACAACACATACCCACTCCTTGGAAGGCAGATTTGGACATGTATTCATGGGATCAAGGGGTGTATCTCCTTCTAATTCCTTCTCTCTCCCTCATCTGTAGTCTGTCTGGCAATTGAGTGACCTTAAGATACTCAGCCTCCGGGCTTGGGCGCTCTCATACCTACAGCTGGAATCTTTCAAAGATGTTGCCTCAAATATCCGGGTCATCTGAAAACTCCTGCAACCCCCACCCAAAGTACCAGGGAGATGGTACATCCTGTTTTGTGATTCAACTGCATTGAGCTGTCTGTCCCTCAACAGTGTTTGCAAAGGTGAAAGGGCCTCACCCATCAACTGCAGACTCCGGGTTGGTCTGGAATTTTTAGCTCCCAGGATGCTACGCCAGTGACTGACCCCAGTTGCTTAGAAGGTGCTAGCCTATGGCTCTTGTCTGCACTGCAGATCTAACCCAGGGACGGGTGACCAGGGCCACTGCTCGGGAGTACAGTCCAAAATATTGGACCTACACTGCACATTCAAGTCTCCTAGGCCTTTTGTGCATTCAGTATATGTTGGGTGTAAAACGAAGATTTTCCTCCCTAAGTGTATATTAAAATATACATACCAAAAAGAAAAAAAAAATACAAATGAGCTGTAAGAAAATAGTGCTATTGCCCCCACCCCTTGCTAACATGATTTCCTTCATATGTAGAAAACCATCACTATACAAACTGATCATTCTAAAAAATCCTGATTATTCCATGGGTAGTTTGGAGCCAGTGATTTTAAGTTTAGAAATTACAATACCTCCTGTCATCGAGGGACTTAACTGGAAGCTACATATCCGTGTAAATACGGTTTATTTGGTTTGTGTCCATAGGGTAATATTTTGCCTGAAGCCTTAAAACCTGATGTTTTATGTTGTCGGTGTCTCACAACATAGATAGGTACGTGGTGGGGAACTGATTCCTTACACCTTAGGGTATCTCGGGATAACAATTGCCCACCTGCTCCTACACGTGCTCAGAGAACGGGAAAGGAGTAAAATACAACGGGAAACTGCCAGGACTTAAGATGTCTGGTCAAAGCCACTTCAATCTTCCAGGAAGAGCCTACCCGCTTCCAAAATGTCCTCCCGCAGTCCTGACGACACTCTGTCGGCTTCATCAAGACAGAAAGCCACAGCGCTCCAATCAGGGCTCATTTCCCTCATCCACTGCC
>PVJL010002694.1:0-17139 GCA_004026885.1 Lyroderma lyra
AAGGGGAGGGGGTGGGAGAGGAGGGGGGGAAGCTAAATATAAGGGGATGGAAAGAGGGGTCACATTAGGTGGTGAACTTATTATGCATCAAGTTGACAATGCACTGTGGAATTGTATGCCTGAAACCTATGTAATCCTTGCTAACAGATGTCACCCCAATAAGTCTAACAATAAAAATGAATTAAAAAAAAAAAAATAATGAAACACCATAGTGTAAATTGTACTCCCTAAAACTCAACTTTTACTTTTATATAGCATATGGAAACCTATTATATTATAGATGGCACCGTAGGGGAGCAAAATTTGCCACCCCAGAATGTGTCTCTTTATCATGAAGATTATTTCAGGCTAATTTTAAAAAACAGAGGCCTCCAGAGGTTTTTCTTTTTACCTTCCTCTGAACTGCCTAAAAGAATTTAGATACTGGTGCCTGTACCAGGAAGAAAGCCATTAGCAAAGATGTCTTCTCTTCACATCAGAAAGACTTCTCTGTGTGGCCCAGCAAACTCATGTTTACCAAACATTTGCTCTTCTCATCTCCACCTGAAGTGTTTTCCTCCCTTTTGAAGTTCCAGACCCCACTCTTCTTAGTCCAGGATAATATGTACACACCAATTGCTTGACTGTCTGGGGGTCTCATATCTTTGGGGTTTTCATACATATAAAATTAAATTTGTTTTTCTCCTGTTAATTTGTCCTATGTTAATTTAATTATTAGACCAGCCAGAGAAACCTAGAGGAGAATAGTAAGAATTTTCCTCCCCAACAACACTGCATTTCTAACTCATCTTACACCATGCCTTTAATTCTCTAACACTGAAGCACAAGATTAACATTTATCTTTTAAGCCAAATATTTTAATCAGAAGTTACCTAAATGCAAAAATGCTGTTTCAAGTAACATGATTTGAAAAGTAGTAAATCGAACTCCACACACAAAAAAGCTGGGTATAAAAAAATGATTTTCAACAATTTTTCCATATAATAAGTCTTCCCTAGATTATAGGCATAATAATTTTCTGCATACTGGATAAAAAGATAAGTACACATTTTGATCAAAGACCATTTCAGTAAAAATCCTGCATTTACAAAAGTTAAGGCTTTGTGCTTAACCCATAGTTTTACATTTCCATGATGTTCAGCCAGTGGCAAAAATATTTTGATTTCAGTAACTATTTCAAGTAAACACCCACATATTCATAAATTCATAAGTTGTGTTTTCTACTAGTTGCTTGATAATAACAGCTGATAATTACTGCCTTTCTGCACAATTCAGTTCTGCAAACAGGAAGTGCTGGATTCAGCACTGGTCTCCAGAGGCAGCTCAAATCTACCCTGCTTCTTTTCCTAAAGTCACAATAAAGTAGGATGGTGCTTATGTTTCTTTCCTGAGAAATCGACCTCACCTGCTTTATCTCAGGTGGTCATTCAGTGTCTCCGAAACATGAGACAGACTTGTTGGAAAGGCAGGAGATTTGCCAAAGGGGCAGTCTCCTCTCTGAGGGTTGAGCAAGTCCCGAGAGAGCACAAACACAGTGCTTCACCGTGGGGGTAGGGTTCATGCTCCTTGATTATAATAGATCACTTAAAATAATTTTATAAATAATAAAGGACTAAGTTTTAGATATGAGTTACACATATACATACATACACACAAAAGTAAAGCAGATGCAGGCTTTATCTCCCCAGATAAAGTCACTTCTATCCATCTGAATTCCAAAATCCTTTGTTGAACAGGAGTAGAAGATACTATTAGTTAACCAGCCTAGGAATTTCTCATGGCCCCTGGCCCAGTGGAGGGGGCCCCATATGAATATCATTTGTCCTGTGAGTCACATGAAATACAATTAAGAATCTCTATCTTGCAAATTCCTTGAGGACAATTATCTCGGCCCTAAGGTCCCAGCAATTAAGACACTGGCAAAGAATACAGAACCTGGGTCAGAAATCATATTGTATTCCAGGACAGTTGGCAACTGCCTGGCCCAAGCTAAGAAGCTGGAGAGATTAAGAGTCTCCTGCCAAGTGAGAACCAGACAGTCTGAGCACAGACCAAATGGGAAGGGTCCAAGGGAAGGAGGGGTGAGGTGGGGAGGGGAGGGGGTTTAGATGCTACTTTCCTTGGCTGCTTTTTCTTCTAGTAAGAAGCAAAGCACCTTTTAAATTTTTCTACATTTGCATTTTCCCCAGATCTTTGCAGTGTATTCCTAAATTGATTTTTAAACAGATTTTAAAGAACAACTCCCTTTGTAATAGACTCAATTTATTAGCAACGTAAAACAAAAATAAATGACTTTGCTGTACTGCACTCTCAGGCTTTCAGAACATGGAACTTTAATTAAGAAATAGGTTCCATCTTCTTATTTCTGAGGAAAGTAAACATATTCAAGCAGAACAAGTTAAAAGTGTTCAGTGCAAGATTTTCAGTACTTCTTAGAATAAACATTATTAAGCCACTCAACCAAGCACAATACAGCTGATGAAATGATGACTTCCTTCTAGAAACTCAAAATCAATTTAATTAATAATTTGAGTATCTTATGTACCATAGGCACTCATCATGGTTTGCTGTTGATACTCTGTGAACCATTGCAATATGTTATATATTGGACTGAATATATGAAAGTATGGTTTCTGCCCTCAAACACCACATTCCCTCGAGGTTTGGGTTTTATGTCTTTTGTGAGCACTTCGTCATGATGAAAGGAGAAACACACAATAAATGGAACAGACATATCCAGATCCTTTGGCATCAAGACCATTTTTGGCAGCCCATTATTCAGTTGCTGGGGAATTCTTTTAAAGCCATTAACCGTGTTTTACATGGTAAGGTAATATTATTCTCCTTCGCCAGAGCAGTCCAACACGGAGAGAAAAGTAGAGGAAAAAAGAAGAAGCTGGCAGACTTCCTTGATTCAACACTTTTTAAAATGAGATTTATAATGTAGAGAAGTCTAAAACATGTTACATTCTTCAGGAACAAATCAAACAACAGCAGTAACAACATAGAGGAAAATATATAGCATAAAGGGATGGATACAATCCATTAGAGGGAATTTTCCTTTGCATTCTTAGATGAAATAGAAATAATGATTATGATTCTGCATTATTAAAGATTGCCCTTTGTAGCACAGATACGCCAACACCAAAATTGAAATCTTTGTGGAGGATCACAAAGACAAGAGGCTGGAAACAAATCCTGGACTAAACTGCAGAGCAAGTTTCAATGTCTAATCCCCTGGGTGTCTAGGGTGGCGAACTACCCCCTAATGTCCTTTGGCACTGACACTCTCCAGACTCCAAGGGGAATTACCACACTGAAAGGGGTCCCCAACTCCTGGGCCATGGACCCGTAGTGTTCTGTGGCCTGTCAGGACCCGGGCTGCACAACAGGAGGTGAGCAGCAGGCGAGCAAGCATAGCCTCGTCTGTATTTATAGTCGCTCCCCATCACTCTCATTACGGCCTGAGCTCTGCCTCCTGTCAGATCATCAGAGGCATTAGATTCTCACAGGAGCTCAAACACTGCTGTGAACTGTACAACTCCTCCCCCGCCCTCTATCCTACCCATGGAAAAATGGTCTTCCATGAAACTGGTTCCTGGTACCAAAAAGGTTGGGGACCGCTGGTATAGCACATTCCTTCGTGGAGTAATCCACATTTGCTCCTTTGCAAAATGAACAAAGCTCCATCTTTCCATTCTTATTCCCCCTCTCCTGCTTGCACCCCATCTACCTATTAGCCTCTGTTCATTCCAAATTCCCTTCTTTCCATCAGAGAAAGAAGTTATGCAAACTTCCTTTCTCTGAGAACTACGTTCCCCAGGCTCATGAATTGCTTCTGTGTTTGCTCCCAGTTATATTACCTCCTAATCTGTGGTACAGCGGCAGGGAGTTCGGGCCAGGCCTCATAGCACCCTATCTCCCAGGCCACAGCTGATCAGGATGGGCATGTGATTAGCTAGGTCAAGCCAAGATGGAACTTTCCCAGCTGGTAGGGACTGGTAGGAACCTCCCTCTGCTTGCCTGTCGGAGGCCCAGGATCAGCTGAGCCCAGTCCATGTGATGTTCACAGTGTGGCCGGGCATGTTCCTGCCACATGGAGAAAGGCCGTGTAAGAGGACAGAGGGGATCGATCACTGAGTAGAGGTAGCTGGGATAGAGGAGAGGGTCTCCTGGTGGCAGCAGACTGTCCCGGCTGCGTTTGATGCCCTCGCCTTCCCTGCCACTCCAGTTACATGAGAGAAAAATCAATCTTTGTTGTTTAGTCTAGTTTTAAGTCTCAGTTCACTCTAGCCTTACATCTAGTTTTAAGCCTGCCATTTATCTCAAAGAGTACTGAATGTGAACAATAAAAACAAGATTTTTAACAATGCCTTGAGCGTCTAAAATTTAGGTGGTATTATAAACATTTTAAAGAAATTATAGACGTTTTTAACCATACTTTAAATCAAGAGAGTAAACATTGTCCCCCAAATTAACATAACAATAAAACAGCTTTGGCTTTATGCTAACTGCACATACAGATCGATTAATTTAATCCTCCCACATACTCCATGAAGTCAGTACTATAATATTATCATATCCCCTCTTCTGGTGAGAAAACTGAGGGAAAGAGAGATTCAAGAATCTGAAATTAATTCTTTTAACTTCTTCATTCATTGCTTTGTCATACTTTGAGGATTGTATCCTATTTTTTCTTCCTTCCTCATTTTTCTTTTCTGATTCTTTTTCCTAGCATTTGTTTCTTGCCTCGATATACCTACAGTATAGAATTCAATTTTTTTTTAATTCCACAAAGTTTCCTGTGTCTTATTATTAGTTTTAGAAGCATGGGCATGCTGATAGGAAGTAGGAGTTACCTGTCATCGAACCCCTTCTCACATCACTTTCATCTAGGACCTATGACTTCCTACGTACGCGTATGTTAGTTTTCTTTCACACTCAGTGTGCCCAGCAGGATCTCAGTCTGTACAAACACACATAGACAGAAGACCATGCACCAATGTGTGACTTACAGATGGTGGAACAGGACTGACTGTTTTGGATTTCTTCTCATTTTTCTGTAGCAGTTTAAAACCACAGGGCTTTGCCTGTTATTGAAACCCGACACCTGAGGTCTAACAATTCTGCTTCAGGTCATCTGTATTTCCTTAGACAGGTCACTCTTGGCCTTTTCTCTTTTTATTAACATTAAAGGGTTTTCAATAGGTCCCTTTGGATTTGTCATTTTATTTTTTCATAATGTTACTGAAAATACAAAACTATGTTTATGTTGTAAATCAGTTAGTCACTTTTTTTGTCATGTTTTTGCAATAATAACTTTTATCAATCATTCTTTCATCAACTTGTTCATCAATTTCTAATACATGCAAAAAAGTAACTTGATTTTTCCTGTAGGTTTGCAGTGGTAAAACTGGTGGTCAAATGAGGCATACATTTTCTTATAACTTGAACAGTTTTACATCAAGTATGTCTCAGACATTAAGAGCCACTTGAACTTGCATCTATACCTCTGCTTTATTTTCAAAGTAATTAGCAGAAAAAGACTAATAATTCATGGAAGTGGTAGGTCTTTGCCAGCATATTTTTTATAAAGATGGAAGTATTTTTATATATTGTAGAGGCTGCCAAGCAGTTGAACATGAGAACTGACACAGAAATTGGTGATGAAACACTCTAGTATTAGAAATTATACCACTTACAAATTTTCTGGTGGAAGGCTCATTTACATTATTTTTAACTCTTGAAAAGATTTTTATATCCTAAGAGTCAAGGTTGTAGCATATATGAAATTCTAAGAGAAAAACTGACCAGTAGTGACATTTTATTCTTGTGTTGCATTGTAGTTGAAATCTCCTAAACCCCAGAATTGGCTGCTCTAATGGAAGACATGTACCCAAATAATGTAATTTCTCCAGCTAATGAGCACTTTGAGCATTTGGAGTTAAATGGTGAGATCTGCAAATTTTCATAGTTCTAATTCCCAGATGAGCTTTATCATTAATGGGTTAAAAGTAACTGTAAAATACAGAGGTAAGAAAAAAACATTATCATCCTTTAATTAATAATTTTCAGGTTAAATGACCTATATATTCTTTAAAACATTGTTTTCACTTCTATCTAACACTCTTGTTTTGTCATGTCGATTATTCCCTGCTCTGATCATTAGTATCTAGATGACACCCCTTTAGGAATGTGGCAACTGTCATAAGTTGCATACTCTGGTTTTCCTTTGTCAGTTCTTTTCATAATACATCTTAATTTCCTACCATCTAAGGGTGATCAGTTTAATCTTCTTCATTTGTGAAATAATACAGACCATTATAAAACATGAAAATACTTACAATTTTTTATTTTTGTATACTCCCCTAAACACACTAAGACTCTCACATCCACACTTGCACATCTAAAATAGGGGATATCCTCTTTTGAAATCTACATTAATCACTTAATAATACATAATGTAGCTCTTTCCATCTCAATAAATATAGGCATGCAATCATTTTAATGCCTACATTGTATTCCATAATTTAAAAATGCAAATTATTAATATCTAAATTATATCTACATTTTTGCTATTGTATCTACAATGTTGAATATTTCTATCATTTTAGCTTTTCAGTTTTGAATTACATGTTTGTTGGCCCAATAGGTGAGAAAACATACTACATTTATTTATACACACACACACACACACACACACACACACACACTCACTCAGTGCCACAAAAATGTATACACATTTTAAGAAAGGAAAATACTAAATTAAAATTGTAATATTCAATATATACTAATAACAAAAGATGAATAGAAGTCATGTCTGACCTCTACAATTACAAAAGGTTCTCAAAGTGGTTACCATCAGCATCCAGACAGGTCTGATTACAGCGAACTACTGTTTCAGCAAAGTTGACCAAAGTGTCCACTTGTATCATTGTGCATGACCTTGTGCACATCAGACACAGTATCATGCATCTCAAACTTACCACAAATACATACAATTGTTAGGCGTGTTGAAAGTTCTGCTGTATATTCATGCCTCCATTGTCATTGTACTTCCACAACATTCTCAAATTTCAAAATGATCTCGTGCTCCTCGAATGCCAACCATGCTTCTGGCATTTTTTTTGACTGTCCTACCTGTCACATGGTGATGCCAGCATTCATTTGATTAACATCATCTTTTGAGTGGGTGTTATACTATACATTGATGCTATGAGTCAATTCAACTTTGAAAAGTAATACATAGATAACATCTCTTAAAATGTGTATACATATTTTTGGCACCATATATATATTCTTTATATATACCAAGGCTTTCCAGAAAAAATTCCGCCATAAATGCCTCTCTTTTTCATATTACATGGCTAGATACTACACACACACACACACACACACACACACACACACAGAATCCTCATAAATTCTTTAATATATAAATATCTCAAGTCCAGGAGGTTTTGAATGAATGAATGTAATGCATATTTTATGCTATCATATCAGTTGAGTAGGGCCATTCTGAAAAAAAAAGTACCACTATTTACTACTCCTTGTACAGACAAGGACAAACCTATTCACAAATATTCAACAAGTCTACTCACAAATATACAATATTCTCCTCTATGAATGGAGGAGGGTACAACATCTTAAAAGGTTTTCTTTTAAAAAGTTACTTCAAATTACTCTAAAATGAAATGTAAATCTTAAATAGTTAATTTCTTCATCAAATAATGGGTTTTAAAAGATAATTATTGACCATAAAATTTCTGGTTTAAGATTGGGTCTGATTGGCAGTCTGTGATGCTCTTCTCTACCTACTTCTCACTAATACAGCTGTGGACATACTAGAAAAGACACACACACAAAATCTATTTTTTAAGAATCTCAGAGAAACTTTCACAAGTAGGTCAATTGCAGTGAATTATAATATTCAACTTGTATTGTTCTATGCATATGTCTCTCATGGAAACCAAACAAACCAGTCAGTCTTAAAGAAATGTAAGTATGTTTCATTCTTTTCCCACTGTATTCTCCCTAGTCTAGAAACACAAGTCCCACACAATGCAGAAAGTGGGCAATTGTGCCTTTTCCACACAGGATGCCTCTTTCTGAAGAAGCCAGACTTTTGTTCCCATCATTATTATCATTATTATCCTTCCTTCCCCTGACCTCTCTGCCACCAATATCTTTCCACATTCAGTCCAAATCCTGGAAACAACTGACAATGATAGTTCGTGCATGTGTGTATTTATGTTTGCCTATGCATATGTATAGTTGTGTTGTGTATCTGTGTATGCACATCTGTACATGTGTCTATTTGCCTATGTATGTGTGTATTTGTGTATGCGTGTGTGTGTGTGTGTGTGTGTGTGTGTGTGTGTGTGTGTGTAGAATGATGGACAGGAGAGAAGGAAACCAACCCATGATGTACCAATGTCTTTTGAGATACATAGACCTCATCAGTGAGGAGTTACAGGAATAGTTAGGGTCTGAAAATCACTGGACACTACGCATTCTGAGCACTAGAAATAGCCTATAGATGCAATAATTATAAAATGTTTATATACAGTAGAATAGTATATGACATCAAAATTAGATTTTTGATGAAAAGTGATAAGATAACCAAGACCTGACCTTTATGTAACTTAGCTGACATTACAGTTGACATGGTGTCACACTTACTCAAATTCAGGTTTCCATGACTCCGAATTATTTTTGCTTCTTCTTCAGCAAGAGTGTTTAGAGACATAAGATGGTTAAGAGTAGAATCTGGGGGAAAACTAACACTATTTAAGGAGTAGTCAAGACAGATGATCCAGTTAAGGAAAAGAAGGTCTAATATTATAATGTATTATAATATAATAACATAATAATGTAAAAGGAAGTTTAACAATGAGAATATTAAATGTAGTGGAGAGCCCAACTTCAATTAAAAGGGGGTTCACGGATTTTAGGCCTTTTGGCGAAGGTTGGTATTGTGTACCAGAGAAGTCTCAGTGGAATGATGGAAAATGTGGTGTGAAGAGGGAGTGAGTTGGGAACCAAATGGAAGGTCTGGAAGTGGAGACAATGAGGACAGACTTCTCTTTATAAAAGCCAGGCCATATTGACATGGGGAGGGATGGGAAGGGAGGCAGATGTTGAGAGTGAGAAGTGGAAGAAGAGGGCAGGGTAAAATATGGTGTGGCTTCTTTTTTATTTTTTAATTTTTTTTATTTTTATTTTTTTTTTCTTGCTTTTTGGTATGTGGGTAGCTCCCTGACTGGGAATCGAACCCAGGCTGCAGCACTGACAGCGCCAGTGCCGAAGCCTTAAGCCACTACACCATCAGGGAACTCCCATGGTGTGGCTTCTTTAGATTAAGATTAGGGTGGTCTTAATAAACTAAAGAGAAGGAAGTCTAGGTTGAACAGAGGTTGAAGACACAGAGAGGAAGCTTATTGCAAGATTCCCTAGAGGCTAAGAGAGAAGACTCAGAGGGCAGAGGATCCTGAGATGAGGAAAAAGATGAGAGAGAATGCCAGGGGCCATATTTGCAGCAGAGCATGGGCAGGGAGTGCCAGCAGTTCCCTTAAAGAGAGCAGGGAAGTGAGGACTGTAAGCAATGGATACATGGGAAAGAATCTGTCTGGTTGCCTGTTTGGATAAATGCAGTAACTACACAATCCATATGTAGATTATACTTTTGAAGGAATTCTATTTAAGAACACCAAAATTGTACAAATAAAACCATCTGCTTTTAGACGATTTAGAAGACATGTAAGGATTTGGCCATGTTCTTTACTATGAACAAATATTTATTGTAGAAATATGGAATGCTGAGCTGCCTCTGAACTGGCCCCATGATATGGTCTGAAATCCACTTTAAAAAAACAAACCTCTGATATCCATTTGTTAATTTGTTTTCTGTCTCTTTCTGATAAATATTGATTATAGAAAACATTTCCAGTAACTACAATTTCAGTGCTTTGAAGCTAAATGAGTGACAGTTTCCTGCACAGTCTTATAAGTATTTATTACATTTGCCCAGAAAACTGTTTAAACTTGAATTCAGACTTCTAAAATACTATACTTCTATAACACATCAGTTGTCTAGTTTACTTGAGATTCTAAGATGTTTGCATAAGATTTTATCCTGCTTATTCTTATATGAACTTCATGATATGGTTTGAAATACAGTTTAATGAGATAAAGATCTATTAGGAAAATTACTTAATGAGGGGACAATCACTAGGAAGTGCTAACAGTTAATCACAGCCTGCAACTTACTGCTGGTGGTGTCCAGCTTTGGTAAGAGAGGTGAGACACATGTTCTCACAATTTATGAACAGTAAATCGGAAGAAAGGCCTGAGTTTTAGCAGGACACCAAATTAGACAATCTCCCTGTCGAGGGTATCAGAGGCCTGGCTCTGTTAATCCTTATATGTCACAACAGCTATGTAAGTTATATTAATTCATATCTACTCATTTTGTCAAAATTTTTACATTTTATTTTATAAACATAAAATCTACAAATATAAAATCTACATACACTATAAAGTTTTCCATTTCAGTGCCAATGTTACACAGCTTTTACCCTTTCTTAAACTAGCTTGCTATTTCATATATTTTGAGCAGATGGCACCAACGATGCTAATTTTCCTCTACTTCCTGGTATTAGTTCTCTATTAAAACCAAAAAAGTACCTGAGATTACAGTAGGGTAGATAGCAATAGTTCAGCTCTTGCAGTAAAATAACTTTGGTCTTGAATCCCCACTCTGCTACTTCTCATGGTCAGTTATGATATTGGGACCCTCATTTAAGGGTTATGAATTAGTTGAGGCATCTCTAAAATAAGGATTGACAGTGCCTCGTGTATTCAAAGCTCAGTGTCTGGCAAAGTAGATGGTAGATGACCAGTAGCTGCTACTAACATAAGGCTCTCAACTAATGTTTTAGATGAACGACACTGCAACACAGGTAACACTTGGGAGCCTGGAAACACTAAATGCACAGAATAGTCACAGGCCAACTTTCCCTCTCCACACTGTGTTCCAATACACATGTGCACATATGTGTGCAAGCACACACACACACACACACACACACACACACACACACACACACTTCAACAGAGGCACGCATGAAAATGTAGAGAAAAGTTTTAGCATCATTTCTCTTTTTAATTTGGCACATTGTTATGTCTGGTGGTTTGTTTCAGTTAATCCATGTTGTCCTATATGCTTTTCCTTTTAGTGTTTGTTTGGCAAAAAACAAACAGGAAAGATATAGAATGTGTATTTAGGTTAAACTCATAAATAACATTGTTCATTTGAACTTAAGCCCTTCATAAAGAGCTTACTAAGCTTATAAATATATTCATTTTGGTGATTTTGAGGTTGTTCCTTAAAAACTCACATGAAAACATGAATTGTACATGAGAGATCCTGAAGAAGTCAAAAGAGTACAGTTTCTATGCTGCCAGACCCTGATATACACCACAACAGAAAAGGAGTGCTAAGGTGATGAAAGGCCAAGTTGACTAGCAATGTAGCTTTTAAAAAGAACTGTGCAGTGATCCTCGAACAACTCAGGAGTGAGGGGTGCTGACCCCTGTGCAGTTGAAAATCCACATGTAACTTTTGACTTGCAAAAAACTTGTCGTCCCTCAGTATCCCCAGGCATTGGTTCCAAGACCCATCTGGGAATGTTTAGATCCCCTATATAGGAGTTCCCTGGTGGTGTAGTGGCTAAGGCTTCGGCACTATCAACGCTGTGGCCTGGGTTCGATTCCCAGCCAGGGAGCTACCCACGTTAAAAATAAAATAAAATAAATCCCCTATATAAAATGGTGTAGAATGCATACATTTGGACCTTCATATTTGCAGACTTACAACCATGGATTGAAAAGTCTACAGATATTTATTGAAAAACATCAGTATATAAATACACCTGTCCCTTGCAAACCCATGTTGTTTGACAGTCACTGTATTCTCTCCAATAAAAAATAATGCACTTACATTCTTTTGAGAGAAGGAAGAAAATAGAGTTATTTTAGTTTTGTTATTTACTAGTATTTATAGAGCATTCAGTGGAGGATTCTTAGTTTTGGGAATCTTGCATGGCATTGCGGTTCTTTCATATGGTTTGTGGCTTTCTTTACACTAACTGCAAGCTCTCCATTGCCAGAAATGTGTGCCAAATTGTGATGTTCACTTGTAAAAATTAAATTAAAAAAACACTGGTGGACATTTTGATAGCTGGAAATTTGATGAAAAAGAAAAGCTCATGAAGCATATTTAGTTTAAACTTGCACTAGCAGCTCAGTTTTCGTTTTCTGTGAACCTGGGTCAAATATAAAGTTCAGACAAAAGACAAATATTGATTACATGGAGGGCTAGATGATTTGTTGCTTTTACTTTTAATACACTTAATAAAAATATATCCTGTGACATATCATAAAATATTAAATGTAAGTAGAAAAATCTCGTATCATCGGTCAAGCATTTAAATTTTTTGGCATTTGGTTCATACATTACTTTTTCTAAAGTATAGTTGACATACAATATTATGAGTTTTATTCATATAATTCTACATAGTTATTCAACATTTATATACATTACTAAGTGACCACTGTGATAAACCTAGTAACCACTTGTCACTGTACAGTTATTAAAATTTTATTGACTATATTCCATGTGCTCTATACTATAACCTCATGACCTATTTATTTTATAACCAAAGGTTTGTACTTCTTAACCCCCTTCACCTTTTTCACCCATGCCCCATCCCCTCTCACCTGGCAACCAGCAGTTCTCTACATCTATTAGTCTGTTTCTGTCTTGTTTTGTTTGTTTCTTTTGCTTTTTTAGATTTCACATATAAGTGAGATCATATGGTATTTGTCTTTCTCTGAGTTATTTCATATTTCACTTATCATAATGCCCTAGGTTCATCCATGTTGTAGTAAATGACAAGATTTCATTCATTTTTAAGACTAAAATTCCATTGTATAAATAAATATACCATATCTTCTTTATTCACTCATCTATTGATAGACACTTAGGTTGTTTTCATATCTTGGCTATTGTGAATAATGTTATAATAAACATAGGGATACATTTATCTTTTCGAAATGGTGTTTCTGTTTTCTTTGGATAGATACCTAAAAGTTCAATTGCTGAGTCATATGATAGCTCTGTTTTTAGTTTTTCGAGGAAACTATACTTCTTTCCATAGTGCCTGTACAAATTTGCAATCCCAGCAACAATGCACAAGGGTTCCTTTTTCCTTTTACATCCTCACCAACATTTGTTATTTCTTGCCTTTTTGATAATAGCTCATCTGACTGGTATGAGGTACTATCTGATTGCAATTTTGATTTGCCTTTCCCTAATGAGTAATGATGTTAAACATCTTTTCATGTGTCTATTGGCCATCTGTATGTCTTTGGAAATATGTCTATTCAGGGCCTCTGCCACTTTTTTTAATTAAAAAGTTTTCTTGATGCTGAGTTGAATTAGTTCTTTATAATATGAGTAATTTAGATATTAATCTCAATTGGATATATCATTTATAAATATCTTCTCCCACTCAGTGTGTTGTCACTTTACTGATGGTTTCCTTCACTGTGCAAAAGCTTTCAGTTTAATGTAATTCAATTTATTTATTTTGGCTTTTGTTGTCCTTATCTGAGGAGACATATCTAAAAACATTTTTTAGACCAATGTCAAAAGTTTACTGGCTCTGTTTTCTTCTAAAATTTTTATGACTTTTGGTCTTACATATAAGTATTTAATCCATTTTGAGTTTATTTTTGTACATGGTGTAAGAAAGTAGTCCAGATTCATATTTTTTAAAATGTGACAAATTGTTTATTAATTATAGATTTTAATAGTTTATATTTCTTTTAAAAGGCCATTAGTTTATGAAGTTGTGGTCCCATTTAACTCATCATTCAGGAAACTACGTGTTCATTATTCAACAGGTTTTTTTTGTATATTTTTTAATATTATTTTTTAAATGTTAGACTTACTGGGGGGACATTGGTTAATAAGAATTACATGGGTTCCAGGTGTACAATTCTGTAGTGCATTTTCTATGTGTTGCACAATGGGATATTACTCAGCTATAAGAAAAGACGAAATACTACCATTTGCAACAAAATGGATCGACCTCGAGATCATCCCAAGCGAAATAAGCCAGACAGAAAATATCAAGAACCATCTGACTTCACTCATATGTGGAACATATAACAGAAAACAACAATGAAAAAAGAAAAAGCTCATGGACCGTCAATAGTTTAGTGGTTACCTGGAGGCAAGGGAGGAGGAGGTGGGAGAAGAGGGAATGGGAGCCAAATATATGGTAGTGGAAAAAGAACTGACACTGGGTGGTGAACACATAATGCAACATAAATTCATATTTTTTCATGTAGCTGTACAGTTTTGCCAGTACCACTTATTGAAGAGACTTGTTTTCTCTCCATTGTCTATTCTTGCTTCCTATGTAATAGGTTAATAGACCATAAACATAGGATTATTTCTGGGTTCTTTATTCTATTTCATTTATCTACATGTCATTTATCTTTTTGCTAGTACCATACTGTTTTGATTACCACAGTTTTATAATACAAATTGAAATCAGGAAGTATGATTCCTCCAGCAATCTTCTTTCTCAAGGTTGCTTTGGTTATTCAGGGTCTTTTGTGGTTTCATACAAATTTTAAGATTATTTATTCTTGTGAAAATGTCAATATTGTTTTGATAGAAGTTGCATTGAATATGTAGATTGCTTTGGGTGACATGAATATTTTAATAGTATTAAATCTTTGAATCCATGAGCATGGTATATACTTCCACTTACTGGTTTTGTCTTCAAATTCTTACATAAATGTCTTATAAATTTCAGAGTACAGGTCTTTTACCACTTGGGTTAAATTTATTCCTAGGTATTTTATTCTAGCAATTATAAATGAAATAGTTTTCTTGATTTCACTTTCTGATAGTTAGTTATTAGTGTATAGAAACACAACTGATTTTTTTGTATATTAATTTTGTATCACAAAACATTACTGAATTCATTTATTTGTTCTAATAGTTTTGGTGAAGTCTTTCAGGTATTTCCATATATAGATTCTTGTCATCTACAAACAGTGACAGTTCTTCTTATCTAATTTGGATGTCTTTTGTTTCTTTTTCTTGTCTAACTGCTTAGCTAGAATTTCTAAAAATATGTTGAATAAAAGTGATGAGATTGGTCATCCTTGTCTTGTTCCTGATCTTAGAGGAAAAGCTTCCAGCTCCTTACCATTGAGTATAATGTTAGCTGTGGATTTGTCATACATGGCCTTTATTATGTGAAAGTGTATTCCATTTATATCCACTTTGTTGAGAGTTTTTATCATAAACAATGTGGAGTGTTGCCAAATTCTTTTTCTGCATCTATTTAAATGAGCATATAATTTTCATCTTTTGCTTTGTTGATGCGGTATATCATAATGATTGAATGATTGATTTGCAGATTTTAAAACATCCTCTCATTCTTGAAATTAATCCCACTTGATCATGATGTATAATCCTTTAAATGTATTGTTGAGTTTGGTTTGCTAATATTTTGTTGAAAATGTTTGCATCTATGTTGATGAGGGGTAAAGGACTATAAGTTCCTTTGCTATGCTGTCTTTTTTGTTATATCAGGGTAATGCTGGCCGCATACAATGAGTTTTGTTTCCTCCTTTTCAATTTTTTTTGGAATAAATTGAGGAAAGGTGTTGATTCTTCTTTAAACATTCAATAAAATTTTCTAGTAGAGTAATCAGGTCCTGTGCTTTTGTTTGTTGGGAGTTTTTTGATTACCGATTCAAAAATCAAACTAGTAGTCCTTCAGTTCAGATTTTCTGTTTTTTCCTGATTCAGTCTGGGAAGATTGTATGTTTCTAGGAATTTATTCATTTATTCTAGGTATTCAGTTTGTTGGTGTATAAACTATTTGTTATATTCTCTTCTGATTCTTTGTATTTTTGTGGTGTTGGTTGTCATTTCTCTTTGATTTCTAATTTTATTTAGTAGATCCTCCCTCTTTTTTTTTCTTGATGCTTCTGCCTGAAAGCTTATCAATTTTGTTGATCTTTTCAAAGGACCAGCTTTTAATTTCATTGATTTTTTTCTATTATTTTTCTACTCTATTTCATTTATTTCCACTTTGATCTTTGTTATTTCCTTCCATCTAGTAACTTTTGGTTTTGCTTTTTTTTCTTTCTTTAAGTGTAAGGTTTATTTTGAGATTTTTCTTGTTTCTCAAGGTTGGCTTTTATTATTAAACTTCCCTCTTAAAACTGCTTTTGCTGCATCCTATAGACTTCAGAACATTGTTTCTGTTTATATTTATTTTGAGATAATTTTTATTTCCTCCTTGTTATGTTCATTGACCTACTGATTGGTTAGTAGCATGTTATTTAGCATCCAAGTGTTTGTGCTTTCTTCAGTTTTCTTTTTGTAGTTGATTGCTAGTTTAATAACATTGTGGTCAGAAAAATGTTTAGTATGACCTCAATCTTAAAGTTACAGAGACTAATGTATGATCTATCCTGAAGAATGTATCACGTGCATTTGAAAAGAATGCATGTTCTGTTTTTGGGTGGAATATTCTGCATATATTTAATAAGCTTATTCAATCTAATATGTCATTTAAGGCCAATATTTCCTTGCAGATTTTCTCTCTGGATGATCTACCAGAGAGAAATTAGCTGATAGTCTTATGAGGGTTCCCTTGTACATAACTAGTTTTTCTTTTTCTTTTCTTTTTTTTTATCACTTACTAATTTTTTGTTGCTTTTAAAATTTTCTCTTTGTATCCAACTTTTGACATTTTAACTATAATGTGTCTTGTTATGAGTCTCCTTGTGTTCATCTATTTTGGGACTCTTTGTGATTACTGGTCTTGAATGTTTCCTTTGCCAGTTAGAAAATTTTTCAGCTATTATTTCTTGGAATAGGCTTTCTGTCTTTTCCTTTCTTCTGCTTCTAGGAACTCTATAATGTCAAAGTTAGTATGTTTCTTGTTATCTCAGAGGTCCCTTATACTGTTATTTTTAAAAATGCTTTTTTTTTTCCAATTGGGTCATTTTCGTTACCCTTGCTTCCATATTGCTGATCCA
>PVJL010002694.1:17239-37703 GCA_004026885.1 Lyroderma lyra
CTTTTTTTTTTTTTTTTTTTTTTTTTTTTTTTTTTTTTTTTTTTTTTTTTGCTTTTTGGTATGTGGGCAGCTCCCCGACTGGGAATCGAACTCAGGCCGCAGCACTGACAGCGCCAACGCTGAAGCCTTAAGCCACTACACCATCGGGGAACTCCCCAGTGTGCATCTTTATGATCATTACTTTGAACTTTTTATTTGGTAGATTCCTCATCTCCATTTCATTTAACTCTTTGTTTGTTTTTATTTTCTTGTTGTTGTTTTTAATATACTCCTTTGTATCATTTTGCCTAAGTCTCAGTGTTTTCTTTTACATATTAGGTAGATCAGTTATGGCTCTATGAATTGAAAGAGTGGCTTTATGTAGAAGGCATCCTTTGGAGCCCAGGGGTGCAGTCCTACCAATCACCAGAACCAGGTGCTCCAGTGGTGCCCCGTGTGGGAACTGCAAATACCCTCCTGTTGGTGTTGCACCATGACTGCTGTGGGTACACTGCTTGCATGGGGCTTGCCCCAAGCCGATCTGTCTGTGAGGCCTGGCCATTCCTGCTATGAGTGTGCTTGTGTGGGTGCAGGCCTCTGGTGTGGGTGGCTGTGAGGCCCAGAGTCTACTGTTGTGGGTATACTGGTGTGAGGGGGCTGGTGCCTCCAGAGTGAGTCACCAATTTGGAGGGCGGCAGAGGACACCCAAGGCCACTCATCAGGTACTGGGCGCGGAGGGCAGTGAGGCACTGCCTTGGAGTGGATTTGATGCATGCTAGTTGGGACAGACGTGTTAGGCTGGGCACACCCTCAGGGGAATGCTGGGTATAGGGCCAAACTATTAATGGGTAGTGTCGGAACTGATGCTCACCAGTGCCTCCATTCCTAAAGAAAGTTTTAATAGATTATGTCCCTCTATCACACATCCCCAAACTAGTCAGTATATTGCTTCACATATGACCCAGGTACTTTTCAAACTGTTGCCTCTGTGCTGGGACCCAGAGTAGGCAAGTTTGTATATAAGCCCTTTAAGAGAAGAGTCTTAGTTTCCCACAACCCCTCAGGTCTTCTGAACATAAACCAGATGTTATGAGGGCTTCTCTGGCTGATGCAGGCCTCCCAGGCCAGGAAGCTTGACATGGGTCTTAGACCCCTTACTTGGAAGAGGTACCTCTATAGCCAAGATATTCCTCTCACTTTGTGGAATGTCATGCTAAGGGTTTGCCTTCTGACCAGACCACATCTATGCCCCTCTTACCTGTCCCAATGTAGCTTTTCCTTTATATCCTCAGTTGAAGAGAATCTGTTCTGCTAGTCTTCAGGTCATTCTCAGAGATAGTTGCTCTATCCATGGGAGAAGGTGAGCCTAAGATCTTACTAGTCTGGCATTTTGACAAAGAAGTTATTTCGATTTTAAGATTATCGTATCCCTGAGACCATCACATACGTCTAAATGATTAATTCTGTGATCATTTTAATTCTCTTTGCTATAAAATGTCAGATATTATCTTGAGCTTAATATTCTGGAAATGAAATTAATTCATTATTTAATAACATCCATGAAAACTAGTAAAGTAAGATAATTATTCAATAAATATTTATTAACCCTATATATGCTAGGTAGTAGAAATATTAGCAATGAACATGATTCTTACAGCTTACTGGGACAGAAGTAATAAAATAATCAGGCACACACACACACACACACAGAGTCATATATATACTCTGAAGAAAATAAAGAGAAAAATGGGTTAAGGAGATCAAAGTTCAAATAAATGTTTCTACAAAAAGTGAAATTTTTATGTTTTTTAAGTGTTTGTTTTTGAGCCATATTCAGAGAGGGTAATAAATGCAATCTGAAGTTTGACTTTTATGGTGTCCTTCACTCATTCTAATTAGCACACCCTCTTCAAGTGGCTGCCATTACTTAGAGAACATTTTTTTAATTTCAGATATTAGAAAGTGCCTCCCAAGGCTTCCTACCCTGGTTCAGTTAGCACTCCAGAGTAGGCACCTATAATGGGAAAGGAAGAGAAAACAAGTGTCTTCCAATGTTGGCCTGAGTGAGGATGCAGAAGGAAGGGTTTGACCCTCAGGGGCATTTTTGGCTGACCATGGCCTGAAGAGCAAGAGTTGCTGGAGACAGCTGGCACCTTCTCAGGACTTCCTGCTACCTTCTCAGACAGTGGCACCATGTCTATAGCTTGGAATCATCAATGGTCAGGGTATTTACCCCCTGGAAATCAGTAATAACAAAAACCAGGTGGTTTTCCTTGAAAACCTTGTTGCTGCAAATTTCCCAGCGCACCACTAGGTGAGACATATTTCTGGTGACAATCTTCACAACTGGAAAGGTTCGACTTAATCAGGCATATGAAACAGGCTAAAACAGGAGGCTTTGAAAATCAACTAAAGAGAAAAACACAATAAGGTAGAAGCCTCAATAATCAAACTTCCACTTGATTCTGTTAGTCTGTTTCCAGGAAAAAAAAAAAGAATAATTGAAAATGAAACGAACTGAAAGCAAGGTTTAATGAAAAAGATTGAGTCCAAGATATTTTCTGCACATGCAGCAAATACTCCTATTCTCCTTCCAGGACCAGCCTGCAAACATTAATAAACCATCAAGACACTGAGATGTACTTATGGGCATCATACAAAGATTCATAACAGCAGGGATCTACAAAGCTAATTATCAGTTGACTAAAAATATGAACAAAACACTCTGTTGAACTAGTCCTTATTTTTCCTGGGGTTTTATTGAAAATGACTAAGTAACTATGCATCTGACAGCAAAATATACATACACCTTATGCCACGTAGCTCTCATTCAATTTGCTTTAGTGAAAGAAAAAATAAAAATATTTTATTCATTGCTGTTTTTCACTTAGTAGCCACAAGAAGTATGGGACAGCCATGTGTTTGCTGTCTAGCTCATACACACAGTAGAATGAAGCACACTGCACACTTCCTGACTGTCTTTCCTTTGCTCTCTCTAGAGATTGGTGGCCACTTTCCCAACTATTGTTATCACATTTTCTTTCAACTCTCCCAGATGTCAGGATTTTCTTTTCTTTGCTTGACCTCTTTTGATGGAGATCCGTTTTAAAACTCAAGTTCTTGGCTCAAGAAAGTATCCATGCAGGATGCTACTTCCCACAGAGAAACTTGAGGTTAGTTAGAAAGGGAGATTCACAGGGGAGTTTCCAGGCCATGGATGAGAGAAGGTTTCTGGCCCTCACCCCAGGGCCATGAAGAAAGGCTGGTATAACACAGTACTGGGATAGTCAAACGTTCTGGTACAATGTAAGTTAAGGAAGCTTTTAATATAGCATGTCTAATAAACAGCAGTATCAAGGAAAAAGCAACAGAGGTACAGAGCTCCCAAGTAGAGATGGGCCACGTGGATCGTCAACACCTGTCTGTTTGCCAATTAAAGTCCCTATGGAATGATGTAATAAATATGCATGTTTGATTTGTAGTATTATGATTTCTGTTTCACCAAGTGTTCCTCACTTCTCTTTTGAGGGGAAGACAGAGTTTTATTTTATTTTTTTAAATCTATAACTATTTTCTTTAGAATCATGCTTTTTACTGATAAATATTATGAACATTACATTCACATATAAGAATATCTGATGAGTAGAATCCCTGAGTTTCAACTTTGAATGAGTTGAAAAGGAATCAATACACATTTAAAGAATGCAGCAAATATCAGACTTGTAAAAAGTGTATGTATGTGTGTGCATATATATAGTATTTTAAAATCTTAGGTATTTGTAGTATCTAAAATGAAAGGTAAAGCTTTCTTGGACACACTACAAAACTTTCCTGTCTCTGTGGTTTTCTACTAGGCCAACTCAAATCAAGCCCCACTAACACTGTTGGAGACATTACTTTTTCTAGGGGCTGATAATGACAGCAGGCTTCCTTTATTTTATTGTACTTTTTGCATGTTTTAAGTCAAAATGGAGATATAAAAACTGCCATTTTAATGGAATAAAATGTTTGTGACAAGGGCAGGAGACCAAACCCTGAAGAACTTAGACATGGATTAATGCATTTAGTCTAGGAGAATTCAAAATTTCTTAAGCATACACTTCCTTAATAACAATACCATGCCTTCGCATGGCAACACGTGGTTCCTTCCACATGTGATTTCACATGGAAGCAGTAAGTGCAGGAGTACACACAGACCATTCGAAAAGAGGGGAAAAAATCCTCTGAAGCCTTTGGCTTTGAAATAAATACTCATGTTTCCATTTTACAGGAAGAGAAAGGAAGGCCATGAAATAAAACCAAAATTCTTCACAGCAAAGGATGATCTGTGAGTTTCAATTCAGGGACAATGTAAGGTAAGAAAGCTTTTAATATAGCATGTCCAACAGATAGCAGTCTTAAGAGAAAAGAAACAGAGGCACAGAACTTCTAAGTAGAGATGGGCCACATGGATAGTCAACACCTGTCTGTCTGTTTGCCAATTAAAGCTCCTATGGAATGATGTAATAAATATGCGTGATTTGCTGTATTGTGATTTCTGTTTCACCACGTGTTCCTCACTTCCCTTTTGAGAGGAAGGAGCCAGAGTTTTGTTTTGTTTTGTTTTGTTTAAATTTACAATTCTTAAGCAGTGCCTGGCACATAAATTTTACAAATAAAAAATGAAAAGGGGGCAGTGTAAATAAATAAATGGTGATAAACATAGAACAAATAATTTAACAAGTCGTCCCTGGCTTTAATGTCATCACATTCTAGTCCCAGGGTACATATAAAAACCAGAATATTTTTCTGGATCCAGCATTACAATAGCCAAAATTTCCCTTATTTATTAGTGACCTAAAGAGATTTGTGGCCACCCTCCTTAGAGCATCCATCTGTCCCCCATTTGACTTGCCAAAACGTCTCTTCCAAGGTTGTAATTCAAAGTGGAGCAATGTTTGAAAATCGCCTGTGAAGCATTTGGGATGAAAGGTGTAGGGTAATATAAGTCTGGTCACAACATCTCAAAGCTAAACATCTCCCTTTCCTATTTGTGCGAAACTTTTACTACACTTCACCTTCATTCCTGTTTAATGGTTTAATTCGGATGCTTTAATAGAAAGAACAAAATAATTCTTGGTTTGTCTTACTGCTGACTCAAAAAGATTTACAGTATTTTGCTGAGGTTTTGGCTGACTGCAGTATCCCAGCTGCTGTTGAAAAGGTATCAAAAGTCTTTATGTAAACACTCCAAGCATTAACCACAGCTGCGATGTAAATTAGAGCCACAGAAAATATTCTTGTTTATGTGATGGGCTGGTGCATCTCAATTCACTGCCCCATTGAAATATAGAGCTCAATAAAAACAAACTAGAAGAAAGTGTGATCAGAACTGCACATGCTCACAGGTAATATTAAAATAGCCTGGTGCCATCTGAATAGGGACATCCCATATTATGTTGTCTTTCCTTAAGTGATTCACCATGGTGCCAAATCATCGCAGGCACAAAGAAACTGAAATATTTTGACCAGATTCCTACTCCTTTATCTGTATCTTCGAATAAGATTGGAATGTTTGAAAAAGAAATAAAAGAGAAAGCTCTTACTAATTGTTACTGTAAATAGTAACATTGCATTTCAGAAATTTCACATTTTGGGGACATTTCAAATAAGGCACAGGTAAGGAACTGGACCCCCACACGTGCATCTCACCATTGAGAGACTGGAAAGAACATCACTGGGCAAGTTGTGAGAGGAGAATGCCCCTCCCAGGCCCCAATCACTGCCAGCCCTTAGAATAGAACCTGCTGTTCTCTCTCATTACTTCTTAAAATTCTTCTATAAGGTTTAACAGAGTTTTTCACCACTTGGTAAATAGATGGAATGTGTACGCTTAACCTGAGGAGATCCTGAGCTTATGGAAGTTCCAGTGGTTTAGGAGCTGGGGGTGAGGGAGGGCACTAATATTTATTGAGACCCCATTATGTTGCCATAGATGGCACCTACATCTGATCACAGTTGCTTTCTGAGTTTCTCACAATACTTTGAAGACAATAAAATTATAACTCTAAATAGGTTTTTCAAAAACAAGTATCTATGGTGCTAGTAAAGATAAAATTTTAATAATTTTGTTATAAAGAGCAAATGTGCCTTAAATTCAGAGAAAGAGGTATTGGATGGCCCTATAAATATTCTCTTACTGTTTGCCTAAAGGTACTTAATTGTGATATCAGAGATGTTTCACTAGATTGTGCTCAGCCCTTTCAGCTTAAAATAAATAAAGAATAACTTACTTTAAATTGTAGAGCTTCACATTGACTGCCCTAGACTTCAATTATAAATTAGGAACCCTGTTAAGTAACTATATTAAATATCAGTTGCTTGGTAATTTGGTAAGGTCTGAAGTACAGATCTCAATTGAATTATAATTCTACTCTCTCCTCCTATTTATCTGCCATATACCTGAACTTATATCTATCTATAATTTTAATAAGCTCTAGAATTTAGTATTTTCAAAGAATATTTTCTTATTACTCAAGTAATATATATTAATTTAAATCATGAGTTATCCCATCATCCAGAAGTTAACCAGGGTTAATATGTTGGTATACAGCCTTCTGGACTTCTTTTTGTTTCGTGTGTGTGTGTGTGTGTGTGTGTGTGTGTGCAGAGAGAGAAAAAGAGAGATCATATATATTGTTAAGTAATAGACTCCTCTTAATTTCATGTGGTAAAATGTATCTTTGTCAACATATATTCTTAAACAACACAATTTGAATGGTCACAGAGCCTTCCAGTGCATAATTGACTAGTTTTCTAGAATGGGCATTTAGGCTGTTTCCATTTTTTTTTTTTTTAATTATTAACTATGAATAAGGCTATGAGTGTGGCTACCCCTTCCATATCCTTAGATAAACATATATTCTTAGATAGAAAAGTAGCAAGAGTATAGCCATGTCTACATCTTTTAATACCTATAATTAAAAATGTCCTCTGAAAATCATGTTAATTTATAAGTTGAACCTTATGAAATTGATGATTTTTGCTTATAAAAATCAATTTTATATGACTCAACATAAGTAACATTTTTTAAGACTCTTAAGACCACCTCATTAAGTTATTCACCCATTTGCAAAACAAATGGAGCAGCAACTACATGTTAAGCATTCTATTAGGCCCTGTGTCTACATCAGTGAACAAATCCACATTTGCAGATTACAGCCTAGAGTAGAAGAGAAGCAATAAAGACAATTATGTGATTAAAAATTATCCCAAATTTTAAAAAGTAAAAGAAAGGAAGAGACAATTGTAAATAGGGAGGGGAAGGGGCATTTAAGCAGACTTAAGAGTGGGGGAAAGACCTTCCAGGCAGAGGACACAGCAGGGAGAAGACCAGAAGGCAAATTTACCTATTAGTCAGGCTCACCAGATGTCCCATTTTGAATAGGACAGAAAACAATAGTTCTGTCCCCTTTCAAATGGTACAAGTGGTCAGCCTATTGACACCTTGAATTTACCCCCAATGAGACTAGCTGACTGTATGTACCATTTGAAATGGGACAGTACCATAGTTTTCTGTCCCATATAAATGGTATATCTGGTCAGCCTACTATTAGCATATTTGAGAACTTGCTGAACAGAGAGGTTGGAAATTTTAATTAGGGGACAAGGCTGCAGACTACAAGTTTGTAAAATGGAGAGGGTGATTCACTTTTAACATATTTGCCAATTTTATGGGTAAAATTGGGTATCTAATTTTTTCTTGAACTTACATTTCTTTAATCCTAATGATAGTGAACTTTTTTTAACATTATGTTGGTCATTTAGATTGTTTTTAATTGCCTATTCTTGTCCTCCATTTTCCTATTGGAGTAATCACTTTTCTGTACATTCCTGAGATTACATACAGCAGACTCCGTTAATAGGAACTGGTGGTGTAGTGGCTAGGCTTCGGCGCTCTCAATGCCACGGCCTGGGCTTGATTCCCAGCCAGGGAGCTACCCACCCCCACCCCCACAAAGAAAGGAACTCAAGCAACGGACAAATTCGTTTTGTCCATTGTTTGAGATTTTGCCGGTTGCTTGAGAGTGTTGCTTGCTTAAGTACTAGTTAAAGAAGAATCCGCTTACCATTTATCTGGCATCTCCCAATCCCCATGGGTGTCAGGTAACTGTGAGTCTACTGTATTGAGAATAGTAATAATTTTTCATCTACTTTGTAATTTTTTTCTCTCCTTGTTATTTGCTTTTCAACGTGTAGTTAATGAGTGTGTACATTATGTAAGGCACATGCTACATGCTGCAAGGATTCTTCCTGTCACAAAAACCAACTATATCAAACATGTCAGGGGTCATTTATTTGAGATGATGGAATTGTACCTTCTCTATCCATCTAACACACTTCTTGGAGGAATTTAAGAACCCTCCACATAACCACCATTTGTCACGTAGGCATGTCCTATAAAGGATCCTTTCCTGAGTTCTAATTAAGGTGAACGGATGGCATGATGTAATTATTTTTCAAAGTTTGAAAAAATGTCAACCTATTAACATCATTCATGACTTCATTAGCTGTTACACACTACCATCAAGGTTCCATTAAAGTATTTTTATAAGGAAAATTATTGAGTGCTCACTGAAAACTTGTCATGTTCTAAGACCCCAGCAGGATTAACTACTGTATTTTCCCTGTACCTGAGTGAGGGATAGGGGGCACTACGTCCACTCCACATCAGGAGGAGAGATTTGACCACAAGCATTGTGGCTCTCATGTGCACTCTGACTCCATGAGGGCCTTATGCTGAGTGTATTGCAGTGGAAGGTATAAAGGCAGGCTTCTGTGATCCCTCTCCCTCCCCAAATCAGGTAGAAAATCCATATTATTTTCCACTTTTAAATTACAAAAAGCATTTGCTGATATGCTAAGGAACACAGACTGATTTCAGTGGGGAATTTGACTCTTATGAAAGAATTAGAAATGAAGAGTGTTAGGAACTGTCAATACTACATTAAGTATATTACATATATTTACGGACCATATATTACTTTTGGCAAATATACAATGCCTTCACTAATGAATTTTTTTAAGTATGTGTTAGGTCTTTGGGGCCAAGCAAAGAGTGTCTACACCTAAACTCTGGAGCACGTGGCTTAATTTAAGGTCCAACTCTTTATTCCCCCTGAGACATGGTCCAGTAGGACAATTTCACCCTGTGTCTGCCTATAAGCCCATTGTTTAACTGTTCCCTAGTAACTTCTAAAGAAATAATAGGTCTTTCTTCTTAAATGATTTCTTTTGTTTCCTTCTTCTTTTATTTTCATTGACTAAGTGACTTACATAGCACTTAACCATGGACAAGACATTATTGTAAGCCTTTACAAATATTAAATCATTTTATTTTATTTTCATATCTGCTCTATGAGGTAGAGACCATTATTATATCCATTTTACAGATAAAGGAACTGAAGCCACAGAGAGGTTAACTAACTTGCCCTGGGTCACACAGCCACCAAGTGTAAGGGCCAGATTCTCATGCAGCACGTTTGACTCTAACGTCTGCTCTAAGCACTATGCTATGTGCTGCTTCCCTTACCAAACAGGTGATGTTTTAGCCCTTATCTGTGCTGTGCATAGCTATTGCCATGAAAAAGTAAAGTATGTCATTTTGTGTAACTAAAGAGAATATCATGGCAGAACTCCTGCTTTTTTTCCTTGGGGGCAGTATGCACTCAAAAAATGTTCCCAGTGATACCACTCATGCTTAGAAATGTTGGATTGGTTGGAGAAAGCCAGAATTGTGCAGCCTGTAGGGGACAAAGAGGAAGGACGGCTTGATAACTGCTTTCAAATATTCTAATGTTGTTATTCAGAAGATAGGTGATGCTGCTTACTGCTATTCAGAGGGCAGAATTAAGTCATGAATGAATGAGAACAAAGGTTAATTGGGCTCCCTCTAATAGGACAACAATTCTCAACTATTTGAGAAAGGACTCTGTTCATAGGGACTTAGATAAAATTCATTGCAAAAGGTAGGGAGGATGATGCACAGTCCTCTTTCAAGTCTTCATAACCTAAAATTTTATAAAAAGGAGATTTAAGACACATAAAAGAAATCTGGTGCACTAGAACTATGAACAAATATTGGTCTCAATTAGGGCAAACTTTGTTCAAAAACAGCAATCGAAGTCGCTTATTAAAGAGCCAGGACTCTGAATTCTATGACTGGTAAAGCACGCCCCATCATTTCCTGAACCTTTTCTCATCTCTAACACAACTGCAGCCGCTGTTCGTGACCCCGACAGCTGCAACACCCCAGCAATGACACTCACTTGGAGAAACAGTCATCTGCTGAAGGTGAAGCTTTCTCAACCCACACTTACTTGGAGGGAGACTCCAACTCCCAGAACGCTCTTTGTTCCTACCCCTACAGAGGAAAGATTTGGCAGTGTGTCTGAAGGAGATGTGATTGACTTAAAGTGGTCCCCTTACAACGTTCTCTTCTACACCTTATCCCTGGTTGATATCTTTGGGGATATTTTGGGCAGCCTTTATGTAGAAACCAAAATTTTAATTGCTTTTTAGAGCCACAGGAGGAGATTCTGTGAAGGTGACTTTGGGCTCTATGAGCTGGTAGGTGCCTTCCCCGCTATGCTCTGGAGCTCAGACTGATACTTGCTTTCTTGAAGCATACATGCCTTTCCTTGGAGACCCGTCTTACTTTCTGTCAGAAGAGTTTCAGGATTGGAGTTCGGAAATTGCACTGTCTCAATAAATCCTTTTTATTTTTTTTCAATAATGCAAATTTTACAGCTAATAAACATTGAATTTAGAAAGGTGGCGCTTTCGTTGGAATGTCTCCTGGAGTCTATTCATTGATATGGCTTTCTAACACATTCCAAAAAAGAAAGAAAGGAGAAAAAGCTTTCAGCATCATAGGAGGGAGGCTTCATAAGCAACTGGGCTATAGCAAGCTCTCAGGGCAGGGCCGCCGATAGAAGAATCTTGTCCACCACCACCCCTTCCTTTCTGTTGATGTCCTGGTTGGCTAACGTTTCTGACCAGGGGAACTTCAAGGCCTGGCAGCTAAATTGCTAAAGTTTTGCCAAGACTAAATACTTGGGGCTAGAATTTCAGTTCATGTATATAGGAAGGAAACAGTCAGATGTTATCACTACAGGCCAGGCAATCCAAAACTTAATGCAATGGATATATCTTTCCTAAAGATAAGAAAGAGAAAACATTGCAAGCTAGGTTCTTCTGGGGCTCTGCTTGGAGGGTTCTGTAGACACAAGCCAACAGCACTCCTGTCCATGGTACAGCTACCCTGGCACAAATCCTGGAATGAACGAAGTCTCCTCTCCAGCTTTGCATGACAGTGTTGAGAGCCATCTGCCAGCAGCTCCCTACTTTTTAATCCCCTCAGGTCTTCTGCTCTATATCCTGGAGACCTACGCAAGTGTTAAACTTGTTTACAATGTTCATTTTAGTCCACTCTGGTTTCTTTACAATGACAACTCCTAAAACAGACAATCCAATTTACTGTTATCAAAACAAATGAATATTTAGTTTACAAAGAGTAAACAATTTGCTAGACAATTACATGTAATTACCTGGAGATGGCATGTCTCCTTGAAATAGCTGGGACAGATCATTGGGAATTCTGGCATATTTGCTTAAATGTCTCTGTTATTTCCCCTGTATACAAATCTAGCTATAATATTCTCTTTATGTTCCATGAGATACATGAAAGCAATTTGAAAATAGCCCTGAATTATAATCAAAACTAGATTTCCATGAAATTGAATTCTTCTTCATTCTTCTCATTCTTCTAGTGTTCCATCTCTCAAATTTTGGGGGCATCCTTCTAAGTACCTAACCCTCTAAGCCACCTCTGGTCTCTTCTGAGAAATTTACAATGTTCTACACGTCTTCTTCCTCATCTTCCTCCCTGACAGTTTCCTTAGTTATGCCTCCGTATTCTAAAGGGCTTTGCCTTGGCTTGTGGTTATCTTGAAAAAATGGTAAATGAAGTCATATTAGAGTGTTCCTTTAAACAAACAAACAAACAAACAAACAAACAAACACTGTTTTAATTAATTTGGTTAGGACACAAATAGTGGATTTCCCAAAGCAGAGCAGAGATGAGAGAAATGGCTTTCAGTGAGAAATTGTGTAGGTAAACTTCAAATTAGTCTTACGTATATGTAAGAAAGGCATGTTTTGCTTTTAATATGAAAATAACTTCACCATCTGAAATGGCATGTAAACTTTTCATTTTATATTTAATTCTACTTTATAATTCACTAAAATGGGAAGTGAGGTATGAATAGAATAATAGAAAGACCAAATTTGGAATTGGAGGATCTGTGGTTCAAATTAACCCACAGACTGTGTGACCATGGCTATTGGCCTCAGCTTTCTCATTTGTAAGATAGGGTTAACAAGGCTTGCTTCATGTGGTTCTTAGCATTAAATTGAAATAATAGTGTAAGAGTGATGTGCAAAGAGTTCAGTGCTACACAAAGGTAAAATACTGAATAAAAGTTAGTATTTTAGGCATCTAATAGGTATTAATAGCAGCAGGGTCTGACCACAGGCAAACACCTATTTTAAGTTCTGACTTGTGCCAAAAATCCCAGGCCAGATGGAGGAAGGAAAGGCCCATAAATCTGTCTCCTTAAGAAGCCTCCTTAGGAAGTAAGCAAAGACTTAAACATTTTTAGCTTTCAGTTTAATTAACATTGAACAACTCCAGAAAGATGCTAAAAATTAATTGTTTAGGTTTCACGCATCATGAATAAAATATATTGTTCTAATAGACGTCAATAAACATGTTGGAAGTCTTCATGACCAGGAAAATAGAATAGTCAATATCTTTTATAAATGAATCTATTTTATAAATGAAGATGATTTTCCAAACAGCACACATTTAACACACAAGAAAGATAACTAGACAATAATTATTCACATTTTAAAAGTGGGTGTTGGGGGGTTCCCTGGTGGTGTAGTGGCTAGGCTTCAGTGCTCTTAATGCCGAGGCTTGGGTTCGATTCCCAGCCAGGGAACTAACCCCCCTCCTTGCCCCCCAAAAAAGAAGTGAGAACTTTAGTGAATATTATAAATTATATAGAAAATTTCATTCTGAGCCACTTTTCAGTCCACAGATGCATGTGCATTTATGCTAGCAGAAGAGCTCAGACTGACAATGAGAATCTGAAAAGAACATACATCACATACCACAATAGTTATAAGTGTGTAACAGAAAGTGAGTTCTCGATAAGGGCTTCATAGTTCATGTTAAAACTGCTCCATATGGCCCTACATTTTCTCTAAATATCAATGACCAATGCTCTTTACTAAAAAAAAACTTAGAAGTTGTACATGACTAAATTTACTTGAGCCCATTCATGATAATGACACATTTATTCAAAAACATCAGTTGTCTCAAAATTTAAACATAAGGTACACTATTGGCAGTAGGGTCAGCTAGATACCCTAAACAATTCTCCCAACTGAAAAAATAAAACATACAAAAATGTTGGGTACAATATTTGAGAAGACATTTAAATGTATTGCTAACTTGAAAAGAAAGTAAGAAATCCTGGAAAGCTTTAAAAAAAGAGTAAAAAGTAGGCTTGCACGCCACAAGCATCTGCCTTACTCTTATAATACTGGATAATTATCCAGAGCCCGGTGAAATGCCCATGTGCCCAAAGAAACCCATACCAAAACACATCATAATTAAGCTTCTGAAAATGAAAGACCAAGAAAAAACTATGAGAAGCCAAAGGAAAGTGGTGCATTACTTATGGGGAAAGACCAGTTCAAATTAGAATAGATATCTCAGCTGAAACCATACAGGGCAACCCAGAGGAAGCAGCACAGATTTTTCAAGTATTGAAAGAAAATAACTGTCAGTCATAAATTTCATGTCTGCTAAAAATCTTTCCTAGGAATAAAGGAGAAATACATTCCCAGGTAAAAGAAAACTAGGAGAATCTATTTTTAGCAAATCTATCCTTTAAGAATACCTAAATGTTATTCTTTAAACAGAAATAAAATGATAACAGAGAACGACTTAGAAATTCAGAAAGAAAAGAACATGGAATAGTAAAAAAATAAGGCTAAATAAAGACTATCTTTCTAATGAGTTTTGTAAATCATATGTGATGACTGAAGCAAAAATAATAACACCATCTGAAATGGTGCACAATATATGTAAAGAAAATAAAGACAATTATAATTTTTAAAAGGAGGAAGTAAAGGGACCTAAAGGGAAGTAATCTTTCCACACTCCATTTAAAGTGTTAAAACATCAATACCAATAGATTATGATAGGTTATATATGTAATACCTAGAGCATCCACTAAGAAAACTATACTAAGTAATACATTCAAAACACTATAAATATAAAGAAAAAGAAAAAGAATGAAAGGAAAGAAGGAAGGAAGGAAGGAAGGAAGGAAGGAAGGAAAACCGGAGGAATCAAACAGAAAATAAATAATAAGATGGCTGACTTAAGCCCTGGCATATCAATAATTACCTTATAAATAAATGTTCTAAATACACCAATTAGAAGAGATTGACAGAGTAATAAATTTAAAAAAGGGCGAAAAAAACCCCACAATCAACACAACCCAACATAAAATATAGGGAGGATGAAAATAAAAGGATGGACAAAGCTATTCCAAGTAAACACCAATCAGTAAAGGTAAAATAAACTTCTTCAGACACACAAATGCTAAAATTCATCAGCAGACTCCCCACAAGAAACGTGAAAGGAAGTCCTTCAGGTGGTAAGAATAACATACCCGGTGAAAATGTGGATGTGTAAAAAGAATGAAGAGCGCTGGAAATGGTAACTACAAGGGTAAATATAGAAGATATTTTATGTATTAAATAAATCTCTTTGAAAGATGACCATTTGTGTAAACAAAAATAATAACAATGTATTTTGGGCTTTATAACATATATAAATAAAATACATGGTAAGAATAGCATAAGTGTTAGAAGGAAATAAATTCTAGTATACTATAGCAATGTTCATAATAAAGGAAGTGGTATAATATCCCATAAGGTACACTGGGACAAGTTAAAAATGAATATTACAAATACAAAGAAAATAATATACATGTAAAGTACAATGTGAAGACTATAGTTAACAATGTTGCATTATATATTTCAAAGTAGCTAAGAGAGTAGATCTTAAAAAAATCTTATTACAAGAAAAAAAAGTAACTGTGTGAGGAAATGGATGTTAACTAAATTTACCGTCATAATCTTTGCACAATATATACATATATCAAATCATTATGTTGTACACCTATAACGAATACAATGTTATGTCAATCAGACGTCAATAAAACTGGAAAACATTAAAAGAACAAAGCAAAGAGTTTTAGCTACTAAGTAAAGAAAAGGGGTATATAATTTAATTTAAAAACATACTCAATCCAAAAGAAGGTAAAAAAGAAAAAAAGATGGACAGACAGTACATGTAGAAAAATATAGTAAACAACAGACAAAAGCTTCAATATACCAATTATCACATTAAAGTCATATAGTCTTAAGATTGTGGAGGGGCATGCTTGAGACTTCTCAGATACAGGCAATGTATTAGTTGTATTATTAATCTTTATACCTTAAGTATAATTCCTTATATGCATATATAATAAAATAGTTTATATTTTGACCAATACTTCTTTATTTATCACAGATTCTTTATGAGATATAATTAGTTTTGTTAAACTACAAGACTTTTCTATAAGAAATGTGTTCTCAAGAAATCCTACGATGTATTTGATTAATGCAGTCTTTGAATACCAACAAATGTCAAATAATCCTGATGAAACCTGACTTTATTCTCAATCTACTGCACTAATGGTATTTTAAGATGATACATTTTTTGGTTTTCTTGATTGGAATTTTTGCTGGGAGTGTGTTCACTGGTGAGGGTGAGGAATGATAGAAATCAGCATGGTACATACCAGAAATACACAGGAGGTGGGGCGGGAGTTGTATGAAGATTTACACTCCCAGAGGGGGGAAATATCTGCAAACAGCTATAAAAGACTAGTTGATTATTTTTCCAAACTGTCATTAGCATTTCCTAAAGTAATTCTCTCCACTAATTTTAACTTATAGAGAATTTGACCTTAGATATGATTTTATGACACGGATATGTGTTCACACGTGTGCATGCATGTGTGCGTTATAGAAATACAAATTATGCAAAAAAATTAAATGCATTTTGGTATAAACGCATATAGATGCATGCATTCACTCTCAGGAGGATATATGTGAGGATATTGTAGCCTGTTTATAAAAGCCAACCTCTTGTAACTATGTTGATTTTATGCAAGCACCTACTATTCACCAAAGAAAATAGATGAAATGTGTCCATCTCAATGGAAGGCCAAAAGTCCTTAAAAGAAGCTTGAATAATAAAACTCTGAGTATTAACACAAAGATAATCATTTATTAGTAGAAATAGTAGTTATATCTATTTTGAGATAAAATTTCCCAGGCAGCAATAACATAAGTTTTGCATTTTTCAAATGGCTCATGTCTGAGAAATAGGAAACTTTTTTTTTCTCATTTCCTGCCACTTTGTAGCAACCTAAATCAATACTAATACAAGATGTGAGTGAAGAGTCTGTGCACACTTGCCCTTGATATAAGCAATGCAACAAGCAAGAACAAGAAAAATCACAAAGTTACATCAACAGCAACTTGAATATGCTTAAATAATGCTTAAAGAAAGGAGGGTGGACAAAAACTTTAGGGACTAAAGATGTCCTGCCTCTCAAACTCTTTTGAGAGACCATCGAGGGCTTTGTTCTCCAGCTCAGAGGTGTGAGAAGAGGTCCAAGAACCCTGCATTCCACCCTTTTTCCTTCTGGAGTACGGGGGCTTCAGAGAGATTAGGAGCCAGTCCAGTCCGGGCCCCATGCCACCCCCCTGTATCCAACTTTTCTCTTTCACGTGGATAAAAAATTCCAGAAAAATGCTAAATCTGGCTGTGACACCAGTCACAACTGGCAGGAAAATTACTGCACTTGCCCTGGTAACAAGGCCAGCTTACACAGAGCGTCTCAGGGTACCTAGAGAGGGGCATTTCTCCCCAGGGACTCAGAGAAGGCCTGTCACACACTTCAACGCAGGAAGGGAAAATCATTCAGGTGACTGAGGGACTGAGGTGGTCAAGTGCTGCCTCTTCTGTCCCTCAACTTACGTCTTCCACAGTGAATGGCACTGATAATAGAACCAAGGCAGAAGAAGGCAGCTTGCTCTGGACCCAAATACTTCCCAGCTGTGCCCATGAAAGACAGCAGTGAATTTTCAAAGATGTCACAAAGAACATACTGGATGAATAGGATTGAGGCAGGAGCATGGTTTCTACTAAATCTTATGAAAACAAATAAAAATAAATACTTTTTATTGAAGAACCAGGCATTGAACTCAATTTATATTATTACGAGGTCTAAAAATGTTGGCTTCACCCCATATATTTTAATGAGAGTTAATATTGAAAATAAATAATGAGTTACAGTAGAACTCCATCTGGGGGGTTGGCATAGATAATCCCACTTTTTTCTGTTATAAATCAGTGTGTTCTATATAATAAGACTGAAGAAAGCCTAATAGAGACCAATATATTAGTCATTTCATCACTTAAAAAACTTGTCTACTGTGTACCAGATGCCTATTTAAGGCCGAAGGTGAGACAGAAGTAACTTTTCTGAAGTTCACAACTTAATGGGGGAGACAGACATAACGTCACATATGCTGAACAGCAGGATGGAAAACAAGGAGTGAGCAAATTACATACTGTGGAAACTAAGTCAAGATATTTTGTCATTGCAGCTGAGATCTCTGATTGCCAGTTGAATATTGTTTATATTTTCAGTTACTTTTCCTTCAACCCAAGTTACTGTAAATGCAGTGTTATCTATTACTAGTACCCTGATAACACTGACATTTGTGTCTCCAAGAAGATGTCTTTTCGGAACCAGAGTCATTTACACAATGACCCATCGGACATTTCTCCTTAGAGCCCCACAGACACGCTGATCTCAGGATTTCAAACACTAAACTGGCACACGTCTTCCCCTTTCCCTGTCCCCCCTTCTCTCCTCTACGTCACATGCGAGCTTCTTCATGTGGTCCTTAGACGGATATTTTTATTAAATGTATTGGGGTGACAATGACTAGTATCCTTAGACTATTTAAATGGTACCTCTATGCACTAAGTTAGCTTCTCTTGCTCTTTCCTCCACATTTAGACAATAATTTATATTTCTTAAAGCACCTTTTCGGAAATTCATCTGCAACCTCCTCCGTTCAGGTTCTCATCACTTTTTAGCCAACAGTCCTCTGGCAGGTCTTTCTGTCGCCGTGACCGCAGGTGACCGCAGTCTGTCATCACACACGCGGGCACGGACACCCACACGAGAACGGGTGCTGCGGCCAGAACGCGCTTTCTGAGACATGATTCGCTCATGTTTCTACACCACTTACGGGATGAGCAAACTCTAAACGCCTATAAATGATGTCCAAGACCTTCCAAGTGCCTGGATTACTTTCCAGGTCCCACAACTAGAGGAGTTCTCAAATCATTTTGGGGGGACTACTTTACCTCCCAGTGATCCCTCACACAGCGTCATCATGCGTTATGCTGGGGTCTGTTCCTGTGCCCACCGCTTACCTTAGACACGGCCTCCCCAGGACAGGGCACTCCAGCTTGCTCATCTGCGAGTCCCTGAGGCTGGCACACTTCTTGATACATAGTATGCTCAAATATTCAGTAAATATTTGTTGAATAAATCAATGAGTAGAATATAAGATATGAACCTGTTTCAAAAAACATTATCCAATTTGATCTTCACAGTAGCTCCTGAGACAGGCAGTAATCATGACCTTGAGGACCCGTAATCAGAACCAACATCTTCTGCACTGATCCCTCCACTCTTCATCAGAGCCCCAAAGCAAATAATGAGGAGAATTTCCAATTTGTTTCAACTACAGTCACCGACTTTTATCAACACTTTTTTGTTAGTAAAGTGTAATTTACATAAATTAAAATTCACTGGGGATTTTTGGTGTATAATTTTTCAAATTCTGACAAGGGCACACAGAGCCGAACCATCAGTCCCTAAGTGCCTCAGGGGACCGCGCAGGCAACCATGGCCCTGATGCCCTCCAGCCCCTGGTGACCGGCGGTTTACTTTCTGTCCTTGGAGCTTGATCTTTTCTAGAACATGATACATGTAATCCTATAGTATGCAGTATTCTGAGATTGGCTTCTTTCACTTAGCATCGTGCATGTGAAATTCAGCGTTGCTATAATGAGTATCGCTAGTTTGTTACACTTCATTGCTGACTAATATTCCCTCGAGGAAACATAGCTGGTGTATCCATCACCAGCCAGAAACACATGTTTTTGTCTAGTTTGGGTCAATTAAAAATAAAGATGCTGTAAACATTTCCTAGAAATTTTTGTATGAACATAACTTTTCATTTCCCTGGAGTAAATACCCAATAGCGGCATTGTAGAGTTGACTAGAACATGACTGGTTAACGGCGTGATACACTGCCCAGCATTTCCAAGAGCCTGTACAGCTTTGCATTCCCTCCAGCAGTGTGTGTGAGGCCAGTTGTTCCTCTTCTCCACATCTTCTTCAGAACTTGGAGTTATCTGTTTCTTCTTCCCCTCCTCTCCCTTCTCCTCTTCCTTTTGCCATTCTAAGATGTGTATAAGGGTCATCTCATGTTTTTAATTAGGAATTTCCCTAATGACTAAAAATATTAAGCATATTCTCATGTATTTATTTGCCATCTGTGTACCTCCTTTCGCAATGTGACTGCTCCAACTTTTTGCTCACTTTTTCAAATTGAGATGTATGTTTTCTTAGTATTGAGTTTTGAGAGGTGTTTATATATTATGGATAGACTCGTAAGTCCTTTATCAGATAGGGGGCTTGCAAATATTGTCTTCTAATTTGTAGCTTGCCTTTCTATTTCTTAGTGAATTTTGGTAGGTTCTTAATATTGATGAAGTCTAATTTTTCAAATATTTTCTCTTATGAATCATGCTTTTGGTGTCATATTTCAGAAACCTTTTGTGTAACCCAAGACCAAAAAATATTTTACATTTTTAAAGATGTTTTATGGTTTTAACTTCTACATTTAGGTCTGTGGTCCATTTTGTGTTATTTTTGCATATGGTATAAGGTAAGGATTAAAGTCCTTCTTCTTTTATTTTTTAAATGTTGATACCCAATTTTCTATTGCCATTGGTTGAAGTCCTTTTTTTTTTGATGTCATCAATCCAATTTATTGATTATGTCCTCAGTGAGGTGGAAGAAGAGCCACATCCTCTGGAGAGTCTTTTCTTTCTTCACAAAATCATTTTTGCATCTCTGCTGACAGTCAATTGACCATGTATGTGGCCCTTTCTCAACTCTCTTAGTTTCATTAATGTGTATGTCTGGCTTTTCATCAATAG
>PVJL010002694.1:37803-129296 GCA_004026885.1 Lyroderma lyra
AACGGGCAGGGCCGTGTGGGGTGCACCGGGAAGAGCCAACGGGCAGGGCTGGGGGAGGCAGGCTTTGGAATAGAAGCTAGGGTAGCCCCTGGTTATCAGAGGGGGCTGGATTGGCTTGTTGAATAATTCTGTGGGCTAACAGGAAACAAACAACACAAAGAAAGCTTGTTAGGTTGAAGAAGGGTACAGAGAAGCTGGTCCAACTGACAGAATGGGCAGAGGTTGGGGTGGGGAGTCTTTTCTGCTAGAGGGCATACATGAGGGGGGACTGTGCCCCAAAAAAGGAATTTACAAAAACTTGTGTATTTGCTCTTACATGTTTAAACTTCAATCACCAAAATACTGTCTGTTTGATGCAATACACCTATTGAGATGTTTTTTCCACTTCTCAAAACAGTTTTGAACTTGCAGATTTTGGTGCTTTTTAGTACTTCTGTTATTTTTTGTGTCATCTCGTCCACACTCATGTAGCAGGGTAGCCTGTACTACAAGGAGCCCATGCTCCAGAAGATAATTCTGGTTTTGTCAGCGCCCCCTCTCATATCTAGTAAGCGCAGGGGAGCTCACAATTTGGGGTCCCATGAGGCTCAAAGATATCAAGGCAGCACATGAAATTTTAGGCCTCATACTATATAAGTAAGTCTTGAAATCATAAAAATGTTTAAACTTTCATTTTTATTTTATAAAGTTATTTTGGCTATTCTAGTTCCTTTGTTTCCACAAGTATATTGAAATCAGCTGGTTGAGTTCTATAACAATGCCCTGCTGGGATTCTAGCTGGAATTGTGTTGAATTTGTAGATCAGTTTGAAAAGAAATGATACCTTAACAAGAGTGCTATATCACTGTTTTGTCCAATCTATGAACAAAATATATGGCTCCATTTGTTTAGATTTTGCTTGATTTATTTCGGCAGCATATGGAACTCGTACATATTTTGTTAGATTTACATCAAAGTATTTTCTGGTTTTGGTGCTATTATACATAGTACTTTCTAGAAAATCCTATTTCTAACTGTTGATGTGTAGTATATGGAAACACAACTAATTTTTATATGTTGACCTTGTTTCCTGCATCCTCGATATTTTAGAATCTTCTACACAAATGATGTCTCTTACTATTTTATACATGTACTCATTGTAATGATGCTGTTTAATTAGAAAAAAAATGAACAGTAAGAAAACAATATGGTCACTTAAATGAGTTGTCATCAGGTTCCTCAACTGCTACTTGGAGAGAGGTTTTGTTTTGATTTCCAAGCAGTAATAGAGAGAACAGGAATTTGGGAGGCTGCTGACCTGTGCACATATGCCTACCGTGGATTCAGAGTTTGGGGGACAGTGGTCACCGGGCATGACAGCATTCAGAGCCTGCAGCCAGCAGAAAGCTCTGTGAGAGAACGGGAACAACTTGGAATCACGTGGGTCTGTTTCCTACATCTTGGAAAGAAGCCCATCTGGCAGTTTAACAGCCATTGTGTTGGATGCCCGTGACAAGGAGCCAGTTGCTAACATTTCCTGGTCAACACCGTATTTTCAGGTATCTCGTGCTTGGAGTGGGGTAGGGAGACAGAGACAAGGGCAATCCAAGAGTCCAGCCATCTATTGTCACTAAACAAAGAAGACGATGACACAGGAGAAGTGCCTTTTCTCATCTTGCTATATATTCATTTATTTTCAATAAATAAAGCTAAATTTTTGTTGTTTTCCACATCTTCACAATCTATCAAGTATTCATGACCCTAGCTTTTCCGTAAAGCTGGAACATAGTAGAATAGATTGGTAAGTTGTGAGGACAACTAAAAATATCAAATCGCCCTCCTCCCCGCCATAAATTATTTGGAAGACAAGATAAGGAAATATGAAACAGTTCAGAAAGTTATGTGTCACCCTCCATGTCCATCCTCTGCATAAGTAAGCTGGCAGAAACACACACCTTTGTCTGGTTTACTTAAGTAACTAAACATGAAAGCTGCTTTTAGAATTTCTAGAAATGTCTTATAGTCATAAATGAATATGTGAGCTTAGCTGTTGAATAAAATGTTTGGCTGTAAGTGCCTGAACCTGGGGACATACAGGAAAGAGGTCACATCCAGGACTCAGGAGTTGGACGAGCAAGCTACAGCATGTTTGTCACGGCCTGGGTTCCCCAGAAGGTGGACCCTGAAGGACTCCATTGGGGGTGCGACCTTGAAGAAGAAGAGTGAAGAAGAGGAAGTGAAGCAGGGAAACGGGGAAAACTCTGTAGTAGGCACCAGGCACATCTCACCTCCTGATGCCACTAATTGCTACATCTCACAGAGCTGTCTTCCAAGAGCTCGTCCAAGTAACTGCATCTCAGGGCAATCCATCTTGGGAGAAAGGGAGAGAGCTCTATCCTCCAGCTCCCAACTCACACTGACAGAAGGATCATCCCATGAAGGATCAATGTCCCCACTCTGTGTGCGACACACCTCATCTCCAGTGACTTCCCAGCATCTCATGCCTCTACACCAACAGGAGAACCACCAGGCAGAAGAGTGGGGTCCCAGTGTGAATGACGATGACTGTAGGGAGTAGGCTGCAGCCCCCTCAGAACTGATAGCTGTGGCTGACACAAGTGACAGGTGATGCTAAGCATAACTGAAGCAACATGTAAGTGTCCCACACAAAAGTAAACAGAGCCCCTCAGGGTACTGTAGCCTTTTTCTCTCATTGTTTTCTCCTTATGAATCCCTGTCAGTAACACAGCCCTTAATCTCCCTGGAGGAGTGCAGATTTCACGAGATGCAGCATATTTGCTAGGTTTATTAAAATTCTCCTAGTACTTCAGATATTTACATCAATCATTGTGACTATTCAATGGAAGAGAAAAAGCACAGAAAGAGAAGAGAGAAGGGACAAGGAAAAAGGAATGGAAGAAAGAGGAGGAGAAAACTCAGAAAGAGGAAAGAGGACAAGAAGGAGAGCTGAAAGGGACGGGAGAGCTTGCTTTACTTTAAAAGCTCTACAATGCATTTCCTTACATCATCAGTCAGGGTGGAATTGCAATATGCAGGTTTGCACAGAAGACAGTTTCCAGAAATTGAGTCCAAATTGCAGTCAGGCCAAGGTCAGCCTTAATTCCTGTGGACAAAAGGGACTTGGGGAGGAGAAAGAGCCAGTTTGCGGTCTAGCAGGACCCAACGGGCAGGAGGGAGGGAGAGCTTTGAATCTCTCCTGTCATAGCCTGCAGGCCTCCACCTGAGATGCTGATGGAAGTTCTTTAACTCTGACTTTTCCTCTCTTAGTTAACTGTTCTCTGGGGAGCCTGACATGAGAAGGATGTCACCACAATTGCTAGAATAAAAGTACTTGTAGTTTAACATTTTTCTTCAATCTCCTTAACATTTCAGCTCTTTAAACTATATAAAGTGTGTGCTTTGGAAGCAAACTAACCCTAATATAGAAGCTCTATACAAGGATACTCTGTACAGAGGATCGCTGTTCTGTTTTTCCATGTTTTCACTTCTGTTTTTCTGTGGTCTCCACATCTCAAATGTGAAACATGGCTGACTTCAGCATTTCCTTTCTACCCTCCTGGATTTTTTCTCAGCAATTATTATCATTAGAATTTTATACAGCTTAGTTATTTATATGTCTTCCACATTATAGAATATCAGCTCCTTAAGAGCAAACAATTCAAGTTTTTGTTGTTTTCAAGCTACTATGTGGTCAGCATCTAAAAAAGTACCTAACACATAGTGAGTGAGTATATATTTGTTGGATGAATGAATAGACTTGAGCTGTTGGGGATGGGGGAGGAGTGCATCCTCTCTTCATTTGTTTAAATTAAGCCTCCATCATTATTTCATAGAATTCAGGTGTGCGGCCTTCAGTGCCTTAGCTACCTGGAAATGAGTTTTCATCTAACGAGCCTTATCAAAATTTAGTTCTCTGTTCTCAAATAGTTTTAGGATACTTTAAATAATATCCCTTGATTTCACTCTAATGGAAACAAACTGTTTACTTTTCCTAAAAGTCTATTCATGTGCTCCAGGCAGCCTATCATTTAGAGTAAGTGTTATAAGGTCATAAAAATCTAGACATATGAGGGCTGTCTGGAAAAAAAATATCCAGCCATTGTGAATATAACAAGAACAGTTACATGGCTGGATACTTTCTGGACAGCCCTCATATTCTAGGGAATAAATTAGATCATTTTTACTTTAAAGTACAAATAAAAATACCAACTCTATGGTAACTGTATATTATTGAATATGAAGTATACTTACTAAAACATAATACATTTTAAAATTATATCACTGTTGAGAATGTTTAATGCTATGACTCAAACCCAAGAATAAAGGATAATTCCAAGAGTGACATAAATGCCAGTTACTGTTGACATATAATGTCTATCTATAACTAAAGAACAGAGTGAACACAATGAATATTTTTGTCAACAAAAGAGCTATATTAATTATTCAGTCTTATTAGTGAGATGTCTATTGTATTTTAGTAGCCTATTGATTCAAATTTTAAAGTATGAAAGAGTGAATCAAACAGCTGTTTTAAATGGAACATGCATTTTATTTTGTTTTCAAAATCTTCATAGTAAAATCGTATGTGTACCTACAGATGAATTAATGAAAAGGGTAAGTGATTTTATAGAGATTTCATCAGAAACTTCACATCCTGTCTTTATTTTAAGCCTAAAAAGATCTAAAGACAGATTCTTAAATAATAATAATTTAAGTTTTGGATTATTTAATTATTTAGATTATTTAGAGGGAAATGTCACATGCTCAAGTTCATTACCACTATGTCAGAAGATCATATGTATATAACCTATTGCAAGGGCAGTTGTCATGAGGTGTCTTGTGTCTATATATGTGCATATATCCATGCACATATAAAGAATACATTCTTTCAATTCATTATGAAGACTCTACATCTCACTTTGTCAACTCCTCAATATCACCAGAGCATACCAACTCTTTTGCAAGACATCCAATCAGTTCGTATGCTCCCTTTTATATTTCATAAAATCACAAAGGCAGCTGAGGAAGAGTTACTTGTCTGATAGCAAAGTCAAAAGATTTTTAGACTGAGGCAGGAGTCTCTGATTAAATTATATCTCTAGTCTAACAGATATCTACATTTCTTTTCAGTGGATATTTATTTAAGATCCTTTCACTAAAGTCAAATAAATTACAAACTTTGATCTCATCACACAAAGTGTTTTATATTAATGTCTTTATTGTATCTAAAGTACTTAGAAATAATAAAGAAATAAAGAAGTGACTCTAATGTCACAAATACTGATTGTTTCCTGAACTATTAAATCTGCAATACATCTAGCTTCAGAGAATCTTAAATTTATTTTATATATAGATACTTTTTAATACTTGCAAAAGTCCAAAAATTATCAAATTGAAGTAAATCAAGCTTTTTATCAGCTTTGGAATATTTGATATCATAAGGCTCTGAGCTTTATCTTATAGAAATGTAGTTTCTGCTTTTTCATCTTTTTATTGAAATTAGAAAATATTAAAAAATCTCAAACCAATATAGTATATACTTTAAATATTAACATCAGTTTTATTCAACAAAATGCTCTAGAACTCATTTCAAATACAGCTTTAAAAAATGTTAGCTATATGATAGTAAGAAGCAGAACTTCTTTAATGTACAATTTCTAAGACATTTTTTTAAAAAACAGTTATGGCCAGACTCTACAACAGAAGTAGAAATTCTGTAGCCTAAAAGCTATTATTTTTCATACTTTTGCTTATCTTTATTCAAAATCTGAAAAGTAATTAAAAATGAAGAGTAGCATTTCCAGTCGTAAGAAATGCATTTACAGACACAGTATATCTAACCCTATAGGTGACTCCAAGAAGCAACAGTTATACTACTGCTGTGGTCACAAAAAATAAATTTTCTACCTTTAAGGTGAGCATCTATTTTTACTTGATTGGTTTTTATGGATCAAACTGTGTTTTTGTTTTTCCTTAGTTAATGACTCAGATTAGAAAAAGTCCCTTGACCCTCATTTGAAAGCATATTCTCAATTTATTTAAAAAAATTATTAGGTGAGTATTAGACTAGGTGTCCTAGTGCAATCTTTGACATCAGCTTTCTCAGTGACCTTGTGAAAATCACATAACTATTAATACGATGTCTGCATTTATCCGTGAACTAAAAAGGTTGGAATGGATAATTTATAACATCCCATTTTGTAGAAAAGCCTATTGTCTATGGATATAGACATTTTCAAATGAGTTAACATGTATATAATATAATTCCCAGGAGATTTCCATTTGGAATGCTGCTTCCAGCTGGCTTCTTACAGGCAGTTTCCCATCCTTCACTTACATCGCTGAGGATCTAACGCCACAGAGAGAATTTGAGTTCAGTAGAGAAGGATTTTTCATGAGTGATATAAGACACATATATCCAACCTTAAATGTAAAAAGTCAATAGGGCTAGGTAGGTGTTATGTATGAGAGGAAATAAATTTAAACTAATAACAAAGAAATAGACACAAGGACTTTCCCTTAGAGATCCATGAATGAAAACACCTCACAATGAAACACCAGTATGGAGAGTGTTGGCTTTCCATGGGGAATGTGTCTAAAAGCAGGTGACATATTGCACCCTGTAGGTGATGCACAAAGTCACCTGGAAAGGGACTCTGATTCACACAACATTCACATTTTTCTTTTTTGTTGAAGAACCTAAGACCAAAGACTATAATAATTACATTAGCAAGACAATGAAGTCTTTATATTATAGGCTTATCTCCCAAATTACAACTGAATTAGAATTCTTTTCAGATGCTCTGTTCAAAGAAAGAGTCTCAAAAGCATTATGAAGGAATCACACCCCAAGCTGTCAGCAGTAGGCAAAATATGCAGTAATTGCCCTTTCGCCCATCTATCGGGCATCTCTCCGCTGCTTGCCCACAACTTTTCCTTGGGACTCACTGCCCTCCTTCTGCTCCCCAGAGCATTTCCCCCCATGCATTCTCAGTGTTCTCACAGTGCTCCCATGAGGGGAGACAGGTCAAGATGGGGAGTCCGGGAGCTACACAGAGGACCCGCTCCTTGCTCCTCTGTTTATGGTTCATTTTCATACAGTTTGGGCAGTTACGATGGTTTCCCTGTGATCTTTCCATCAGTTCAGGTGACCTCATTTTATTTTCTTCCAGAACCAGACTCTCCTGCTTCATGCAGCTGTGCTACATTTCTCCTCCTTCTACCTATCCTCTCCATAGACATGCTTTCAGTAGTCACCCTGAGATGTAGGATCATCTCACGTTTGGACTAGTAATTTCACCCCAGCGTACTTGTATGTCAGTCATTGAGTCTGTTTAAATGGAAGGGCCCTTTCTAGGGATCCCATTCTGTGAGCACATGTTAGTAAGGTAAGAGATTACTTTGTCCGCTAAGCTATAAACTGGTACCGTTAGCTGTAATAAACAGGAAAGCTCCATTCTATCATAATATTCATATATCTGTATCATCTTAAGAATTTTAAAGTATTAGAATTGGCTCTGGGACTATAAACATAATCATAAACATTTCTCCAGTCAAGATTAAATAAAAATATTCTTAGAAAAAGTCATTTTACTGTAAGATAATTGGACAGCTCTTAAAATATTAACATTTACTCTGCGAACTTAAAGTAATATTTCTATATCTCTGCTTAGAGCAGAGTTTTGCAACCTTTTGGCTTCTCTGGGCCACATTAAAAGAATTGTCTTGGGCCACACATAAAATACACTAACACTAACAATAGCTAATGAACTAACAAAAAGGTCCATGCATAATATGCATAATGTTTTACAAAAGTTCATGAATTTGTGTTGGGTTGCATTCAAAGCAGCCCGGGGCCTCATGCAGCCCATGGGTCACAGGTTGGACAAACTTGGCCTACAGTCTAATTGAAGAATTTCACCAATACTGTCAAATCTAAAGTCAAGATCTTGAGCAGATGCAAAGTATCTATAAAGAGTCAAAGATAAGTTTCCATTGTAATTGGTTAATTTCCATATAGCAATAATAAAAATATATAATTTATTTTCCACATTTACCTTCTGTTTCCCTCAAATAGATAGCAAGCAGTACTGACAGGTACTGAAGTAATTCATAGAAGAATGACAGATAAAAACATCTAGAAATTAAAGGTGAGCTGAGTCTGAAAATATATGGTATAATATTACCATTGCCAGAAACCATTTATCCCTTTAATGGTTTTGTATTGGAGCATATGTGTGGTTATGTCTTACTCTGAAATGAAGATGACTGAGCATTTCAATAGACGCCTATTCAGGCTTTTTCATCTGCATTTTAAAGTCCTCTAAGATCTATATTTTCTATTTGCATTTTGTTTCTTCAGACTTACCCCAAATCTTCTCCAAATGAAACCTCAAGTTTCACAATAAAAAATAAACAAATAAATAAAATAAAAAAGAGAAGGGGGAACAGAACACAGGAGAAAGAGAAGGAGCAAGAGAAAAAGGTGTATGAAAGACACAGACTCTATAAGGGACCTAAGAAACAAAGTTTCTGCCAGGCCTCAGGAAAGAGTGCCTTATGCATGAGTATGCTCACCTATTGGTATCAAAGGAAGGATTATTTAATGATGGTGATGGGAAAACTTAGTAGCCATTTTTTGGGGGAAAAACCCCCCTCTCTAAAGTCTCTCTGCAAAATAAACTCCAGATAAATTTTTAAAAGTTGCATATATCTTAAATTATTAAAAAAACAAAAACAAATACTAGAGTACAATATATATCCATACAGCACTGAAACAACAAAAATATAGAAATGATGAATTATAATAATAAAAACGAAAAAGTTTAATGCAATAAAAATGAACACAAATCAATTTCAAAAATCAGTTTTGTAAAATATATATACAAAGAAAATATGAACAATTATATGAGCAAGTCTTCCACAAAAATAAATATAAATAGAAAACATAATAAAATATGTTTGCTTTCACCAAATTTGCAAAGGTGCTAATTCAAATGCTGATGAAATTTCAGTGAATATGATACACTTTTTAATTCTTTTCTTTTTTGAGATGAAATTCATGTACCATATAATTAACCACTTGAAAATGAACAAATCACTGGCATTTAGTATATTCACAATGTTATACAACCACCACCTCTATCTAGTTCCAAAGCATTTTTATCACACAAGAAGAACATCCCATACCCATTAAATAGTCACTCCCCATTGCTCCCTCCTCACAACCTCTGGCAACCACTAATCTGCTTCCATCTCTTTGGATTTGCTTATTCTGGATACTTCATGTAAATGGAATTATACAATAATTGAACTTTTGTGTCTGGCTTTTTTACGCAGCATAATGTTTTCAAGGTTAACCCATGTTGTAGCTTAAACCAACTTCATTATGTTTTATGGCTGAAAAATATCCTATTATATACAACAGTTTATTTATCCATTCATACTTTGATGGGTATTTGGTCTGTTTCCACCTTTTGGCTATAATGAATAATTCTCCTGTGAACGTTTGTAAGTTTCTATTTGAACACCTGTCTTCTGAGCACATAACTAGGAATAGAATTGCTGGATCATATGGTAGCTCTTTGCTTAATACTGTGATGAACCATAAAACTATCTTCCATATAGGCTGCACCATTAACATTCCCACCAGCCATATATAAGGATTCCAATTGCTCCACATCCTCACCAACACTTGTTATTGTCTGCCTTTTTGACTATAGCCATTGTAGTGGGTATGAGGTGGTATCTCATGGCAGTTATGATTTGCATGATCCTAATGACTAATGATGCTGAGCATTTTTATGTGCTCATATCAAAATGAAGCTATGAGAAAAGATTTTTCTGAGACCTCATAAGACCCTAAGGCTTTGAAGCCTATGATACATTTTTAAAATCTCATTCTCTCTCTCTCTCCATCCATCCATTATTTCTTTTTATAGGTGGTATTCCAACAGGTATAAGGATACTGATAAGCAATATGGTACAGTATAGTAAGAAGAAAAATAATATTCAAATTCTTTTTTTAGAGGTGAAACAGAGATAGTTTATTGAAGAAAAAGTACACTCCAAAGAGGTAGGAGTGGGCTCAAGCAAGGAGAGTGGCTCAAGAGCCAATATTCAAATTCTTTATCCTAAGTAAATCTACTCCTAGAAATTTATCCTAAAGAAATAAATAACAGACTTTTTATGTATAAATTCTGACAACATTAAACAGCAAAAATCAAAACCATCCAAGGAAAAATTGGAAACATTCTTATATATCAACATGAGGGAAGATTATGCAAAAATGAACTACTTATAAAGACTATATAGAAATGTGAAAACATAATACATAGCAATAAAGAGTTATAGTTTTCATCCAGGCGACCCAGGTTTGATGCCATAGGGACACAGATTTAAGGACATATAAGGTCCATGAGGGCAGAGATCCTTGATTTGTTCACTAAAGTATGCAGGCTCTCCAAAAAAAAAATCTGGTTATAAAAGCCTCTATTTTTCATATTACGAAAAACAATATGAAAAATACATGGCTAGATATTTTCCAGATAATCCCCATATTCCAAATCTAATATAGTGTGTGGTTATTAATAAACATTTCCTGAATGGATAAATACATGAATGAACTAATAGTTACAGAAGGTAAATAAAAAATGTATATGGCAAGTGAAATGTAATATGCAAAAATGAAAATATCTAATCAGGTTCCTATTCACATCTGGAATTCAACCCAAACCCTTGTTCTTCCCACTGGAATTCATTATGTTCTGTTTTAAGCCAGAACCCTAGGGATGACTACCTCATTCCCTAACATACCCTCCTAAGCCATCCATTCACCAAGTCATTGATTCCTCATGTTTAATATCTCTCCACTGTTTTCACTTCTCTCCTCCATCATCGTGACACCATTGTCTTCTCATGGATTACTGCCCAGCATACTAAACAGTTTCCTGCTTGCAATCTTGCTCATTTTCAATCCATTCTTCACACATATGGCCAGTGGGCATTTTTCTAAAGCACAAATCTTCACATTTCTCTCCCTTGCTTAAGAGTTATCAAAGCATCCCAATTGCCCTTTAAAAACAAACCAACCAACCACAAAAAAACTTCATCATTCTTAATAGGGTTTGCATTAGAAGCCCTCAATATTGACTACAGATTAAATCATCAAGGTAGCTTTTAAAAAACACTAGTGCCCAGGTCCCATCCCACAGCCCGAGTTTCAGTTGATTTGGAGTGAATCCCAAATTCACACTCACAGGTGATCCTACTATTCAACCACAGTTAGAACCCATAGGTTTATATAGCCCTTTGTGCTAAGGCTACTACTTAAGTCTTCTTGTCCACTTTGGTCACTCCCAACCTCACATTCTGAACTCCAGCCATACTACCTTTCTTTTCCCAATTCTTCAACTGTGCTGTGATAGTGATATCTCTTGCTCTGAGTCTCTATACTTACTTCCTTTGCTTTCAGTGGGGAATGGTCTTCCCACTCTCCTGGGCAAGATTACTAAGGATTTCTACTTCCACATTACTTCCTCCAGGGAGTCTTCCACCCCATACAGAAGTACATACCTGTTATGTATATTTCCACCATTTTTTGTACATTCTCAGTAATAGCACTATATAAACTTATTTCTGGCATTCATCTATTTCTCTACTTCCCCCTTCCACCAGCAGACTATGAAGTCTGTGAGCGTAGGGCCTATGATGTCTTAACAAAGTGAATTCACACACAGCAAGCATTTAATAAATAGTTAATCTAATAAACTAGTATGTGACAGGACTGTGGGATTCTAAACAATCTGAATTATTTAAAACTAATTTTCTTTGTGGCGGCTCTATCTACTTTATGGAAAAACATTTCAAAATGAAAAATGCAAGATATCCTCATCATTATAATTTAAATATAACATTCTTTCAAATTTCTCAATTAAGGAAATAATATTTTTGAGACGTGCCTCTAAGAATAAACATGAGGTTGCAATGAAAATACCACTTTCTTGATTGTGTAAAACTGAGAAGAAGGAAATCTGTGCATTCTCTATCCTGATTAGAAGAATGTGGTTTACATGTTTGGGTGCTCTAGCTTTTATACTCTTCCATTGGCAGTGGGGAAGATGCAATCACCACATGAGAAGTTTTGAAAATCACCCATCAGATCTTAATCTACTTCATTACTTCTTAATAATGGTCTTGGGCTCTTCAAGAATGATTGCTCATTTAAAAAATGAAGATAACGTACTAAATAATAATGCAAGATAATGAAAGAAAAGCATTTGAAACCATAATTATTAATGTGACACACTTTTTCAAAGCAAATACTTTACTTTTCAAAAAATAAATGATAAAGCAAAATGCAAAACATACATCCATAATTGTATTGTAACATTTTGTAGTACTATCTTCAATATTACTATTTTCTATATACCCATATTCTGTAATAGGAATCTCAAGAAATGTTTAAAACTCTCTAGTAATTAATGTAAGAGATAAATTATATTATTAAGCTCTTGTCAATCTTTTACATCCCTGCACATATTTTTAAGATATAAAATCAAGAGGAAAATTCTAAATTCAAACTTTTGTTTATAGGAAGAAATAATTTTCATTTCTGAATCCACATACCTAAGCCCTAAAATATACATAATTTTTATAAGTCTGAAGAATAACTAAACTTGTATCATACAATTAATATTTTCTGAAAAGCCATGACTATACATGGCCCAATTCTGCTGCCTCCATTATGCCCTTGATGTATCCTTCTATGATAGCATGAGTTTGAAAACATAATGTTATAGCTTTATTTTGTCTCTGTATAATTTTGAGGTTAAGTTCACTCCCATACCACACAGACTTGCCTTAATGACTTTATGGTAAATAATTTACACTAGAAATGCTGCATCATGAAACTGGGGTTAGGGAAATTGTTATTTAAGCAAACACAATCGATTCCAAATCATTTGAAATTTCCTGCCCCATGATTTATCTTGTAGCAGGGGTTGGTGGGCCTGGAGAGGGGAGCAGGTGAGCTCAAAAAGAATGGCATGACTGTTGCTCACGTGAAGGCTGTTCTTCCCCTCCCTAATTATTGAGTCTGCCTTGCCAAAGCATACCCACCCCTCACAACTCCCTTTCTCTTCCTTCTTTGTTACTTCCAGCTTTGTCTTTTACGTGTATTTTCACTCTTCACTTCCCAAAATACAAATGGAAACCCAAGTTTCCTTTCATAAAGGAAATCAATATCAAGTTTCTTTATCTGATATGTTATTCTAAAAAGGGAATTAAAAGCCCTCAAGTAGAAGTGTCATTCTCATATTCCTTCATGAACTGAAAAGAGGGGAAATGGCAATAATTATCGTCATAAGATTTTCAACAGGCACCTGGAGGGCAGAGAGAGGGGACTGGGTTCCTGGCAGAGAGAAGACATCAGTACACTAGTTGTTCCATGGAGCTAGATGCTGAGGAGTCCACTGGAAATTGGGCACACAAGAAGAGAGTCATCCAATTTCATCTTTGTCACAGTATTTTGCTGCTATTAATTCATTTGTTCATTCTTCAAACAATTATTGGGCAGCATACCATACATGGTCCAGTGTGGTTGGTCCTCAGGTTACAAAAATAAATAAAACATGATAGTTCATACCCTCATTCTGATCATATTTTGTTAGGAGAATATACAAAATCAGTGATATAACTCAGCATGAGACGTTTAATGACTGATGCTTAGATTATTTGAGGACCTGAAAATCACTTGACTGGTCCACCCTGGTCTCACGGAGGAGGTGGTCAGTACTAAAAGATGGGTCTAGCAAAGGAGGAAGACACAGGTGGTGTGGGTAAGAAGAATCTCCCAGAGGAATATCAAGAGCAAAGGTCTGGGTGGACAATAGGAAGACAGCAGGATTTGGGTATGGGAGGCAGAAACGACAACCATAGAGTGGAGAGAAAGCAAGCTAGTGAGGTCACCCTCCCACCTTCCCTGCACCTCTTCCTTATCTGCCCAGGTGAGCCCACTGACAGCACACACCGGGCACAGGGAGCCAACACCCTCCTTAGTGGGGTTGCATGCTACTGTCACATTTCTCACCTTTTATCTAATCAGAACTTCACTCTTCTGTGGTTGCTCATTTTCTTCTACCAAATAAAATATCAAGTACCTTGTGGAACTACAAAGCAGAGTTGAAAGGTTATAAATATACAATGCCTGGTCTGTACTGGGATATTATGCCCTGAAGCTGTTATCATTACTGATTTAGAACAAAACTTAGAGCCCAAAGATATTATATAAAAACAACAACAACAAACAAACAAGAAGCTGTTGTGAGCTATGGTGAGGCAGAGCGAAAGTGATGGAGCCTTATCGGAGTGCTGGATCTGTGCCAGGAACTATAAACATTTTACTTCACTTAGGGATGAGATTAAGAGGACATATGGTAAAGAAGGAGGCTCTACATACAGGTAGAAGCAAAACCCCAAATCAAAATGGGGGCACATCTGCCTTAAAATTAGGAGGAGTAGTATTTCAAAAGCAATAGATCTGACATCTAAGGTAAGAAAAAAACAACATAACAAACATACAATACATGACAAATCTAAAATTTTAGCTGATGGAAAGGACAGTAACCAGAGCAAGGAAAGTCATAGCCCCATAATGCCTGGCCCTAAAGGGGCCACAGCTACTCTACCTGATGAGAACACTGATGCTCTCTTACCCAATCATTTACATAAGATGATAAGGAGCTCAGGTGATAATAGAGGGGAGGGACTAAAGATGTATCTCAAAAAGAGACTTTGATGAGACATCACAGCTGTCTTCAAATATTTAAAGCACTGTTGTGCAGAAAAAGGATTAGAGTATATATGTGTTTTGGAAACAGCCCCAGGATCCAGGATTTCAGGGGTTCACATCTTAGGGAAGCAGATTTCTACATACCAAAAGACATCCCATACACGCTTGATTCAATGGCTGATTTACAACTTCAGGAAAAATGTCTCCAATTTTTTCAAGCTTTAAAAATACAGATTAAAACAACACACAGCTTATAAAGCCTTGGTTGCTAGCAAGTTGACACAGAGCTTACGGCAGGACCCCACACAGTAAGGTCGTCAGGAGAAATGAATCAGGCAAGACTACGTAGGACACATCCCCAGAGGCAGATGTGCACCCATGCCCGTAGCCAGGCATCCCCTGCTGGGTGCCATTGCTCACTCTTTGGGTGATGATATTCTTAAAAGCCAACATTTACCAAGTAAATCACACTACATCACCACCAGCCATGAACCCTTTACCTAGAGTTAGTATATCAGATTAATTTTCCTCTCAATCATGATATCCCACAAAATTTGCATGTCCTAATTTTATGTGTTCTTCAAAATCTAGTTAACCAAAGCCCAATTTCTTCATAAAGTTTTCCCCAGAAAACTTATGAGGCTGCATAATGTAATGGAATGAATAGGGGTGGTAGAGGCTAGAAAAACTCAGTTTGAATTCTGGCTCTGCCACCAATTGAGGGGCCCACGGCAAGACCTGCCTCTGGTCCTCACTCCACCATTAGTCACATGGTAGTGAGAGCTACTACTTTTTAGGAGACATAGTAAGATTAAAGTGAGATGATTGAGTAAAGTCTTAGTTTACTTTAGGAAAAAAAATGTTAGCTATTTCTCTTCCTAACATTTTCACCCTTTGTCTCTTTCTTCTAAAATTCTGCACTATAGAAAGGGTAATAAATAGTGAATAATATACTTATTCCTCTGTGAATTACATATTCCTCTGTGATGGAGGCATTGAGATGGATAACAAGCTATGGGGTAGATGAGAGAATGAGAAGAGAACCAAAATGTATTCACAAATCCAGGCCAGATCCCACACTGCAGCCACAGAGCAGATGGGGTGAAAAATTCCTGCTGGGGAAGTTGCTCAAGAGGAGAAAAAAGTACTGGAGGAAAATGGACAGTAACCAAAGACACTTCATTGACACCACTTTCCAACCAGCACCATTTCACCCTGTTATCTAGGATATCAACCACACAACGTAGAGTAGGTATAAATCCCAAAATAAGTATTGGTGAAAAACTGAGATAAAGATTTTAATAGAGAATTATTTGGTATCATGTAAGTTTCATAGGTTTCATAATTTCCAAGTGTCCCCATGTGACTATGTATAATTTGAAGATGAAATTTTGTTCTGAGTTTTTTCTGCTACCTTGTGTGTGACCTTGAGCAAGAACTATGACTTCTCTAGTAATAGTAATAATAATAGTAACAATAATAAAAGCTCATACTTATTGTACACTTGCTATGGGTCAGGCACTCAGTGCCTGGCCTGTATCAACTCAACCCCCACAACAACACTTTGAGATGGCAGACTATCATTATCTTCATTTTACAGTCAAGGAAACTGAGACACAGAGGTGAGTAACTTGGCCATAGTCACATAAGGTCCTAAGTTTAAATTTCCTCATATATTGGACAGTCTAAACAATTTTCAAGAAGAACATTTCTCACAGTAAAATAAGATATTCTATTTCAAAAACACGATATTAACTGGGCATCACTATATAACTGTCACTCCAAGGGAAATCGAGATATCAACACGACACTGACCTAAGCGATTTTCATCCTGATGGGGTTTCTCATCCACATGGTGCCACCCCTCAATCTTCCCCCTCGCTTGTGTCTAGCTTTGGCCAATACAAACGGAAGGTATTCATTATTTCAAAATATCAGGTTACCAGAGTTCTCCTTCAGCCATGCTTTTCGTCCAGAGTCTACTGACCATAAACTGGTCTCAGGCTAGAATAGCCTTGTCCACCATGCTGAATGTGGTTAGCATGTGCCTTGGTGTATTGGCAAATGGAAAAAGCAATCTGCTTCAATGATCAGGGACTGAAAGAAATAACACTTAAGGCTAATTTCTCTTATTATAAAGGTGATTAGAAGGTGTATATATGATTCAGATGCTTTAGGGCTATTGTAGTCTGGTATCCTCATTCTAAAACAGATTGGCAGAAGAATTACAACTTAGTCTAAGTTTTTGTTTTGTTCTGTGTTATTTTTAAATTGCTACTTGGAGGGGCAATGCCTGCTTTCAGGAAGCTAGCAAGGGAGAGGAGAATAAAGAGATTGGGAAGAATCAAGACTCTCAGATGCTGCTTCAGAGACTTCAAAGCCAGCCTTTGTAAGAAACCAGGCAGCCAAAAGTGATTTAAAAAAATGGTTCTTGAAGTAAATTTAAGGCTAGTTTCCTTTTATACAGTTTATCTCCCATTTCATAAATATTAACTCTTTCTTCCATAAAACTATCAAATATGAAAATAAAAATGAAGAATGTCCTTCATCTATGCAACCATTTTTATGAGGATGAACCTACCAGCTGACTGCGGATCTAGGGTCCATCTCCAATGAACACAATTAAAGATGAGCAAAGCATGGGATGAATTTCTGTCTATGTGTGCCAAGAGACAAGCCATTGGCACCCTGAAAGCAGAGCATGTACCAGAATGGCTCACTCTATGTGCCTACTCTGCTATCATTGTGATGGGATGCTGGACCATCCACACTGGTCTTTTTGTCACATGTTGATCTTGGCATTGAGGATAGCAGAGCATCAGGATTAGGTACTAGTAAGGCCTACAATAACCTCTTCATTAACGAACTTCTGGGCCTAGTTGCCTGTGTTCTTAGAATGAGAAAAATTGAAACTCTAGAGGCCTCTCCCCCAAAGGGGAAGAAAGTAGCTGATCTGAGGGGTTTGATCCTCAGGGGAAAACAAATTTAACTGTAAATGCTGCAATTAAATGAAGCAAAAGAAATATTCAATTTATTTTAAGGACAAATATCCAAATAAGGGAAAATTATAGACTAAATACCAGAAACTCTTACTTAAGTCTCTTGAAACTATACTAATCTGAAGTCCTAAGAAGTGCAATGGAGTCAACAATCCTAAACAGATGGTAAATAAGGAGTTCCTCAAGAGGAGGAAAGAGAGTGGAAAGTCAAAGTTCAGATCCCAACTCAGATGTGTGGTGGCTTCAGGCAGCTCACTTGCTCTCTCGGAGCCTGTTTCTTCATCATTACCCTCACCTTTGTCTCATCATTACCCTCCTTCCTTCCTCAATGTGACATACAGACTCAGCACTGTGTTCATACCAAAGTTACCTCCTTGGAGCAGACAGATCACAAAAAGGCACAGCCCTGAAGGGGCAAGTCTTGGCCAGTAGACCTTCCTCTTCATAGCAATAACATGATACTCCTGTCTCCAGTGGATCTAGGCTAGCTCACAGCTCACACTCACTTCCCCAGCCTGTGGGCAGTCTCAAGGGTCCATCTGTATAGCCCCGCCTACACTGAAGTCCTGTATAACAAAAGGAAAAGGGATCGGGTGTACGGGGCTCCCCCAGTTATAAAACACTAGATCCAATTTGTAACTTCAAAAAAGTAGTCATTAATTGGAAAAGGAGTATAATGATCCCTGGAGCCCTCCAGTTAGTAGGTGCTCTACAAATAGTAGCTATTATCACAAATTTTTCTTTATAGTTTTGAGTGCAGAAGTTTCTTTCAGTCACTAGCATGGTCTGGCACAGCACAAGAATCCAAGCTGGCCTTGAAATTTCACTAACATTGCCACACAGCCACCCGCTGAGTCAAGCAACCTACTTCTACAGGATCTGTAATGACATAATTGAAACCGGGTTTACATTTATTTAAAGAGTATAGTTTTGATGGAATGAAAATATTTTACTAAGCGGCACAACACATGTTTGAGGAAAATTTAAAGGGGTCCTCCCACCCCGTGAATTTCCTTACTTACCTATAAGAACACTGTTTTGGAAATGAAAGCGAGAGAGAGAGAGAGAGAGAGAGAGAGAGAGAGAGAGAGAGAAAGAGAACGAAAGAGAGGGAGGTGTGTTAAGTTTCAATTCTGCACAATGGCACCTTTAACAAACCTGCCAGCTAGTCAAAAACTAAATAGGCTGGTTTGAAAAAAATCTTTACTACTGCCAGTTAATATTCACAGTGCTCTGGGGTAACAAGAACTTTCAATGACTCAATATTTATAAATGCTACTGCTGTCCCCCAAACATGTGTCTTAGATTCCTGAGGGATCCTGGGAATATTTTTGCCATAATAAGGGTGAGAGTATGTGAGTTTTAAATGGGGAGAAGGGTAGTTAGGAGAACAAAATTAAACTCTTATAAATGAGCACTCGGTGGTCTTGAATTTGAATACCACTTGAATATGATTGGGAAACCTGACCTGTCTGGGTTATTTCAGTTTAATATAGTAAAGTTTTAAACATAGAGAAAGTATTCAAAATGCACAACGCTGCTGGCCAACACACTTTTTGTCTTTTTATTTGAAATTTTGCTACTTTACATCAACAGATGTCAAAAAAAGGCTGAACTTTCAATGTGGGATATCAAAATAGCTGAGTTTGTGTTTACAACTCTGATGGTGTAATCGAAACACCAAATGCTCAAGAAACAATAACATTAGTGAGGTAAAGTCAACTCTAAATTAAAAGTCAGTATTTCCATTACCCATGCTAACAGTATGTTCAGGATTTTATATAACTTGATCATTAAAAACTGCTCTAGGCTGAAAACCTGGTCTGTGTCAATCTTGGACTAAACTAGTTCGCACAGCTCTGAAGTTCGTTTGCCCTCCTCTTTTATCCCTTTTCAAGAATGTATTACTTTTAAATGCTGCACATGAAACTAAACCAAAAATATGCGTAACATTCAATGAGCCAATGCTGTTGCGTGCATCACTCATTTTTCAGAAGAAATTTATGACTTCTGTAAACTCACTTGCAAGGCGTCTATGACTGGAAGTAAAGAGCTTGAATTCCATTTCTAATTCAGTCTTTAGGACATCCCTTCTCTGTCAGTTACATCATCAAAAATACTGGAATTTCAAATTGTAATGTAAACTTTTGTAGACATAAACAAAAGTTAAATTAGAATTTACCTTGGTAGAAATAAAACTTGCTATGGTGATTTTATTAGATTGGCTCTTTGTAGAACAGAAGAGTTTTTAAACATGAGATGTCAAAAAAAAAAAAGGAAGGACAAGGCATTAGATTGGGATACATTCAAGTTACACTGCAGTGAAGAACAACAATAGAGAGCAATTGTGCATAAATCAAAATATCTCTGACAGAGACCTAAAAATACGTCGGTATCTACTAGCCCAAACACTTAGGCCAGGCACGTCCAACCTGCAGCCCAGGATGGCTTTGAATGCAGCCCAATACAAATTCCTAAAACAGTGTGACCTTTTTTTAGCTCGTCAGCTATCATTAGTGTTAGTGTATCTTATGTGTGGCCCAAGACAATTCTTCTTCCAATGTGGCCCAGGGAAGCCAAAAGGTTGGACACTGCTTAGGCCTTAGGAGAGCCAGACCTAACTCCCCAAGTTAGGTTACAACGAACGCTTAGGAAAAGTCCTATTAGGAAGACAGACTTGACTCCATCCTTCACCACTGAGAAATACACACTCATTTATGATATTAATGTAGGATCCATGCAAAGTATCTAGTTAATTTGGACTCTTGCCTGGAAAGGAGGAGAAAAAGCAAGAATAAACTTACGGGTGTGTGTGTGTGGTGTGTATGGTAAGTGTATATGTCTTTCTGTCTATATCTCTGTCTATACGTTATAGAGGAGGCTATACATAGAGTAAGCATTTATAAATGTGAAAAGAAAATATTGTTTTAATATTTCATATTACCTTTTTATTATAACCTTTGTAGATTGTGGAAAATCATCATTTTGAATCAAAATAGAAATACCTAGACTCTTTGGGTCAGAATAAATGACAAATTTTACTTCCTAACCTAGATACTCTCTAGTATAGTCCTTCCTACAATATCACTGAGCACCAAAATTACCTTTAGTAATGGGCAAGTTATATATTTATAAACTCAAATTTTAAAAATCTGATGATTAAATACTTACAATGATGAAGCACTCATTATTTATGAAATAGCCTTTGATTCAGACAACACTTAGGCCTCAAAAAGATCCTTTGTTATGGTCCTGGGAATGGTATATTAAGATATAGCCAAAGGATTTTTGTTTGAGAAGCACTTCAAAATATCACTGATATCATTTCTACTAGGTCCAAAAAGATTTGAACCTGGCCAAATGTAATATTATAAATACTCTTTATCCTTATAACGTAAGTTCCCATTATTTAAACATTGTAGTTTATCAAGTTTCTAATAATAATAAAGTGATTTCCAACAACTATTAAAACCTCATCTTAATAATGAGATATTGCACAGCCATGAAAGGAATTAAGTATTGATAGATGCTACAATATGGATGAACTTGAAAACATGTTAAATGAAAGAAGCCACACACAAAAGGTCATGTATCATATAATTCTATCTAGATAAAATGTTCAGAATAGGTAAATCTGATAGAGGCACAAAGTAAATTAGGGATGGGTAGAGAAGGAATGGGGAATAACTGCTCATGGGCACAGGGTTTCTTTCTGGAGTGGTGAAAGTATGAAATTAGTAGCGTTGATTGCATAAACTGAAAACCACTGAATTCCTAAAATGGGTTAATTTCATGGTATGTAAATTACATGTCAATTTAAAACACAATAACCAGGTCTGAAGTCATAAATCTTGAATCAAAAATAATTTTGATAGGCATTAGTATCCAAGGAACTCTGAACTCAATAAAATGGCCAAAATGTTAGTTACATTACCTCTGTAAAGTTTAGTTCTTTAAAGCTGCCCAGCTTGGGATATTGAGTAATTTATGAATATGGTTATACTAAAGAATTTCTCACTAAATTTATGTTAATACTCTTCCACAGAGAATTTTGAGCTGCTTTTTATTTCACAAAGAAGTGTAGGTTTATTTCAAATTACTTGCACTTTTGAAAGATCAGGAAAATTCAAATGCATAAATGAGTTCTTCAAAGAAAAACTGACAATTTAAAACTGTTATTACAGTTTACTTCAAATATCTCCGGGTTTCTGCTTCTTGAGGTTTAACTTAAAACATGTGAATTGTATTTCATATACTTGAAATGCATCTGTTTTTTCAAAGAACAATCACACATTTTACAAAATCTCCAGTAGAATTTACCTGATGGCATGTTAAGATAAAGCATATATGTGTTGAATTTTTATCATCATAACCTCAAATATAATGTATATGACATAGTATTTTTCTTTGAATAAACACAAAGAGTTCCCATTGAAAAAGAAACTATATATGCCATTACATTTTTCCTAGTAAGACATATGAAATCTTACATTATGCTTCAGAATATAATTTAGGCCACTGTTGTATATAGTATTCAACTTTTATATTTTTATTTGTCATGTTAGAAATTGTACATGTCTCATTTCATTAGCTGTACTATAAGGTGAGGGGACTGTCTGTAAATGTTGACTTGTTTTTTAGATTATGCCCAATGATAATGTCTTACATACAGATGGGGCCTAATATCTAATATATGTCAAAGATTCATTAATTAAGTTGCTAATATTACCCAATTCTCTATGGCAAGCTTTCTTTATGGGTCTGTGTAGTATTATATATTCCATTGCCAAAGGACCCAAAATTGCCATGAATTTTATGATGCAATTAATTATTGCATAGATTTCTATGAACATTATGACATATAGCTTTATGATACATAATGTTAAAAAAATTAATACTCACAGTTATAACCAGGTGCAATACGGTGTTGAGCTTCAAGGCTAGCCAAGGTGATGTGAAAAATGATGTGCAGCAACAAGAAGGAAAGACTGGTGAAGCACAGAGACTTTAATAACCGTCCCGTATGTCCTAGGGGATCAAAGCACAGGAATTGTGAGAAATCTTAAGATAAAACACACTCATCCTGACCTCTATATGGTTCCATACAGAACATACTTCTATATAATCTATTATGTAGACTGACTCAAAAGTATATGAAATGTAACAATTACTCTCTTAGTTATTAGTCCAAAGCTAAAAGCTCTTATTCCTTTTGTAAAATTATGCAATTAGGGGAGTTCCCTGATGGTGTAGCGGCTTAAGGCTTCGGCGCTTGCGCTGGCAGCGCTGCAGCCTGGGTTCGATTCCCAGCCAGGGAACTACCCACATACCAAAAAGCAAAAAAATAAAATAAAATAAAACAAAAAAAAATCAAAAAAAAAAAAAAGAAAACAAAATTATGCAATTACCATTAATTAAAAATTCAATGTAAAAGAAAGAAGCTTTCCTGTTTATCATGATATGTTACCACAAAAATCCCCTGGCCCAGAAAATTTTGTGAGGGCGGTCTCCCAACTTGGAAGGAACAGATAATCCCTATCTAATAAAAATAGTTCCAGAGAACAGAAAAAGAAGACATTTCCTAAAACATCTTAAGAAGAGAGAATAACTTTAATATCAAAATTAAATAAGTCCAGGAAAGAAAAGAACATTACTATAAGCCCATTTTACTTATGAACATAGATAAAAATTGTTTTAAAAATATTTGCTAACCAACTGAAATAGTAAAAATATAATACATCGTAATAGGCTATGATCCATTGCAGAATAATGTGTGGTTTAATATTAACAAATCTATAAGTGTAAGCCATACACTAGTGGCCTGAATCACTGTTTTTTCAATGGACACAAAAGAAGTATTTTATAAAGTTCAAAATCTATTTATAATTAAAAAAACACTCAGAAAACTGGGGATAGAGGGAAACATTTTTTTTTTAATTTTTTTCTTTTTTTTTTGGAAACATTCTTAATATGATAGAAGCGTTATGCCATAACTAAAGCAAAAATCCTGTTTATGGTGGAATTTTAGATATAGCCCATTCATTAATGCCAGAGAATGATCAAGGACATTTCGTGTCTTTGCCACTTAGAATATCACTGGGTGTACTTACCAATTTTGTAAGAAAAAAATTAAGGATTGTAATAACTAGAATTATTTGCAGATAATATAATCAAATGGATTTGACTGGATTAAAATTGAAATTCAACAAATGCCATCATAAATAAAATTAATTGACAAATGATTAGCTGGGACATTCAAAATGTATAAGAAATTCATAGATAAAGAATGCCTGCATATCAACAAGAAGGGTACAATCCCAAATTACATGACATACAAAAAACAGGAAAATATGACTAAGTCTGAAATTATTCAGATGTTGAAATTATTAGAAAATGATTTCAAAACATTCATTACAACCACACTCCCTGAGGTAAACAATCTTGAAATAAATAGAAACATCCAAGTTGAAAATAGATAAATAGAAAGTACAATAAATAAAGTGAGAACTTAAAAAATACAATATTGAGGGGGGTTCCCTGGTGGTGTAGTGACTAAGGTTTCAGCATTCTCAATGCCATGACCTGAGTTCAATTCCCAGCCAGGGAACCCCCCCCCCAAAAAAATACAATATTTAAAATTCACTTGATGGGGTCAATAGTAGAATAGATATAAATAAATGAGACAGTAAACTTGAAAAGATGAACAGAAATGATCTAGTATGAATAACAGAGAGCAAAAAATTTTTAAAAACTTAATAGTCGCTCAGGGACTTGAGAATCAAAAGGTCTATCATTTGCTACCAGAGTGAACAAAGGAGAGGAGAAGGAGACTGGTGCAGAAAAAAAAATTAGGATAAGAGCTAAAAATTCACCAAATTTGGTGAAAACACTATTTACATATTCAATAATCTTAGCAAACACTAAATGAAATGAATTCTAAGAAACTACTCCCAGACACATAATAACCAAACTCCTGAAAGCAGTAAGAGAAAAATGTCACATACATATAAGAGGACAACTATTTGAATGCCCACATATTTTTCATCACAAACCATGAAGACAAGAATACAGTGGAAAATCATCTTTAATATTATGAAAGACAATAACTATAAGCCCAGAATTCCTAACCTGTGGAAATATCCTTCAGGAATGAAGGCAAAAAAAGACAGTCTCAGTTGAAGGAAAACTAAGAGTATTTGAAACCAGGAGATCTGCTCTAAAAGTAATGCTAAAGCATGTTCTTCAAGCTGAAGGGAAATTGTAATCAAAGGAAAACTTGAAACTTTAGTCATGAAGAAGAACAACAGAACAGAAATAACAAAAAGTTGCTTGTTTTTATACACACACACACACACACACACACACACACACATACACACACACATCCCTAATTACAGCCATGCTTCAATTAATTCAAGGCATTTTTAGAAATGATCTCTGTTTTTCTGGTTTGGGAAATATACTGTGTGTACAGAAATAATTGAGGGTATTATATTGCCCATGTGTTTTGAGTACTCTTATTTATTCAAGAAATATGAGTTATCCAAAGATATGTCACCTAATAAATAATCACTCATAATTAGAAACATAAGAAAATGGGGGATATATTATAAATGAACAGAAACATATATGCTAACTTTGAGAGGATTTGCAAAAGTAACCCATACAGCAAATTCACAAAATAGGCAATTTATGGCCAGAATGACATGGTACTAAATTGTACATTTATATATTATTTTTCTATGATTATTAGAATGCCAAAGCAGAAGAAACTTAATATTAACAGAGGGAATAAATAAAAAGAAAAGGAAGCAGATTCTTTCAATAAATTTAATTTGGGTTTTATTTAATGATTTTGTTTACTTATATTTCTTGAAATAGAGCTTGAAAAAAAGACTACTGCATTCAGAAACTGGGTTTAAAACATAGGTATAAATCTAACTGCTCATTTATTACATTTTTGAAAGTAATTCAGAGGCTATATTTCGTGAACATTTTCAATTCTCTAGCTTTCAAGGGATTTTAAACGTGACACGCAAATGTGGAAATCCACAGTTCTAGTGATTGTGCCAATATTTGTAACCTAATGGGGTTACAAATCCAGTCCAAAGTCCTAGCAATTTTTAAAAGAGAACTGTGAATATTGTGGCCCTTTTCTTCCTGGTAAAAATGGGACGGCAAAAAATTTTATTGGTACTGATTTATAGATAAGTTAATGAATCAAACTCAAATGTTGTATAAAACCAGAGTTTGAAGAATTTTATATATATTTCAAAATCTTTAGCTTACCCCCAAGGCATTTTTATTATTTATTTACAACTTAATTTGAAAAACCTAATAGAGTACTAAGTAGATGATAAACATGACATTTAGAACTAAATATCTTGGAGAGCAAGTATTTATATTTGAAGAATTTCCCACAATTTTATGTTCTGGATAGAACAAATGAAAAGCAAGTTGATACATAAAAGTGAGGGTTTTCATTTCAATTTATAATGAGATTAAATACAGACGCCTCTTAACAGGAAAGCATGTACTGAGATTTCAAAATCAACCAAGCAATCAAGCTTTTAGGTTGGGTATATAGAGTTGCTGATACTCACCATTTTGACTTACAAAAATAGACATTACATTAGTTTTATACTAATACAAATGGAGAGAAGAAATACACATTTACTACATATTCTATTTGAGGTAATCATTCCAGCACTGTTTAAACTCCGCCCCCCCCCTTTTTTTTTTGCTAAAAATTGTGAGTCACAGAAAGGCTTCTGGGAACACTACAAAAGTCAGTGGAAGAATGAATGAGAATTCTTTCTACCTTCACAAATTGGACTAAAACTTTCACTGCTAGAACTTGGAATTCCCTGCTGTGCCCATCTCTTAATCCTCTCTTGCAAAAGCTCCATTTTGTATTTCCAGTATTTTCATTGGCATATTATTAGAGCCAAAAACATTTTTTCTCTCTCCCTTCCTATTTGGATCTATCACTTATTACCCTGGTTTTATGTGTTATTATTTAATAACTTTTAAAGTGTTGTAATCTCTTATAAAAGGTTCCCTATAATGAAGCTGACACCATAATAAGAGAGAGAAAGCATGCCAGAGAGGAAAACAGTGGTCTGTGTGACAGGTAAATGACAGCTAAGGGCCAGGGAAAAGGACATGAAGTTGCCAGCCTTACAAGTGTCCACTCCACCCCTCCCTCAAAACTTACAATTCATGACCAAGTCTTGTTTCTTCTACAAAATCTTTCCTTACCATTTTGACCCAAAAGGACCTCTTTATAACTTCTATATTACATACTGTCCAAGTATTACATACTTGGGGATATGTATTTCATAATGTTTGTTGCTGTTCTTAGTGGGGTTACCAGGAAACAGGCTCTCAGATTGAGATTGGTGTGCAGGAAATTAGTGCGGAGAGCTCTCTATCAGAGGAGAGATGGCAGCAGGACTGAGCCAAGGGAGAAGCTGGACAGGGATGCACTTACATGGGAGCCTTTTGCTGATCCTCAGGGAGCTTTGGAGCCAGAAGAGCCCTTCAGAGTTGTACAGAATTGAGGCAAGGAAGCTGAGCCTTGTATCCCCATCATTGACCATCACTGAGCCACCCACATCACTGGCCAGAAAGGAGACGTGAACTGTCCCCAGAGATGGGTGATACTTGGGCAAGGCAGCTTCCTATACGTAAAGACAATTTTTTGCTGTGAGCAGCCATGAGTCAACACTCCAGGAACCTGGGAGAATAAGTGCTATGGTCATGCACAGAGATATAGCAACACCCCACAGAGCCACTGGGTTCCCTTATTCTAGACATTTATTCTGCTTAGATAGAACATAAGCATCCTGAAGGCAGGGGCTGCCTCTACCTAGAGTCTCATAGCTAATTATCTGTGAGGCAGTAAGCAGGCCTGAGGGCATCAAGCAGCAAGACCTTCAAAATCCCCAAAGCTCTGGGTGCCTGGGAATTTCGGCTTAAGGTGTAGTTATTACTTTGAGGTACCTCTTTTGCTCTAAACACATAGAGATAATAGATAAAATATAAAACACATCATCAGAAAGACATAAAAGGAACCAACATAAGGGATCTAAGGGTCAGAAATGAGAGAAATGCAAAGTTCTCTATAGTCTGGACAAAAACAGGCAATGCAAATCAAAATTGGCTTCCTGGTGAGCATTTAATTACATGCTCAGTGTAAATGAGAAAGCTATTAGAACACTGATTAAAATAAGGGTTTGGGATGGGTGACTAAGATGGAGGAGTAGATAAACACTATGCCTACCTACTTCATTTCATGAACCCATTAAAATTACAACTAATTTATAGAACAACCAACCTGAAGAACCATTGGAAGTCTAGCTGAACAAAACTTTGATAACTAAGGATACAAAGCCACCTTGAGACTAGGGGTGGGGTGCATAAAGATGAGGAACAGGCTGGCCCCAAACCACCATGTGGTGGTTGAGAATTGGGAAGAATATCATAGCCATAGAGGTTCTCCTGAGAGGAGTAAGGGATCCCAGCTCCACACCAGGCTTTCCAGCCTGGAGTTCTGGTGGTGGGAAGAGGAGCCCCCACAACATCTAGCTATAAAAGTCAGCGAGGATTCCAACCATCCAGGTGAAACGAAAGGCCGCAGGAAACCCAAATGTCCTCTTAAAGTGCCTGTACACAGGTACGATCACTCACAGGACTCCCCCCGGGCTCTGGCACATGAACAATGACTCAGGGGGCATTGGACCCATACGGGGGTAGGTGGGCAAACTGTGGTGTGCAGCTTTGGGCCGAGAGCTAAAGGACAATACCACTTTTCCTGAGTGGTGTCCTCCTATGCAGCCAGCAGGCAGGTACCATTTTGCCTCTGTTGCACTCTGCCCACACAGGGCCAAATCTGAATCTGATTAGTCTGCTGAGCCTTGCCTGCTCTACCCTGCTGACTGACTGGAACCCCATCCTGCCCATGTCCCCCAGTGCCAGAGACACTGTCTTGGGTGAGTAGCAAGCCTACCCACTTTGCAATCTTTATTGGAAAACTATCAGAGTTTGCAGGCCCTAGGCAGGCAGCAACTGGCCTCGGTGTGCTCTAAGACTTTTGTTGAGTAGTTCCAGGCACAACACTGGCACCAAATCAGAATCTATAGGAGCACCCCGCACTGGTAATCAGAGAGATTGTGCCAGGCCCACACAAGGCACCTACTACATACTTCACTGCTAAATATCACTATGGTCACCTTTGAAATATTCCCCTTGAAAAGCTATGCACCAATGCCAGTGCTTAGTCCACCCTTCAAAGCAATTTTAGAACTCTTTTTCTGGAATGGCCATCAGAGCTGTTGTCGTGCCCAAAATCTAACAATTAAGTTCACAGACTTGCCACTGTGCACTTACTCTGGCAGCACTATACAAAGTCACGACACCTTACCAAGTTGTTTGTAAAGTGCTGTCAACATAAGCGCACGGTGGCAAGTTTGCCAACTTAACTGTCAGGTTTTGGGCATGACCACAGCTCTGATGGCCATTCCAGAAAAAGAGCTCCAAAATTGCTTTGAAGGGTAGACAAGGTGCTGTGAAGGTGACCATAGTTGTATTCAGGAATGAGGTACATAGCACTTTTTCTAGTATGAGTTTGCAAAAGTAATTGTCCAACCTCCTATAATCAGTAATATTGTAATAACTATGCATGATGTCAGATGGGTACAAGATGTGCTGTGGTGATAGGTGGGAGAGGGTTGGGGGCAGAAAGAAAAGGTAAAGGGGTTAAGAAGTACAAATTAGCAGTTATAAAATAGTCATGAGGACATAAAATAAAACAAAGGGAATGATATGTAATAACTATGTATAGTTCCAGGTGAGTATCAGACTTCTTAAATTATATAAATATTTATCTAATCACTATGCTGCACACCCAAATTTAATATAAAATAATATCAAATTAAAAGAAGATTTGATATAGATAGATAGATAGATATAGATATAGATATATAATGGAATATTACGAAGCCATAAAAAGGAATGAAATCTTGCCATTTGCAACAACCTGGTTGGACATACAGGGTATCGTATTGAGTGTAGTAAATCACACAGAGAAAGACAAATGCCATATTATTCCGCTTATTAAGAACAAAATAAACAAACAGGAAAATAAAAACAGACCCATATGAGGGCTGTCTGGAAAGTATCCAGCCATGCATTATGAAAAATAGAGGCATTTATGGCTGGAATTTTTCCAGACAGCCTTCGTAGATACAGAGAACATTTTGACGACTGCCAGATGGGAGGTGAGTTGGAGGACTGGGTAAAAGAAGGGAAGACACCAACAAGTACAAATTCATAGTTACAAAATAATCACAGGGATGTAAAATACAATGGGGCATACAGTCAATAATATTGTAATAACTATGTATTGGGTCAGTGGGATATCAGATTTATTGGAATGATGGCATCATAAGTTATATAAATGTCTCATTACTAAGTTGTACACCTGAAACTAATATAATATTGTATGTCAATGCAATTGAAAAATTAAAATAAAAAAAAACAACCAACCAGGGTTTGGGTTACAAATCCAAGCTTCATGAATTTTACAAGAATATTGGAGAAGAATCTGCTCCTGACCATTTTATGACCTGGGTGCTTATAGTGGAAGGAGAACATAGATATGACATATTGAGCAAATCCAAATCCTCCACATCATCAAAGAACAAGTCTCTGAGCCACTATTTAATTCTCTACTGAGAACCCATGGGTCCAGGTAGGAGCAACTGCAAAAGCATTAGAAAGAGAGAGCACGGGGGTGTGGCTAAAGAGAAACACTAGAATGAGAGCAAGAGAGGGGAAGAGATTGAAACAGAGATAAAGTCCTGATTTGATATGAGCAAACAAACCATAATTCAAAAACACATAATGAATCTAAAGCTAGAAAAGAACTATTAGGACATGAATTCACCAAAGGTAAAATAAAAATTATGAAACTTACTAAAAATGACTTAAGACTAAGTTGATTGGGATCCTCAAAATGATAATTGAAATCCTGACAGGTAAAGAACTTATTTTTTTAAAAAATAGACAGAAATGAAATAAAACAGATGACACTAAACAGAGCAACTGTCTTAGAAATTAAAAATATAGTCACTTAATTAGTGAAATCGATCAATAGATCAGCTAAACTCTAAATTGGATAGAGACAAGGTAAATTTAGTGAACTGGATGACAGTATTGAGGAGTTTACCCATAACTCAGCACAAACAAAGCAGGTGGGGGCTGCAGTTGGGAAACATAGAGGATAGATTGAGAGAATAAGACTTATTTCCTGAGGAATTCCAATAGGGCAGCATAAATATATTTATGGAAGACATATTTGATGTACGGTCTTCTATTCATTTAATTGTTAATTTATTTATGAAACAAATAGTTGTTTCAAAACTATGTGAGAGATATCTTGTTAAAGACTCTATAATCTCTAGCATAGAACAAGGACATATTGTACCCTTGAGATCATACATGCTACTGAGTACCAAAGAAAATGCTAGGTGTATCATAAAGACAGTAAAAACTAGAAAAAATGGAAAGTAACATTTTTATTTAAATAAATTAGAAATAATGTACATAAAAGTAGGTTTGCCCATGAGCATGTATGGGTTGGAAGGAGCCCAAGTTTTCAGCAGATTGGAACTTACATACTCCAGCTCCAAGAGCTAGATAGTAAATATTTTAGGCAAGGTCACAATTCTGTCATTGTAGTGCGAAAGCAGTCACAGACGATACCTGAACACATTAGCAATGGCTGTGTTCCAACAAAACTTTACTTATGGACACTGAAATTTGAATTTCAGGTAATTTTCATATGTCATGAAATAATTTTGATTTTTTAAAACCATTTCATTAGCTCATGAGCCATACAAAAACAGTGGTGGGTAGAGGCAGAATTGGCCTGTGGGCTGCAGTTTGCTGACTCCTGCCCTAGTCAAAGAAAGCACACTTGAAAGCAAAATGTTGTAAATATAGAAAAACTAAAAGGATTGTGCTTTGATATTCAATAAATTTCCTGGTAGGCATTCCACTGATGCTATGATGTCCAAGAGTCACTCCCCATTTATGGAGAACAAAGTTGAGTGTTGACTCCTTCACACCAGGTCATAAACACTAGCACTCACTCTGCATTCACATGGCTCCATTCCCTGGAGAAGACCCCCCCTTCCCCACCCCAACACTTCCACTTTCTCTAATTTTACCATTTCCAAGAGGAAATCAGGCCAAAAATTAGAACTCCAGTAGCAAAGATATGCCTAATTCTTAATATTATGAGGTAGTTGTTTGGTTGTGATATTTTATTAGAGAGAAAAAATATTCAGGTAGAAATGTATTAATACATATAAAACCTTATATAATCACACTTAAAACGTCCTGCAAAAGTCTGAAAAGCTGAACTACAGAAAGGAGCCTAAACTGGATAATTCAATTTCAAGGCCCCAAATAGAATGGCTTTCCTTGCACATTCTCATGGCCCTTCATGGGTGGGTTTAGCAGAGAACAGGCCAATACAAACATCCAATGCAGATATGAAGAATTTCCCTTAGTAGGATCAATGGATTAATCAGTCCCACTCAAACAGAAGGCATTTCCAAGTGCAGTGAGGCTGGGAAACGAGGCTGCCTCTTGAATGGCTAACGCCTCTGCATGGGGTCAAGGGCAGGCTTCAGCAGAAATCCAAACACAAGAGACCAAAAGCTGCTCATCCCTCTGCAGAGCCACCCTAGTGATGAGTGCGTCCCTGTCCTTCTAGATCTTCCTTCTGGAGGGCAGAATGGCACTTGGAGGCTGAATGATGCAGCTTAAGGATGGATATGGTATTTATTTACTAGAGCACTGACAAAAATTTTCATGTAAAAGTGAAACTTCTGAATTGGGGTTTTTTGCCAATTCAGTAAAGAAGCTCTAAGACTAAAGAGAAAGAGTCATTATTTTGTGTTGCTTTTACTTTTTTTTAAAGTCATGTTATGATTTCTGCACATTTGACCCTTAATAACTGATGGTTTCCATGTTTTTCTGCTGAGGCCTGAGAAGAAAAGGGTGGGAGTGAGTGTGGGGCTATCCACTGCAGAAACTCCCTAACTGAGACATCTTCCTGCGGAAACTTCTTGCTATGTGTCCCTGTGAGTTCCCAGGGATCTGCACATAGCACATGGGAAGAAGTTGTTAGTGGTGACACCCCTGAGCACTGGGAGTTGCAAAACAGCTGTACTGCTCCCTGGTACCCTTTGGATGGAAATCCTGCAAACTTCAGAGGGAAATAAAATGAGAGAAGAAGTCACTGAGATGTTTACCAGATATGGCTTTGAAATGTCCTGACTGGAGACCCTGCCCCACTCCACCTTTGGTTCTGAAATTTTACAAATTTTTCAGACGGAGTTTCTCACGCCCCGCAATGTTTATGCTCATTGCAACTCATAGCAACTCATCTGTATCAGGGAGTAGCCATTTGGGAATAAAAAGCCATTAAGTCATTTTTTGGATGATTCAAAATATAAGAAGTATAGTTTGATGTCCATGCATTTACACTCAGCCTTAGGATGGGAGAAAATAAAAAATAACCAAATGCTACGTTAGAAAAATCAGCTCTTCTGATCAGGGTGTCAGAATCAGAAGGGAGAATTTTTTCAAGAAATTTTGAGATTAATGGGACTCATTTCAGTTCTCTTAATAATTCATCATTCAAAAAAGAAAAAAGCATCTTTTTAAAATTTGATTCCCTGAAGTTGCACTGCTTTCACCATGGTGCAGTTCCATCAGAGGAGAATCCTGTCCACCATATTGCTGCAGATAACTGATCTGTGCATTTGCTAGCATTGAGCAGACTGCAAGCTTCCTGAAGGTAGGGACCAAATATCCCACCTTTCTAGATACATCCAAGTGCCTAGCACAGTGTTTCACACAGAAGCAGCCCCATTAAATAATTACTGAAAGGACATAATAATAAATAAAAATCACGTAAGTGAGAAAAGGAGGTCCTTGTGTACTGCTTTCAACATATGTTGGCAGGAACTTTTTGCATCGAGCCAACAAGTCCTCATACTTCTTGTTATTTTACTAGGCCAGTTTGCCAAATTCTGCACCAAGGGATCCGCAAATGGTAATGAATGAGAACAAACAATTAGTGTATTGAGTCCATTCCCCTCCAAGGCAGGCGTATTCCCCGTGGAGCATTCTTCCCGCAATTAGCTTTGATGTCCCCTGTAAAGTGTTCCTGCAGTTCCTTCGTGAAAACAGTAAATCTGACTCTGAAAAATGTCTACCCAGCTATGCTTCGTTCTCTTATACTCCATGTAACTTTGCCTTTGTCTTTTTTGGTTCACATATGTTTTCAAGAAATCTAGTTCTCTATTGAGTGTGAGAAATGAATAGCTGCTTAAGGAAGTTATTCCCTTCAACGTTACATTGATAGAGACGCAGAAGCTCGAGGGTGCTGGGGGGATCACCCTATCCATGCCTGAGAGTGGTGCTCATCAAAGGCAGGTGTGGGTTGGTACCTGTCAACAGTACTTCTGGCTGCTCACCATCTTCATCAGGCTTTTCCACATCTGCTTATTCACTGGCGTGAGATATGCAGTGCAGTTGGCCAGGCCAGCTTTTCTGTCCTGGCTGACTCATCAAGAAAGACTTTTGTGTGCTGTTATCTTCTTGTTTTTTCCCAACGGGAACACATAACCAGGTTACTATGACTAACTGCCTGTGACTTGCTGTGTTTATTGTCTCTAATCCTGAACTTCCTTCGCAGGCCGTGGGTGCCTGACAGGGCAGCTGTCAGCTAGCCCTGCCTTCTGTTTGTTGTGTGTGCTCACAAGCACCAGAGGAGTGACTCATTTGCAAAGGGGCTTCTGGCCAAAGATCTATGATCCTCAACTTCTCTCCCCAGAAAGAGCCTAGCACATTTTCAAAAACCAATCTTTTAATTAATTTGTCATCATTGCTACAACGATATTTTTTGTTGTTGTTTATCTATGGAACTGGCAAGGACACAAAGAAATTTTAGTTTTTAGATTGTATATGCCTATCTCTTTTTGCTCAGGTTTCAGGTCAGATGTTTAGACCTTCCCTGGTCATCCAAGCTAGAACGGACAGCCTCCCACAGGTGGTCCTTACCACATTATCCTGCTCTTCATACCTCACTATTTACAATTACCTTATTTCTTTCTTTTTGATTGCCTCTCTCTCTCTCTCTCTCTCTGTCTCTCTCTCTCTGTCAAATGTAAGCCTTACATGTGTAAAGGTCCCCTTTGCCCTATTTTGTTATCACTGTATTCCAGATGCATAGATAGTACACAATGAATATTGGTTACATGAATGAAATGTAACAGTGAGCCTAGTACGTCGCATGTTAATTTACAGCTGTCAACATAGCCACTGGGCAGGGGGCGAGGGACACATGGTGTAAAATATTTGATCCTAACCAGCATAAAAGACTGAAGGAAGCAGGGCATTGGTTCATGGCAGGGAAGGAAAATGGCAGAACTTGTCTAATGCTTTAAGATTAAAAAATGTAGCTGGTATTAGCCTATTAGCCTTGCATTCACACACATACATCTGCTATGAATGGAGCAGCCAAATCCTTCCCGTCATCTCCAAGTTCATTTATCCTTTTCCTTTCATTTCTCTCTCTCTCTCTCTCTCTCTCTCTCTTTCTCTCTCTCTCTCCTCGCCACCCCCACAGATCTTAAGATGCTTCCCTTTCAGTTTTACTGCTATTTGACTCTTGAGTATACCAAGGCTGTCCAGAAAGTATCCAGCTATGAAATATGAAAAATTGAGGTAGGTATGGCTGGATTTTTTTGTATTCTTAATACAAAGATCTTTGTCTAATAGCCTAAAAATGACCCTAAAGTATCTTTGCTTTTTTATGACATTACCTTTTTTTTTTTTGTCATTTTAACCAGAACTTATGAGTGCTGTCCGGAAAAAAAATTCAACCATAAATGTCTCTGTTTTTCATGTTATGTGCTTGGATACTTTCCAGACAGCCCTCATATACCATTTAGAAGACAAAAATATGTACAGAGATTGAAAAAATGTCCTCAGAAACAAAATGATAAATTGAATTCCAAGAAAATCATAATACACTCATTTATTAAGAAAAATGAATACATCTAGCTTGTTTTGGTCATACTTTTTTTAACATAAAAGCTTTAAGTCACTTGACTAAATAAAGTGAAATGTATAAATATTTAGTGTAAAATCCAATGAGTTTTGACAAATGTTTGCATCTGTGAAATCACCATGATAAGATCTACAACATTTATATCACCCAGAATGTTCCTTGTGCCTTTGCCAATCACTTCTCATTCCTTCTAAAGATTTCAGAATCTCTGTGAACCCTAAGTATAATAAACTTACAGAGAAATCACCCTGGGATACATCATAGTCAAACTTCTGAAAGTCTAAGATAAAAAGAGAAAAATTGTAAAGAAGCCAGAAAAAATAACACATTAAATAAAGATGAACAATGACAAGATTTATGACTAGCATCATCAAAAACTACGGAATACAGAAGATATTGGAATAACATATTTATCATGTTGAAGCAGAGAGGGAAAAGGTTTTCAACCAAAAATTCTAAAGTGAAGCTAGCCTTCAGAAATGGAGGCAAACATAGAGATGTGTTTGGACAAACGAAAACCACAAGGAACTGCAATGACAAACCTGTGCTGGAAGGACTGCGAAAAGTTCTTCAGAAAAGGGAAATCACATTAACTGGCAACACAGGTTGGAAAGAAGAGTACGGAAACCATAAATATGAGAATAAATATAAAAATCCACCCCTCATTCCCAGCAGCTCATGGCAGGCCGAGTCCCACTGGCTCCCAACCACCTTCAGAGGGCATACCTCCCTCTGCACTTGGCAGGTGCAAGGTGTATTTGAAAACGGGGTAATGTGTGAATATCCAGAGAAATACATAAACCTGAAGCTTCTTTTGCCAACAGTTTTCCCATCAATCACTTGGTGGACATCAAGCTCTCCGAATTTAGAAATGTCCACTTATAAAGAATTCTTTTTGCCAGATCACCTAGAAATTGACCAGACTACCATTGCCTTCTGTGCCAGCAGTATGAGTTCCACAGCAGTGACTTGGTGCTAATCACCCAAGATACCGTCGCTACGTGGGAAATAGGCCAACCACGCCACAGCACCAGGTTCTGCCCAACCAGGAAGCATCAAAGCACATCCCACATGCCTCATCGTAACAGCTCATATATTAGTGGCTAGTTAACTCTTGTGACTGCCTTCCTTCCTGGCCTCCTGAACATTCTATGAGCCGGAGATGACTTTCCCAGTTCCTTAATTGCTTTGCCTACAACCTGTCTTTGGCAATCCACTAGGGCCCAATCTTTACTGGGTTGCCTTGCTACGTGGGAGCCTTACGTTGTTTTGTACTGGGTCATAAATGGTTTTGTTATCAAAACTCCCCAGGTAATTCCACAGCAGAAGGTTCCAGATGAGAGACCTGGCTTGGCAATAGGCTGATCGAGGCAGACTGTGGAAGTGCTATATAGGTCTTAATTTTTAAAGATTTTTAAATGTCTTTTGTATTCATACAGACTAATAATATAAGTAAGGCACTATAAAAATAAGTGTTACATTATGGGCTGAATTGTTTCCCCTTCAAATTCTTATGCTGAGGTTCTAATTCCTGGTACGTCAGGCTGTGACTGTATTTGGAGACAGGGTTTATAAAGAGGTAATGCTTCCTATAAGTTAAAATGAGATCATATGGATGGGCCTGAATCCATTTTGACTGGTGCCTGTATAAGAAGAGATTAGGACACAGCCACACACAGAAGGAAGACCATGTGAAGACACAGGAAGAAGTCAACCATCTATAAGCCAAGGAGAGGGGCCTTAGAAGAAACCAATCTTGCCAACACCTTGATCTCAGACTTCCAGCTTTTAGGACTGTGAGAAATAAGTCTCTGTTGTTAAACCACATAGTCATTGGTACTTTGTTAGGCAGTCCTAACAAATGAATACATGTGGGCATTGCATAAAATGAAAAGATTCTAAAGGAACTTCTAAACTTCCAAGATTTTGTAATAATAGACCACCTAACGAAAAGCATTTCCAAGTGCCCTGCAGCTTTAATTCAATAAATAAGTATCAAATACCTACTAGGTGCTAGTACTGTGCTAATGCTATGGACAGCACCTTTGTCTGAGTAACACATAAACCAAAAGGAAATAAAGGTCCTCAAGGAGATCATTACTTTACACTTTGGTTTTCCAAGTTGTAATAGAGCCATTCAAAATGCTGCATGTGTGCTTTCAGGGTCCTTGCAAGGCTGTGATGTCATGCTCATAAAATGCTCTGAGAAGGAAAATGTTCTATACAAAACTCAGGAATGACACATAATCCTCTGGAAGCCAGACTCTGACTCCACATACCTCGCATACATCCATAATACCTCTGGGAATAGAAATGCAGCAAGGAAATGCATATTCACTCAAAGAGCACATGAATCAAGTTACTGGTTCAGAGGATCTTCGCTTACTAACTTGCATTTATCTATAGCTCTATTTTCTCCGGAAAAGCTCATCAACTTAGAATGGAGGCAGGAGGGTGGGCTCTGAGGAAATGGGGAGGGACTATGAATGGACATCTGTAGGTCATTAAATAATACAAAATTCTAAGTATATTGGCCATAATTTTGCCTTATTGGTAACTATTTCTAGCTCCATTTTCTCTGAAAAAATAAACCATAAAAATGGGGCTCATGTCTATGTTCTATGTATTTTAATATTATAGTTTAGTCCAAACCAGTACTTGGTCCCAAGAGGAAGCCCAGTCAATGTATTTTTTAAAAAATAAGTATATTATGAATATCTTTCTAGTGAATCAATAAACAGCTTGAATTGTAAGTTTCACACATTGCCTGATGTAAGCTGGTGGGAATGAAGAGTGGATTTTTATATTTATTCTCATATTTACCATTTCTGAACACATCAAATTTGTTCATTTAACATCAATTCATTGTGCATTTACAATTAGGCAAGACACTATGCTATGCTATGCAGTGTGAATAAACAGGGGAAGCATGGCCCCTTACTACAACTTGTCCTCTCCAGTCCTTTAGTCATGACATTCAAGATGTCTTTTAATAGAGTGCAGGGATGAAGGGCTTAGGAACTTTTAAGACACATTTTTGTTTTTCTTTGACATTTTAATTTTCACATTATGTCTTTGTATTTCTTTGTTCATTCATCTATCTGAAAAGGATTTGTTTATATTTGGTCTTGGCATGGTGGCAAGTTTGTGAACTGAAGTGTCAGATTTTGAGCATAACAGCTCTGATGACCATTCCAGAAAAAGAGTTCCAAAATTGCTTTGAAGGGTGGACTAGGCGCTGGTGTCAGTGCATAGCTTCCCACGGGGAATACTTCAAAGGTGACCATAGTGATATTCAGCAGTGAGGTATGGAGCACCTTCACTAGGATGAGTTCATAAAATCAATTGCCCCATTTCGTATACCTTCATAAGAAAGATTCAAAGCCTGGACAGTCCAGTCCATTGCCTTGGGGGAAACAGCCACAAAAAAAGCAGTTAGCTGTTTGACTTGCATTCCTAAGGAAAACCAAACACACAATCCTTGATAAATCTAGAGTCACCAAAAAGCTGAAATATAAACATGCATATAATTCAAAACAGGTACATTATCAATGGTTTCCATTGTTCTTATCCCTTTCCAAAAGGAAAAAAAAAATTAGGGGAGAAGTTAGCAGGTTGTGCTCTCTTCTTCAAGGTGAAATATTTTCAAGGGTATATAAACCTGAATGATTGTTTCTTATAACCTCAGGAAATCATTTTCAGCACCCTCTGTAACTTCCTTAAGTGCTCCATGATGACTTCTAAATATCTGCTAGAGCATCTATGCACAATGGCTCATGAGTGTGTGTTTTTTTTTCCCTCAAGTACAACATGCCCATAAACCAACAGTACAGAATTGTCTATATTCCCAGCACATGAGACACTTAACAGCAGTTCAGTCCTCGTTCACCTCATATCTAATCTCTATAGACACTGGAAAAAGCCTATTATACCACTCTAGATTCTAATAACTCTTAATGAAGTTAAATTTCTATTTAATAATTAAATAGATGTAAATATTCATGTAGGTAATTTAAACATAAATTTTTTATTTTCACTGTATGATCTAGGATACCAGCTCAGTTGGTGATTTAGATTGATTTTTCTACATTCCTCATTATATGACACTATGCAAGTGAAAACGTCTTTAAACCAGAAAATAGGCAGCCATCCTTTTCTATCCACTGGGCTGTAAATGAACATAATACTAGGTTTTGCTTTACATTTACACTGGTTATCAATGCATTTTTTGAACATTAGGTTATTCATGCATTCTAAAATTTTCTGATTAAATAGTTGCTTCTTTATTATCCATTTGAAATGTTATTTGGCAGAATAATGGCCCCCAAGATGTCCATGCCTTAATCCCCAGAATCTGAGGATATAGATCCTTACAGGGCAAAAAGGACTTTGCTGATGTGATTAAGGGTCTTGAAATGGGGAGATGATCTTGAATTATCCAGGTGGGACCAATAGTGGGGGTCCTTACAAGGGGAAAATGGAGGCAGGAAAGAGATGGCATCATGAGACAGATTTCACCAGTCACTGCTGGCTTTGAAGATGGAAGGAGCCATGAGCAAAGGAATGTCCCAGTAGCCTCTAGAAGCTGGAAGTAAAAGAAAATGGATATTCTCCCAAATCTCCAGTAAAGACTACAGCCCTTGATTTTAGCCCATTTCATGCTTCTAATCTCCATAACCATAAGATAATACATTTGTGTTGCTTTAAGGCACTAAACGTGTAATAATTGGTTATAGCAGCAATAAGGAAATAATAAGCATTCATCAACATTTGATTTTGATTTTGCCATTCTACTATACTTTAATCATTAATTCAAGATCATCCACATACCAGAAAAATCTGTATTTTAAGTAATTTGAGAGTTTGTGAAGATAGCAGGTGGATCAGGACTGCCCCTACCAGGTTTCCAGAGCTACCCACCTAATGGTGAGAAATGGGATGTGACTCTAATTCATCACAGTCTATGAGTGGCCCTACGTGGGCCCTAACCAGAAACGAAATCATCCTTTTAAAGTGGTGATATGGGAAAGCCAGTGCTTATATGAGACATGTCAAAGAGGCTTTTAACAGCTGAATGGTGCCGAAGACTGTACTGTTTCAATCCTCAAATGTGTTATTCCTACTAAAACAGAGGTCACTTAAAAACACAAAGTTCCAAAATTCTTCAAGTTCTACCAAAATGATAAAAAAAAAAGGAGCTAATTTTGTTGTAAGAATGTTGCAAGTGGGCCAAGAAACCCTGAGGAACAAAAAAGGTCAATGATGATTTATTAGGTATCAAACTAGAGACCAGTCCCTAATGAACCCCACAGCATCTGCTGGCGTTGGCAGTTGGAAGCACCATCACCTGCTCCAGATGCTGTTGTATATCCAAATGACAGAAACCTGGGCCCTTCCTTTATACCTCAGAGGCCAAGCATCAGCAAACCTCCTTTCACCAAGAAATCAAAAGTATATTCTCTGGCAATAAGGATTTCTCAGTTTCCACTTTATTCACTTGGTTTGTTGACATTGGGGGAAAGGGGATATAATTTCTATGTATCAGGTGCTACAGAACAGAAGAAAACCTCTTATAGTTCTGGTATGTACATTTCATTTCTGCTTATTTTTGTGGCCTTTTATAGCAGACTCAAATTTCTTATGGGAAATTAAAACCCAGACACACACACAGGTGCACGAGCATGCACGCTTACACGCGTGCACGTGCGCACACACACACACACACACACAGCCTTTAAGATGAACAATTTAAATATGAACTGATCACAGGTATTTTAAATATTATTTATATTTAAATACTATAAATATTATTTATATTTTAAATATTATTTAAAAAACAGAAAACTTTCCAATTATGGCGTGATGCTTCTTTGTTTCAGTCACAACCTCAGTAACTGAAAATCGACTCCTCATCAGTGAGGAGTAGCTCTGCATCAGGCACTTATGATGACACTCTTCCTCTTCCCTCTTGCATTGCTCTTCATTTCTAACCTCACCTACTTCGATTCCTTTTTTTTCCTCTTTCCCCATCATTCTTGTCTACCAAAACCAACAAGGACAACAGACACTTTTTATGAACTAATGTGTATGACTCCGGGTAGCAAATGTAATCAGGAATGTGGGGAGGAGGAAGCAAATGAGCCTTTGGTGACAACTCTTTAGGGAGCTGTAATCCCACAGGCAAGAAACAGAGGTAAAGGGTCCAAAATGGGCCGGAAAGCATGACAATGGATAGGATCATAATAACAAGACAGATAGGAATAGTAAAGCTACAGAAAAAGTATCGGCAAAGAAACAGGTACAGACAGGATAAAGGAAAAATGGAATCTGGAGTGAGCATAAAGGATGAGACCCAGACGCACAAAGTTAAATGAGGGCATTAAACGAACCAACAAAAGCCCAGACAGTTCAAGGACTGGGAGAGAAAGGGATGCTGGGAAGCCTCTGCAAGTACTTGGGGAGCCAAAGGGCTTAACAGAGAGGAAAGCCAGAGAAATGTAGTTAGTTCATCAAAAACAGGCAACAAGGTATATATGAAAACAAGTGAGGAGGACATAAAAGCCAAACCTATGAATCAAGGCCTAGAAAAGGCAAAAGCAAAGTGTGTAAGAACAGGCACACGGTGGTGAAGAGATCACTTCTAATTACTAACACATGAAGAGACTGAACGCATTTCCATTGCTTTCTGTCCCCATGCAAGCAGATTTTACATATTCATTTCACTTTTTCTTCTTAAGGTTGTAGTTGAGAGAACATTATCTTCTCACGTGCCAAGACTTTGCCATTTCCTTCTCCATATTATTGTCTGTTAACATGCTGATGTTCAGACACAAGAGTTGGGAGATGCTGGCCAGCTGAGGAGGGGCCAGGGGAGACCAGAGTTTCTGGGAGGTAGAAACAAGGTAGGATAGAAGAATCAGGCAAACCAGGCCCAGAGACAATTCTCACCAGGACGAAGCCTATGGCATCCATACATCTGAATGGCTTTCCAAGTGACAAGGAACGGAATTTAACTTTGAGATTTTTCAAAGGCTGTAACATGGGGAAGTTACAACCTTCTTGCTGAAGTCACCAAGAGATGTGGATTTGTTCTCTAAGCTCAGAATTTCTAAATGTCAAATGAATGGGCTGCGAAACCTGCTGATTCACTCCAAAATGAGCATTAACCCAACCCATCCCCCATTTCTTCTGACATCTCCACTGAGAATAGAGTGAGCTCAAGATTCCACCACTTCTGTCCTGGTCCATGAAAGACAAGAGCCTTCTAAGGATTCTCCCTGTGGCCCCTTTTGGTCCTTTACCATGCATTTTCCACAGAGATCTTTTAAAGACACAAATCTTTTCATATAATTTCCTACTTAAAATCCTTTAAAGCTTCTCATAGCATAAAGAATAAAATTAAAACTCCTTACCAAGGCCCTCAATGCCTTCCTTTTCAACTTCATCTCATATTGTCCCCCATCACCTACTGGGTTTCCTTTCACATCATTGGAACAGGTAAGTCCTTCTACGACCTGAGAGCTTTTGCACTTTCTGTGTGATAAACTCATCCCCTGATGGACAGCATAACTGGCTGTTTTTCCTACCTCAGCGAGGCTTTCCAATATCTCACCACACAAAACATTTTTCTAGTTTCTCTCATGGCCTTAAATGGTCCCATTTGTGGCTCCCTTCACATCAGGACCCTTGCCATGCCTCGTATTGGGCAGAGAGTCCATACTTCTCTGCTCCTGGACACGTGAGTGAGCAGGGAATGCTGAGTTTTGTATGTCACTGACAGATTACAGTTGTTGGTTATGTAGCAAAAAGGGACTGATATACTTTCTATCTCAACATTCTATTTACTTTCTTCATAGAAATAATTATAATCTAGAATGGAATTATTTACTTGATTATTTCCTTATTTATTAGCTGTCAGTAGAGAATAATGACACTGAGACAGGAAGCATCTCAGTACTGTTATCTCCAGGACACAACACTGTGACTTAAATGTGCACAAGATCTACTTGTGTATGGATATATGAACTCCCTTTGGAGATTATTTGATCAATTTTTCATCTGATCCAATACTGTATTCTCTTTTGTTGTTGTTAAATTTATTGGGGTGACATTGATTAATAAAATGATATAGGTTTCAAGTTGTACAATTCTATGTCATCTATATATTGCATTGTATGCTCACCACCCAGAAATAGTTCTCCTTTAATCACCACATATTTGCCCTCCTCTACACTCTTCTACCACCCTCTCCCCACTTACCCTCTGGTAACCACTAAACTGTTGTGTGTGTCTGTGAGTATTTCTTTGTTTGTTTGTCTTGTTCATTTGTTGCTTTCAGTTTTACATGCTGCATGTGAGTGAAATCGTATGGTTCTCAACTTGTTCTGTATGACTTATTCTGCTTAGCATAATAATCTCAGGATCCATTCATGTTGTAGCAAATAGCAGCATTTCATCTTTTCTTATGGCTGAGTAGTATTCCATTGTGTATATCAACCACATCTCTTTACTTAAGCATATATTGAAGGACACTTTGGTTGTTTACATGTCTTGGCCACTGTGAATAATGCTGTAATGAACACGGTGGTATATATCTTTATAAATAAATGTTTTCAGACTTTTTGGATAGATACTCAGAAAAGGGATCGCTGAGTCATGTGGTAATTCTACTCATTATTTTTTTAAGGAAACTCTGTACTGTTTCCCATAGTGGCTATACCAATTTACATTTCCACCAGCAGTGTATGATGGTTCCTTTTTCTCCATAACTCCTCCAAAACTTGTTGTCTCTTTGATAATAGCCATTCCAATAGGTGTGAGGTGGTGTCTCACTGTGGTTTGGATTTTCATTTCCCTCATAGCTAGTGAAGTTGAGCATTTTTTCATATATCTCTTGGCTATTCGTATGTCTTCACGAGAAGAAATGTCTATTCAGATCTTCTGCCCATTTTTCAATTGGATTGTTTGATTTTTTGTTGTTGAGTTGTATGAGTTCTTTATATATTTAGGACATTATTCCCTTATCAGAGGTATTGTTTGTAAATATCTTCTTCCATTCAGTTGGTTGCCTCTTTGTTTTGTTGACAGTTTGTTCTGCTGTGCAGAAGCCTTTTAGTTTGCCATAGTCCCATTCATTTATTTTTGCTTTTACTCCCTTGCCTTTAAGATCCAATTCATAAAATCTAGTGGTGCAAGGAGGTCATAGTACTCACATGTACCCTCTTTTTTAAAAATGCTTTCTATGAAACAAATTAAAAGTTTCAACTTTAGTTTCTTAGTTTTCAATCTTGGGGAGTTGGAGACAGACTTAAAAAATTCTTTCCTCAGCAAGAAGAGACAACACTGAAGATGTCACTGTTTAAAAGATTAGATGTGATTTTTAATTATATTTTATAAGCAATTCCATCATTTGTAATACTTGTCCTCAGCTCTTTTCTGCATGATGGGCTCCACTAACATGTCACAATCACCAACAGGGCTCTAAGGCTCCATTCTTGATGATTCAACAGTCTTCACCAAATGATTTTTAATAACATTTCTTTTTGGCTTAAATTGAATTGACACTCAGGGTACAATTCTTTTTCATCATTAGTTCAAGACAAAATGTAAAATTATTTATTTCAGATTTGCATGTTTGCAGACCAGTCATTTTCCCTTTTATGCCTTGCACTGTTAAATACTGTATATTTCTAGAAAAATAAATTCTCACAGCTCTTGGGGTTGTGGTCAAGATTGTGGTAGACAACTGGTGTCCAAACTGCCCAATAATTGCAGAGTAGTATTTTGAAAATATTAAAATCACAGGTCTCTAGAAGTTTGCTAACCACTAAACAGAAGTCCAGAAGAAAGAATAGGCAAAATGATACTTTACACTTCACAAAGTAAGCCCTTGCTTTTTAAACAATTAACTAGTCTCACTAATACAATCCTTTCATCAAGACTGAGGCCTCATTGGCAGCTTTAAGAAAATTGGAAATCCATTGTTTATAAGAGTTACTATCCTGCTATTGTGTTTTTCTATCTTACACTTCAAATGTTGTCTTTTTGTCGTTCAAACAAATGAACAAAAGAAACAAACCAATGTAAACCCTAAAGAAAATCAAAGAAGCTCAAGAGGTGAAAACAGATGGGGATAACAACCTATTTTGTTACTTGAAGTGGATATACTTGCTCAGCAGGGAAGTACGGACAAGTGCAGCTTTACCATAGGAAACAGCTTGTCCGGGCAAGATAGATAAACCTAAACTCCACGAAACAGGCTGTAATTATCTTCCTGTCCCTAATGAAAGAAACTCCAGTCACCTCCACCTGTCCCCAGGCCATTCCATCTCAACCAGTTCAAGTGTCTCAAACCCCACTCAAAGGTGCTGGTCACAGGTGTTAAACAGACAGCTAACCCCCTCACACACATACCCCCAAAAGAACTCCAACTGGATCTTCATGGAGCCAAATGGAAGTGTGATGTTCTCACTTCCTAGTCTCCTCTACTCTGGAGAAAACACTTTCTATTCCCTTCAACAAAAGCATCATACAGCTTGTAGACCACTCTGGGTATTTTGGAATGAGTTTCGCCTTCTCACCTCCTTCTTGCCTCACAGGGCTCAATAAGCATGCGTTGTGGGGAGGCCTGTGAGCTGAGTTCCTGGGCAGATCCTCTTGCTTCAGCCTTGGATGGCTTTTCTCCTCCATCATGCATTCTCTCATGGATGAGGCACAGTCATCGTCATGAGAACCCCTACTGGAGTCCCTGGAGGCTTCCTTCCCCATAGATCTCATGATCAGCATACAGGTCATGTTAAAACTGTGACAACGCAATCAAGGAGAAATGCATGTCCTTTTCTTGCCTTCATTGGCTCATTCTATTCAATGTGTACATCTGAATACCTACGGTGTGCGAGGCATGATTCTAGACACCAGAGATTACAGCTATAAATCAGGGAACTGCTTGGCCCTTAAACAGCTTCATTCTTCTCAGTCTTAATGGCCTGGTCTAGATGCTGTCTTTCTTGATGGCACCCTTTGGCCTTTCCCTTCTTCTAGTTGTTCCTCAATCACACCAGCAGGGCCTCCAAATGTGAAGTGGATTTGCAGGAGAGCAGCTCATGACAAGCCCCACACATTCACCTTGCATTTGCCATCTCCAGCAGCTGCCAGGACTGAACCACCTTTTTCTCTCTCTCTGCCAGTGCTCCCTCCAACAAATAGGCTGGGTGCATAAAAGAGTAGAATGGGGGAAGGGTGTTTACTGTTGACTAGATGCTGCCAACGCTTCTAGTTCAGCATTTCATGAGTCCCTAGAGGTATGGCCCTCCTCCCATACACAGCCACACACAGTGGCATGACACCCTCACTGTGCAGGTCTGGCCTTTGGAAGGGTGAGACTGTAGCAGCGTCTGCAAGGAAATTATTCAGTTCTTGTTCTGAGGGAAAAAAAAATAAACTCTTGAAAAACATCCCATTTGGAGCCAAGTCAGTAAAGATCAAGACAGCGCATTAGGCATATTGCTGCTACAAAAATGTACCCCAGCCTGGGGAGCTTAAACAACAGAGATTTATTTTCTCCCATAAAATACATGGCGGCTGGAAATTCAGGATCAAGGCATTGGCAGGGTTGGTTTCTCTTGAGGCCTCTTTCATTGGCTTGCTCACAGCCACCTTCTCACCATACCCTCACGTGGTCTTTCCTGCACGTGTGGGCATCCCTGGTGTCTCTTCTCCTACTTATAATGGTCCCCACCATTATGACCTCATGTAATCTTAATTACCTCCTTAAAGGCCCTGTCTGTAAATAGGTCACAATGGGGCTAGGGCTTCAACATGTGAATGTCAGGGGTCACAATTCACTTCATAAAAACTGCATAATACTATGACCGTGCATGTGAATAGAATTCTGCACATTTATAGGGCAAAATTCTGTTCAATTACGTAAATGTAAGTATCTTTACTTGGCTACAAAAGAAAAGGAAGAAGGAAGAAAGGAAGGAAACATTTAACATCTAAGTTTTTTTAAGTAATATTTACATTGTGTGATTTTGCTTACACAATGAATGTAGAACACAGCCACTGCATAAGACGAAACTCCATTTCACACCAAAGCATTCTGCAGGTGTCTTCTCTCTGGAGGGGTTTACTGTAGTGATTAGAAATGTAGGCTCTATGCCAAACTGCCCATATTCACATCCCAGCCTCGTTCTCTTAAGAGTGGTGAAAAAGTATACTCTCTGCCTAGTTTCCTTATCAGTAAAATGGAAATGACCATCAAAATAGCCACCTCATTTTTGGGTTACAGAGAAAATGATACTCTTGAAACACTGTCTTTCAAACAGCAAGCCATCAATTTGTGTATCTTATCATTTTTGATTCTCACAAGTTTTATGTGAGGTAAACAGAGCACATATTTAGGGTCTAAGTGGATCGCCCAGGGATGCATAACAAGCTTTTGGTCGAGCCTGGGCCAGAACTCAGGTCTCCCAAGTCCAAGAGCTCTTCCGAACACAGGGCAAACTTGAAATGAGGCAGTGGGCTCCCAAGGGGCAGGGGACGCTGGCAATCTTATCCATTATCTCCATTATCCAGGCACTTTTATCTTGGCAGGAGAACTTAGGGAATGCCACTCCTCTCTCAATTCCAGGACGGACACATTTTCTGCCACTCTAGAATCAGAAAACTGTTTATGACTCTGACATTTTCTGAATGCCTGGCCTTGAGGACACAGATACAGGGTGAGACTCCAACTATCAAAGAGCTCGGGGCTTATGGTGACAATTGTCCAGAGAATGGGAAGGGCCCATGTAATTGACCCTTCTACTGTGAGATGGCTGGGGGAAAACCTCACTGGCCTCAATGAGTATGATGCAACTCTCACAGAGTCAATAGGGTGGAAAAATGAGCTAAGTATATCTCCACAGACTGTCAGAGGAGGAGCAGAATCAACTCTCAGGGGACACCAGTCCCTTCTGGGGCCCCCTTCTTTGAGCTGTTCAGCACAGTCACAGGTAGAAAGCAAGTATCCTCCCCAATCTTATCAACTGGTTGGTAGTGAGGTCATGAGAATGCACTAACGTCTCAGCTTACAATGGCCCATCCACTGTTCAGCTGGGGCTCGGGAGTCACTCTTCATGGACATTTTTGAGTTACAAGAGCTATCCAAAAAAATTCCAGCCGTAAATGCCTCTATTTTTCATATTACATGGCTGGATACTTTCCAGGCAGCTATCATATGCTAGCAGCCATTACTAATGTTGAAGGCCAGCAAAGAAGTAATGAGGTGGTTAATACGGAGTTGTTCTGGATGATTGTCTTTTAATTTTTACATATATTATGATTATTTTTATTACTATTTTTAAACTGTGGCTGCATTTAGAGCATATCACACACATAGTCAAAGTGTACCGGAAAGGAAACAGAATGTTTCCACTCCCTTCCCTGCCTCTAGCCCTGTCTGATCTCATGCACAAAAAGTGCATTGACCATTCTGCTCCCTTTCTTGGAACCCTTTTGTGGCCTCCTAATGCCTCCATAGCTTCAAGCTCCTCTGCACCATCCACAACTTGATCTCATCCATATTTCCATCTTTTAGGACTCCCTGTCTTGCATCTACTAGCAAACTAAAATTGAGCTAGGAGCAAGACACTCCTATATATATATTTTGCTCCCAGACCTACTGCCTGCATTCCATGTGGGCTAAACTCTGCATTTGCAACTACTGTTGGGTGGCCTTGCACAACTGTGCTCCCTCTGCTCCAACGCCTTTCCACCCCTCCCTGCTCAACCTGCTCATCGTTACCCTGAATCTCCAAAGGCTCAAAGGCCCAACTCCTGTTTCCCCAACACTCTCTTCCAAATTCTATTATAAGTTACCTGTTAATGTATCTGTCTCTCCAACTAAGCTGTAAGTGGGTTAAAAAATAGACCACATTACATTCAGCTCTGTATTTTCAGCTCCCAGACAGGATGAGGGGAAAAGAGGCATTTACTAAATATATGTGGACTGACCAAACACAAGGATAGGAGAGGAAAATGAAAGACCACTGCCCTGGAAATAACCAACCATTAGTATCCATGGAAACACTTGAACCAGTGTAAGCCCCTACAAATTCTGTGCAGAATTTATGATTACTAGAGTTGACTCTGCCAGAGAGTACTTTATGAACTATTTGGTGACACAAGACCAAAACGCTTGAAATATCACAGAGCAGTCAGTTGTGCGAGAAGAAGTATGAGCTTGATTGTGGGCAGTGTTTGAGCCAGAAGCCAGATCTATTGACAAAATGGGTTTAGCAAGGCTGCCTGTGTACTTGGAATCCAAAGTTCAAGGGTCTTGCAAGGCTGCGTGGAACTTGGTGAACAAGGACACCACTTGGGATGTGGTTTCTGGTTGGCTAAGGGGAAGGAGGAAAGCAGCATGGCCTGGGGGGCAGAGGAATCATCAAGTTGTTGACTCAGGATGAAAGGACAGGGGTCAGCAACGTCGTTTTGTGATTAAGAAGTTACACCCCCTGTCTTTCTTGGGATATAAAATAAACCCGTCGGCTACCTGAAGGGTCTCTGTGTCTCCATCAGAGCATGGGGAAGCACCCGGTCGCAGCTTTGTTATGTCAGGGTGTGTGTGTGTGAGTGTGTGTGTGTGTGTGTGTGTGTGTGTGTTAATTCCCCGCTGCCTTCCCTCTGGTTCTGTTCTCCCCGTGCTGGTCGCGGCACTTGATCACACTTGAATGACAGAGATTTGGACAAACTAAAGTAGGTGACAGAGTTCATAGGAGATGGGGATGGAATTTGAACAGAGTGTGGGTAAAACCTGGAGAAATGAAAGTGAATAGCATTTGAGATGAAGGAACAGAAGGTGCAAACTGAGAACCTGACATCTGAGCTCGTGTCTAGGTATGACCAGGAAGTACGTATGAATACAGGAAGGACTGCACCAATCAACCAGTCAATTACTACCAGGCCAGAACTAATGGCCATAATGGAGAGCTGTGGTAATAAGGTACAAGGGGTTGAAAAAGAAGTGTGAGGAATCAAATTGACAATGAAGCTGGTAATATCATTTAAAATTTAATTTACATAAAAGCCATACTGAAAAGTCTTCTGAAATAATCTTAACTTCACATTTTATTTGTATGCTTTTCTCCAGAAACCACTGTTGTTATCTTTTTATTTTTTACTGGAGAAAATTTAATTTAAATATCTGTCTTAGGTAATTGGTTGATGGACAAATGGGAGTTCAGTGGGATTTAAGTTCCATTTGGGGTATCCTTTCACAATTAGGATGTACAAATAAATGTAAAAATCATTAACATTAACTGAAAATAGCCATTCACTGCAACTCCAGGAGTAATAGTGATCTTTTTGAGTTTCAATTCAATACTGAAATTTCAGTTTATGACTTGGTAAGTGGTTTTTTTATTTGAGAGGTTTTTGTTCTATTTTGTTTCTTAACAGCAGAACAGACTTCAAATAATTGTTGAATAGCCTAAAAGAGTTTTTGTTTGTTTGTTTATTTTTTAATGAACTCTTCAAAAACTATCTGGGCTCAGGGTGACCAACAAGAGTCTCTATAGTTACACAGTGGTGTCATAGAAGGACAAGTAGTAGTTACTTATGTCTATAGCTCCAATGCTCATGTTCATATTTATGTGTGGTGGTACCACACGAAGTAAGTTCTAGAAACTCTAGTTGGTATTCCAGAACCAAATGACACAAAAGTTAGCCTTTGCTGTGTTTGAACATCTATGGATAAAGGGAGCATTACACATGTGCAATGGCATGGCCATTGGCACTGCCTTTAAGGTTTACCTCAATATTTCCTGTGACAACATGTGACAAGTGGAGTTGCAGACACTAAAACTCTGCAGTTTTAGGGATAAGTGTTTCTTCAGATGGATCTTCACATACTTGTATTCTGGGGAGAGAAGGAACTAACAGTTTAATCATTTCTGAGTGATACATGGCCACTCAGAGTTAGCCACAGGGCCAAGTATATCACCAGTTTGGTTTTTCTCATGCTTGGTGTTCTATCAGACTACCGATTGGTTCATATCTTCAGTAAATATTCAACGCTCCTCAGCCAAAGACCATGTTCAGTGTCCAGAAAATAAAGTTGACAAAAAAAAGTTAACTATGATGGCATAAGACATTTTACCCTGCATCTAACGCACTATCAATCGCACACTGCACCATTAATTGCCACATTTCATATATTAATTATCTGGAAAGATTCCTAAGTACAAGTATTCTTTCAGTCCAACCCCCTCCCTTTAGTGATGAGAAAACAGAGGCCCAAATGAGTGACTTGCCCAAGGTCAGACAACCTTTTAATGGTTATTGGGTTAATGATAATCAGTTAGAAAGTTCTAGCACTTATTGACCTGATTGAAATCTCATATCAAGTTTTACTTCTACCCTGGTTTCTGAAAGCCAAATACAATGTCCACTTGGCTCTTTCTCAGTGAAGAGCCAGAAACTCTGGTCTCTTCTAGGTCCACGGTGAGGATTGAGCCTACGAAAGGGTGCTGGCAGCTTGTGGGTTCCAGGTAAGACATAGCCCAGGGCTGGGGACATTCAAGATTTCTCATTGATTGGGATGGTAGAGTCTGCCCATAAAAACAAGCATCTAAAAAAAAGGCATTTCACTAACTAATCACAAAACGTGTTTGTGCTTTAAGCAGATTTGAGAAGCAATCTCAAATAGACCACTTCACTGCAGTGAAATCTCGCTTTTGTAATTTCTTGATTTTGAGACAGTTTATCATTTGTCTCCAAGAAAACACATTTCATACATCATGACTTTTAAAATTATACTCCGCTCTTAATTCTTAGAGTTTACAACAAAAACGACAACTGCTGAATATACTAGAACTTTTTTAAATTGGTCTGGTAATTTCTTAAAAAATAATTGTATTTTACAACTCTGGAACTTACACTATTTTGATATTTTAATTATCTTCACAGAGGTGATATTCAAATTTCACTATTTTTATATTATTATAATTTTTATAGGAATAATATTCAAGGTTTTTAACCACTAGCCTAACCTAAATCAACTACTCAGAACTAACAGTCGTCATATCCCTGGGACAGGGTTCTGGAGTCCCTCAGATTTGATAACCTAGCAGCAGTCTCATAAGGTGATCTCATGGTGCTCAGGGAGGAGCTGGAGCACTGAAGCAATGGGGACATGGAGGTGGGGTTGTCAAGCTCGGGAAAGTGGTTATTTATTGACCTGTTGGGTGTTTGTTTAATTCTATAATCCATTTGGCTGCATAGGTGCATCTCTGCTGAATACTTTTATTTTCCCTAACATACATTCAAAACATAACTAAGACAAAACTCTCTCTCTCTCTCTCTCTCTCACACACACACACACACGCTCTCTCTCTCGTATTTACACCTGATTCTAATAATGATGATGAAAAGAAGGACAACAGCAACTAATATTTTTGAAGACCTATAATGTGCCAAACATAATTGACATGAATTATCTTATTTAAATGTAACAACAAACCTATGAATTGAAAACCTTTTGTGAATGGCAGGAATTTAAAACTCAAATGAATACATCAGCAGAGAGCTTTCTGTCCCAGCATTGATTTTCAGGTCTCCACTACGGTCTAAAAACCAGATGACTACATTTGAAACAAATGAAGCTCAGGGGGTCTCTTAACTAGACCACTGAGATTTCTGCAAAGGGATAAATGACATTTACACTGCTACTCACCATTCATTTCCGTGTCTGCAGACAGAAGGTAATAGTGTCTGCCCATTATATCCTTACCTCACCTGGGAATAAAGACTTGCTGAATTTCAGCCCATGCTCTATCAGTATAGGGAGCTATTCTTGGCCTGCCCTAGAACAAGCAGAAATACTTTAGCCATTCTGGCTGGCATAGGGTGAGGGATGAGAATTCTAGCTACCCTGGTCTTAAAAGCACCAGAGGCAAACACAAACCCATTGGAATAATTTTGAAATATAAAGATGGATTTATGTTCATTCAAAAAAGTAGTATGATCTTAGCCACAAGGCAAGTGTCTTTCCAGTTTAAAATGTTACTATACCCAGAGGCAGAAATATACAAGGACTGTCCCCAAAGTATGTAGCCATGTAAAATGACAATGTTATATTGACAATGGCTGGATTTTTTCTGGACACTCCTCCTATCTCTATATACTTGAGTGTGTGTGTGTGTGTGTGTGTGTGTGTGTGTGTGTGTGTACACACACCTAAGATCTAGAGTTATCTGGAGATGTCTAGAGAAAGAATATTCTTCCAAACTATTCACCCTAAATGCTTTGAAGTCAGATTTACAGCTGACCCTTGAACAACCCTCACCTCTACAGTAAAAAATCAGAGTATAATGAAGTCAGCCCTTCACCTCTGTGGATTCCAAGTTGGTTGAATCCTCGGATACAAAACCCAGGTATACAAAGGACTAACTGCATATTTATTTTAAAAAATCTGCATGTAAGTGGACCCACCCAGTTTAAATCCCTGTTTTGTTTAAGAGTCAACTGTATAAAAATACTTTGGACCTTGCCTCTTTAAGGAACTCATCCTAAGCACATAATGGGCCTGAGAAATAATATTCAGGTGATTCAGAAGTAGGAGAAGAGAATAACGTCTGAGACTGGTCCACCCCAGGATGGTGCTCAGCTCAAGGTCAGGAAAGATAAAGAATGCAAAAGGTTGACTTCATCTCCCTCCCTTCTAAGAGCACAGATGACCAGTATCATTCTGCCTTTCTTTTTCCAACTGGTCAGATATGGACAGGTCAGGAAATAATAACTAACATGCTCTAGGCATCCACTCTAAAACCAACACATTGTGTCATTGAATGCTTTCTATAACCCTGAGGTGAGCACTATTCTTGCCTTCATTTTATAAATAAGGAAATTAAAGTTCAGACTTAGAGGCACACAGTGACTTACCAAAAGCACTAAGGCTAGTTAGTCAGTGGTAGAGAAAAGGATTTCATTCTAAGTTTATGTGATTCCTGAGTCTAGACAGTAGATCACTAGCAATTTGGGGGCCGATTCCTTGCTCCTTCCTGCCAATCTAACGCAAATATGGTGCTGGATTCGTACTAGTGTTCTGTCATGTATTTGTATTTAGAGTGTGATTAATGTCAAACTCAGCATAATGTTGACTTAGAGAAGGACCTATTTTGTTTTTGACAGCACTGCCTGCAAGATGCTGGAAGAGCACATAGCATGACAAATGCTTGACTCCTGGAAACTCTCCCTGTGCCTAATGCCAAAATAACTGCATTTCACAGAAAAAGCCAGCCTCCAACCATAAACAATATAACAAGAGTCAGACACAAACAGTGCATGCCAGAAATGAAACACTTTCCGTCACGTGAACCAACGATACCAAGAGTATAAGCATTGTTCTCCCAAGTCCTAAGAGGACGTCAAAATCTGATTTAAAATTGGTATACAACTGACCAGGCTTGGGATGCTCAACATAATTAGGCATATAATCACTGACTGCTAAGAATATGCAAAGTAGTAACATTTTTCCCAACATCCTACCAAAAATATTACCTGCAGATTTTACTGGATTGGGTTTTAATTCAACGCTTGAAAAACTTAAGTATCCTAACATTGTACTGAATTGAAATTGAAGGGAGGAAAAAACTCCCATTTTTAATTTTGAAACTTTTTAAAAGTTCCAAAGCTTTGACTGGGCTTTCCTGGTGGCCTCCTCTCACCCTAGGCTGTATGTGCTAATTTCCGAGGGGACCTGGGGCCGACACTTGTCCTTCAGTTCTGCATAAGATCCTATTGCTGCTCCACTGAAGTACTTCAGTCAAAAATTTCACTTTACCTTCTTCTGATTCAAACAGGAGCAATATTATTTTCTCTATTTAGAAAGGAGTAGGGAAGAGTAACATCTCTTTATTAAATTAAATGTGCAATCTTTTTGGATCGTCTCCACTCATTCCCAATGACCCTCTTCACATGACAGTGGAGCAAACATGAACACACTGGCTTTCTCGTGTGCTGGAAAACCCTTCTAGAATCCAGTATCTGGTGGCACTCATAATCATTTAGAAATTATGTTCAGCAAATTGCAACTTCCTGTTTGCCAGACAGATTCCTTTTTCTTCAACACCAGAAATGAGTCAGGAGGGCACGCAAGGCCTCTTCTACCCTGTGAGCGAAAGCAGAAGCAATTCCAGTTCTCAGGCATGTGGCAAACCTACTCATTTCAGAGAGCCCATCACTGATTACAGGATGTGTAGACGGCATAACGCTGACAGTTTCTATGATGCCTCCTGCTATAAGTGCACATGGAGAGCATACTCAGCAGGTACCACTGAGAAGAGAGACTGCAGGCTAATTATCAGGAAGGAGAAGATACACCAAGGACTTCCAATGTGAATAAGAAGTCACCTTTACACATGAAAAATGTCCACAAAGGGTTAGAAATTAAGATAATGGCTGAGGAAATCAATAGCCCACAAAACAAACTACCTGTGGGAGGATGTCTTAAACAGGTGCAGCACAGATTTGTAATATGAGTAAGCTAACTCCTAAAACCCATGACATCCTGACTAAAAACCAATGGGGCTCTCCTTTAATGAGCAGCAATAGTATCTATACTCCAGATATATGTCTAAGGCCAGAAATTGGAAATCTCTGCCACTTCTCACCTGTGCCTGTGAGCAAGAAGTCCATGTGTGCAGGTGGGCCTGAAAGCAGAGGTGCAGGCTGGCTGAGCTCTGAAACACTTGGGTGCTATTAGAACCAGCCATGCCAGGCCCATATCCACAGAGCTGGCCCTACCCTGACGCCCACTCACACGTGCACAGGTAATTCTAATGTAACTACAGCAATGGAAACCTCAGCTTAGAGCAAACACAGTTCTCTGTTCCCTTGGAGATCCTAAATATTATCATATGCATAAGATAAGCAAGAAAACAGCCCTGGTTATTTTATTTACTGAAAACATTGTCAGACTGCAGTTCACAGCATCTCACAGTGTCCCTTCTTGAGGATGAATAAGCATTATTGATTCCAAGTCTTAACATTAAGAATTCTTATACTTCTGAGAAACCTAATGGTTTTCATCTTAAGGACTCTGAATTCTTTGCATAATTATTCCCCTCTTTGACTTAGCTGCTAAAACACTTGCAGTTTCCCTGACCTCACCTCTGCTAAAGACTGCAGAAATTAATTTTATCCCTGGGTTTAGCTTTTCTCCTATGCTATGTATTATGCTATATGCTATTCTATAAATACTTTTGTAAGCCATTTTATATCCTATTTAGAATAAAGTGAGATATTAAAAAATCAAATATTTATATTTGATCAAGAACTGTAAGTATCTTGTATAAAACCTTGACAGTCTTGAAGGTATTGAATTATTAAAGGCTGGTTTCACCAGTATAACCAGTATTATTCTATTAAGTTTAACTATGGAATGAATTGGGAGAAAGTCTCAATAAAAGTATAATAAAATGAATTACATTGATTTTTTGATGCCGAATCATTCTAATAATGGGAGAGTACCTCTATGCCGGACTAGGTTACTCCAATGATCATTACATACTACCATTAAAAATGATGAATCAAAATATTGCAGTCAGACTGTAATAGATATAAATTTTCCTCAAGTCCAGGCGCTTCATGTTTGCAGTTGGAATTTTTTAAAAAACATCTTTGGCCTCTGTCTAATTTATAACAGGAAAGTCTAACACAGAATCATTTTTTAGCACATATTACAAATGAGCTACATATTTACAATTCATTTTTCAACTTGAAAGACTGTACCCTAGAAAACATGGCAAATAAGGGAGACAGCAGGCAGAAATGGAAACCTGTGATAATTTGTCAGTTTGTAAAACAAGCTAAACTACAAAAGCAAGTATTAAGCTATATATGATGAAAAAGGTTAAAAAAAGGATAATGCAATCTAGTTGGAGAGATACAATTCACACTTATCAAAAAATTCCAAATAATTACAGCCATACAGGGGGTGCCAAAAAATGTATACATGTTTTAAGACATGTTATCTGTGTATTACATAAATACTGATGGTCACCACTTTGAGCACCTCTTGTAACTGCAGAAGTCAAACGTGACTCATATTCCCCTTTTGTTATCGGTATATATTATTACAATTTTAATACAATTTTTCCCTTTCTTAAAATGTGCATAAATTTTTTTGGCACTCTCTGTATTAGGAGTCCTAAATTGTGACTTGGGACTTTACATCCTGCAAGGGTTGGAGGAGCTTATTATGCGTTGTAATGAGAGGGAATTTCACACAGAGAGAGATGGTAACATCCTTCCTGCTGTTTGGAAAGGATCCTCTGTGTTGCGAGCCCCACTTTCTAAAAGACTCCATCACTCATAAATGGAGGTGAAACAACTGGCCAGTTACTCCGCAGTCTGTTTGATGTGGTGTCCTACCTAAAGAAAGATGAGGAAGTAAAGTGCAATCACGTTTTTTAAGTTTCTTCCAGGATTATAATTCCGTGTTGAAGCACCAGAGACTTTGGGAATAACTGGGTAATTGGTAACTTCTCCAATGCAATATAATGTGCAAAATGTTATGATCTGTCCATCCAAATAGGCATGGTAAACTTTTAAATAATTTTTGCAAGAACACTGAGTCTAACCAAGACTCTAAATAAGAATCTGAATGTTTCCTTACCACACACATACATATAGGCACATGCACCCAGATTTATAAATTAAATAAAACTAGGTGAGAAGAGTGGTGAGATGGACAATATCACACATGTTTTTCATTACCTCAAACATCTGTAAAAGAAGCTCAACACATCTTAAAAGTACTTTAGCAATATGTGAGTCAGTATAATTTTTCTTCTCCAGATCCCAGTCACCAGAACCACTATAAAATAACTTAGCCATAAAAGTCATACCACCTATTCACATAGAATTCATCATATTTTATTTGGTTAATGTAAATTACTTGCAAGAAAAAGCCACAAGCCTTCAAACTACTTAGCTGAGCAATATTATTCCTAAGTTGTATTTTCTTTCCCTAATTTTTAACCCAAACTTACTCAATGACAGGAAATTAAAAGGTAACCATTCCTACGCCAAGTGTAAGTCAAGGCGCTTATTTAAGAATCTCCATCCATTTCAAAAATTTCAGGTCCAATTCAATTTCTTCTCCTCACCCTTAATATTTCAACACTCATGGAGATGTGGGCTCTAGTGGTCCTTCCATAAACTTCCTAAATGAAGGCTGGGCGCACCTACGGGATATGGGTGCTCACACTGCAGTCACGAAGTAGCATGGCAGTTAGATAAGAGCATTGAATTCGAATTAAAAAATGTGGGATTCTATATTGGCTCTACCACTTGCTTACTTTGTAGCTTTAGATAAATTATGTAACTTCACTACATTTCAATCTTCTCATTGGTAAAACATGAAAGGAAAACAAAGAAAAGGAGAGGAGAGGAGAGGAATCGGCTCCATGCAACCCATAAGTGTAGTTGCAAGGGACAAATCAGATAACAGGAAACTTTTAAAAAAATTATCAAGGGCTCTATTTAATTTTTCCCATTTTAAAAAAATTTTTCCACTTACTCGAGGTAATATAATGAACAGAGAAGAAAATAAGAACCATGACTTTGAAACTGCTGTAGCCTTGACTGGAAGTAGGTAAAGATGTGTCCTTAAACAAAATAACTGACCAAGGAACATTATTTAGCACTCCTAATTTGAAAAATTAATCTTAAAATTCCACTGTAAGATTCCATGCTGAAAATGAAAAGAAAGTAGGAGGGAAGGGAAGAAAAGGAAAGGTCAAGGAAGGGAAGAGAGCAAGTATATTTACACAGCTTAGAGTAATAAATAGAAAATTCGTTAGCGTGGTCTGTAGGCATAAAGCTCACATGACATGCAGTGCTATATTCAACCAGTGATTAGGTGACAGTAGCATACCCTGGAGAAGGTAACACCCAAGCACTGACTTTATTTTTCTCAGACAAATGGAACATTCTATAGGCAGGAAGGGAAAGAAAACTGTGCCAAGTTCCATAATATGGTAGAGACATCATTTTAACAGATTTCTCCTACCACCGCTGCTTTGGGGAAGGTTTTGTTATGCTCCACTTGCTGGCTTAGTGTGATAAAACAGTACCTCTCTCCTGTCAAATATTCAGGCACGTATTCTGAATTCTCACTTTCTCAGTTCTCCCCTTTCTTCTCATCCCCTGGTCCTAAATAACCCACTCCTTAAATTCGATCTATTTTTAAATAGGTAGGTAGGCACCTTCCCCACCTCCCACACCTACTTTCTTCCCCTTTTCATCATCATCCTCAGGATTAAAAATTAGCAAAAGCAAGTTAAAACACTCGATATGTTAATATTTTGCTCCCTGATACTTTATTATGAACAGAAAACACAACTGCACGAACCTCTCCAACTCTTCCCGCCCACTGCAGACACACAAACTGATTCGCACTTTTTAACTGAGAGCCGTGCAAGTTGGAACAGGCTGTAGATAAACTGTAGCTCAGGGAGTCATGTTATACATCTCTGCACAGATGAGACAGCTTTCACTGTTCAGACAGCTTTCACTATTCAGAAAACATACTGAGCTGTTCCTGTTGACCAAACACTACCTAAAAGAGGGGCGGAATGTTAATTATGTCAAACTAAAATCAGAACAGTCAGTCAGTGGTCCTCACCTTCCAGAACAAATCTACCCTCTCCAATAATATAACAGTAATCTTTAGTTATTAATATTTGTGCTGTTATTCCTACTGTAGACACGATGTTACATTTATTCATTTAACATTATTTCTAAGTATAATCTCAGAATTAGATTGCAAACTCCTTGAGTTTAAAGACATTGATTATTTATGTTTCTTTGTACTCCGAGTCCTAACTTTAAAAACCTCCAGTTAAAATTCCAGAGGTAATGGATATATTGATAATAACATAACGAGAACACACTTTCACCCTTACTGTTGATAAAATATATTCCATATCTGCAATGTAATTGATTAGTTACATAAGCCAATGTTTTGCTCTATTCTTGAATGACAGCACAAAAGTATTTGGCTTAGAGTACTATGTAATGTTCAGGATTTTATCATTCATATAGAAAGTACCTAATCTAATATTATGCATGTGTCTACATGTAAGGGTTACTTTCTACCTTTATACTTCTAGTAGTGCACTTCTCTTTCTGAACTTTTCTCCTACCCGTCGGTCTCCACCCCTATAATTAACCTCAATGTGTTGGGGGAGTGTATTTTGGTTTCCTTAGTAAGTCAGTTCTTGTATTAGCATTACTTTTCTTCCCAGTAAGTTTGATTTTCATGAAGTTGGATTTTATTAGTCTCCTTCTCAAAACCATTCTTGTTTTTTCATAATTTAAACTCAAATAATACTCATAATAAATGATGATTTAAAATTACTTCATTTTTCTAGAAAAAAATCATGAGTGAGGCCAATTAGTGGGGTTAGTGGGAATTGTCTGAAAGGCTTTGAAATACCACAGTTGGTGAACTCTTTTGGACAAAGTGGCTCCCTCTGGTGGAAGCAAGAAAAGTAAGAACCCTCACTCTGAACAGGATGCCTTCTGAAGATGTCAGAGTGAGTAGGAAGTCTGCTGTTGGTATTCTGAGAGTCTGTGGCAGGGGGGAAACTGAAAAAAAAAAATCTAAAACCAGACTCATTAGATGGTTTACCTTCAATTAAACTTCTCTAATAACTGCACCAAATGCTCTGGAGTAACTAGCCAGGGGAGCCCTGAATGGTGATGTGCATGGCAAACATGCACACTTTGGGAGTTGAGAAAAGCTTCTCTACAGCCACTAAGTAGATGGTACAATGTGACTCACAAGTTTTCCAAATTTAATCACAGGGCTCCAGGAGAGAAGAGAAAGGACAGTTAAATACCAAGCTCAAGAGCTGTGAGAGGTCAGAGCCGATTGGAGGAGGAATGAGCTGGGCAGCTTGGTCCCAAGTTCATGAATGGACAAAGACATGATTTCAAAGCAAAAACAGCACAACAAGATCTGCTCTGTGTTCCAGACAGCCGCTTGCATTGTTTCTAAAGGTCAGTGGGTTTTTAACCTAAATATTTGGAGCTGGAGGAAACCATGATGTCAGTCATTGTTTATTTTACCATATTATCTGTCCACATCTGTGGTCTTTTTGTGTGTAGACTAAGTTTGTTCATCATATTTTCTGCTATGCCGATTGTATGGATCATCTTAACGTTAGAAAACAATACAAATTGTTGTTGCTTTAACACAAACTTATAAAAAATGTTAATGCTATGTAGTTCAGAAAAATTGAGTAAAAAATCCTATAAGGAATTAATCTACTTGTTACTTCATCTAATTCTCCAACTGAGTAACATCTGTTCACTCAATATCTATACTGCTACTTACTGCAAAATCCAGGTACATTTTTTAATGTACCTGGGATTAAGCAGAAAGTGTCTCTTCACCCATTGCAGGTCTGTGCCCTGATGGACATTTATCTGAGCTCCTAGTTAGCTAGTGTCTTCTATCCATTTCCTCTATTTCATACTATTCATTAAAGGCCAACTGTTCTCTCCAGGAAAGATGCTAGTCTCTACAGTATTTTAGGGAAAGGCAATATGGAGCACCCTGTACCATCTTCCCTGAGAGTTATAGCATGTGCTTTCATTCAGGTCAACCAAAGAAAAACCTGCCCCTGCCAAAGCGAGATGCTGAGAAATGTCCATTGTAGAGACAGCTTCCCAGAGGATGGACTATGGGTTTCAGCCCAGCCATCACCCCCTCCAATCTCAGGGGAATTCCCATTATTCACAGCTTAGTCACACAGGCTCAGCATCCCACACACTCAGGCCTCCTGGCCTGAGGACTGACCATGTGCGCTGTGTACACGCAGCTCCCACTGACCCTTACTCGGCCAAGTCAGAGAGCCAGTGTGGGAAGAGCAAGTTTTGCTGCTTCACCAATGCAAGCATTCCGAGACTCGCCAGAGAGTGAATAAACACGACCAACGACTGCTCAGTGTCTCGTCCACAGAATGACTCCCTGGGGAGAACGCCGCCTGAGATGAACGTGAGAGGGGATAATTCTGGAGGGTGAGGACAGCATGAACTGTGCCCAGCATATGTGGGCTGTCTGAGAGCCTGAGAGGAGGCTGTCAGTCAGAAAGTCAACTGTCACTGTCAGCAGGATGGGTGTGTTTGATGAAGGGCTCACTCAGCTGTTGCCATATACCTGTGGGAGGCAGGAAAAGAATTGTTGGAAATAAAGCCCACAGCAGTTTAAGTGCATCGTAAATTGTTAGTAGGTACTTCAAGCTAATAAAATAATTCAGGGACCCTAACCAACCTTCTAAGTTGAATCAAATTTATAGTTAAATGAGATACAGAAAATACCTTTTTAGAGCTGAAAATTTTTTGTTATATCAGTAAACTGGCTCTAACCACAGAAATATTTTATCAAAAAAATTGCTTTGGCTTATAAAGAGGGGGTATTCTAGATACAAGTTTAATGGGATAACTGTAATCCCAGGATGATCAAATTTCCAACATGTTTTGTTGTGAACATACTATAATTGTATAAATGAGCAGTTGCTAGAGTTGATCAACATTTTGTATTAAATTGAAGATTAGAATTTCAAAATGGAGCCCAAATTGAGCTATAAACAGTGATTTGAAGAAGTAGGGAATATCTCCTCCCTTCACACACACACACACACACACACACACACACACACAGAAACACACACACTATATATGTATAATTATTAGGGTTGCCAGTTTTAGCAAAAAAAAGCAGTTAGATTTGAATTTTAAATTAAAAATGAATAATTTAATTTTTGTACAAATATGTTTCAGGCAATTTGAGACAAAGTTATACTAAAAAAGGATTTGTTGTTTTCCTGAAATTCAAATTAACTGTGAGTACTGCATTTTATCTAGTAATTATAATTATTACATATGCACATATACATGTATATGTGAGCTATATGTATAATTTGTATGCTTTTGGAAATTTTGTTTCTGTGTAGAAGAGAAAGAGGTTGAAAGAAAATAAAATAAGTCTATAGACTGAACAAGAATTGAGAATAAGAAAAACTATGGAAATTCATGGGAAACAGAGTACTTAGTTTCTCCATAACCATATATACTCCCTGACATAAATAAAGACCTTACTGATGTTTTAAAAGTAATACTATTATATATGAAAATGTCTCATCAATATGTTACTGGGTGGTGAGCACACAATGCAACACATAGACAATGTATTGTAGAACTGTACACCTGGAACCTATGTAATTTTTACTAACCAATGTCACCCAGATAAATTTAACATTTAAAAAAATAAGAAATAATAAAGATTATAACAAAAAAATGTTAGTATTGACATTATTCAAGATTCCTGCTAATATTCCTTTTACACATTTTATAATTAGGATGCATTAGACCCATAATTGGGATACAAAAATTTGGGAGACCATTATATATATAATTATACATATACATGTACACACATACACATGTATGTATGTATACACACACATATACATACATACATACATACCAGGGATGCCAAAAATGTATACACGTTTTAGAGATGTTATCTATGTATTATATCAATATTGATGATAACCACTTTGAGTACCTCTTGTAATTGCAGAAATCAAATGTGATTTGTATTTCTTTTGTTATTGGTATATATTGAGTATTACAATTTTAAACAGTTATTTCCTTTAAAATGTGTATGCATCTTTTTGGCACCGTGTGTGTGTGTGTGTGTGTGTGTGTGTGTAGTTATATATATGTAGCTATAGATATAAAATCTGAAAAACATCTGACAAATTAACCTAAACATATTCTTCATGTGGAAGCATTGTACTATGAAAAATAATGAAAGTAAAATGTCTTTGTGAAAGGTGAATACAAGTATTATTATTATTAAATTAATGAATATTTTAAACATTGAAAAGGTAAAAATGCAAACTTCTTTCATACCCCTTCTCTACACATCTAATATAGTGTAGCACTCCCAGAGACAGACTTGTATCTCAAGTTTAAAATTCCATCCCTTTAAGAAAAAAAATTCAGAAAAGACACTGTTAATTGCAAACCAAACACAGAGAACACTTCGTCAAAGAGGAAGCTGTAACAACTTTAGAGATGCTCTCCTTGGTCACACTACTTTCCAAGCTGTCATTTACATAACTCATCTTAAAGAAAATTCTAACATTTGCAATATTTAAGAAATCACTCCACCATAACAAAAGGAATATCTCACCATTTGTGACAACATGGATGGACCTAGAGGATATCATGCTAAGTGAAATAAGTCAGAGAAAGACAAATACCATATAATTCCACCTACATGTGGAATCTAAAAAACAAAATAAATAAACAAAAAATAGAAACAAACTCAGATACTGAAAACAAACTGATGGCTATCATGATGGAGGGCCTTAAAGGGCTGGGTGCAGAAGGTGAAGAGATTAAGAAGTACAAACTGGCAGTTACAAAACAGTCATGAGGATGTTAAGGACAGCATAGAGAACATAGTCAATAACTATGTATAGTGTCAGACGGATACTAGATTTATCGGAGTGATCTCTTTCTAAGTCATATAAATGTCTAACCACAATACTGTATACCTGAAACTAATATAATATTAAATGTCAACCGTAATTGAAAAAGTAATTTTTAATTTAAAAAAGGAAAAGAAATTCTTTTCAACAATATGGCAGTTACACTCTTCTCCTTCAAGCTCTGTGTCACTATAACCCTAAAACTCACATTCTAGTGCAAAATGTATACAGTTTATTCTTGTTATTCGAGGTATGTACGTTCTGTAATGTTGTTGTGAACAATGAATTAGAGAATACCAAACTATTGGTCCTAGGGGAATTGCAGAGATAGGTTTCCTCTAATTACAGAATTTTCAACCAATGAATACATAACCTTGTTTGATGTGTATGTCTGTTTAAAGACACCTTATATAATACATATTGTTGATTCATTAACATTGAACTCATAGCCAACAGCAATATGACTCATACCTGAACAAAACTACTTTGATAAATGTATTTTTTCTGTAGGGCACATCACAGGTTTTTTGCACTTAGGAACACTTGATAGTACTTCAGCACTACACTATGAGGGGAGGGGCATTTTAAACAGGAAAATCATCAATAAAAAGAAGAAAAATGTGGAAAACATGCACTAAATAGACTGTGAAAAGGGCACTTATTTACAGCCTGAGAGCTGAAACAAGAAGGCAGAACATCTCCTAGTTCTTTGCTAACTGGGAATGTGCATGTGGACAATTCCAATTTTTTTTTTGACGCTCTACCCATGTCTGTGAACGATCATGAAAACACTGCAAGCATTATTTTGAGGATACAAACACATTTTTGCAGGTAGGCAAATTCACAAATACAGAATCTTAGAATAAGGAGGATCAGCTGTATTCAGACTTTAGCATATATTCCAAAAAATTCAAGTTATACTTTAGTATCACCAACTGATATTTCCGGTATATTTTTCTGGTTTATAGGGCTATGTATATTTTTGCTAACTATTGTATTACCAGTTCTTAACATATTATTTACAAAGAGTAAATGACTCATAAATATTTGTCAGATGAATGAATGAATGAATGAATCAATCAATCAATACTTCATCCTCTCCTACCATTGAATATTTTCCTATGATAAGTTGCCCCATGAATAAATGTAGGAGACTTGTTCATTCAGATTCTGTTAAGGTGTTAACACACAAAGCCAAAAAATCGGCAAAACTCTGGACCATAAACATTTTTAAAATTTCCAGATAATCATTCCCCAACCGCCTCTCTCCTTCCAACTTGCTGGTGCCCTGCTGCCGAACAATAAGGCCAAGCCAAGCTCTGCTTTCAGAAACACTGTCTCCTTATTCCCTGCTGCCTTTGTAAAAGCTCTAGCTGCTGAATATTTGATGAGCAACATATGGTTGAATGATAGAGCCAGTTATTGCTATTCAAAGATAGATGTCACCCAGTCAGCACCCTGTCACAGTGTTCAGCTCACTCAGATGGACAAGTGTTTGCTAAACACTCACTTGTTTATTAAAAAAAAGAAAGAAAGAAAAAGAAAAGTAGGCAACACAGCTGGAGTCCATGATGATGCCTTTCTAATAACCTGGCTGTTGAATGAGACCGGCAGTAAATAGGTAATTAATCCCCACCCAGCGCACAGTCCGTTGGGAAGTAATTACAGAACAAAGAAAGAGTGCCTGGTGATAACGCATCACATGACCGGGAAGACCCTCGTTCTACAGCTTCACTGCCCATTACTCATCTTGTCAAGGACCTCCCCTCACCACCATTAGCCACTTCCTCTGCTCGCTCTGTCTCTCATGCTCTTAACAACCTGGCTGCTCTCTAACTCTCAGTGTGGGATAAAGCAGTGAGGGATCATTTCAACCAAGTCTGCGCCCAGACGGCCAAGCAGGAATCTTGAGGACTGACCACTGCACAATGTTCTGTGGTGCAATGAACTCATGGTGACTCTCAAGAACACCAAGGAAGTTAGCAGGGCCAAGTTTACAAGGTCATTTTGAGTAAGACAGGGCTCATCTTCAGGAAAATCGTGTATTGCTTTAAAACATGCCCTTGGTGTGCTCTCCTACTTTTTTCTTCAGAGCCACTGCCAGTCCATCCAGAGGACTCCTTCCTTTAGAAGCATTCCATCCTGGAGTGTTAGTATTTTGGTCAGCAAAACAGGGGCCATAATCTCACTTTCACAAGCTATCTTGGCCAGGCCCCATGCAGATCACAGAGTAGAAGCACTCTGCACTGCCCCATTTCCCAGCATGTCCCAGCACCACCCAGATTCCTGGGGCCCACCCTACTCTTGATTGCAGTCCTTACTCTCAGAGGGCGGACACAAACACACCAAACTGCAGAGAAGGAGTAGTCAAGGTGCAATGCAGTTACAGCAGAAACTTCAGACCACCCCACGGGACTCTTTGGAGCTGAGATAGCACAGCACAGTTGTCCCAAAACAAGGGAAGGGAGCAGGACCTTGCACTCCCCCAAATGACCACTTATCAAAATGGGGGCCACATCCACCACCAGGATCTTTTCAGCTTAGGACAGTTCTCATAGATGGATGGTCATTGCTATGAGCCCTTGGCCACCAACATGCTAGGCAATAGGGATAATCAATGCCTTGGTCCTGAAGAGACGTGTGTTTGGGTCGTGTGAACCTGGGCAGAGCTCTACAGATCCATTATTGGGAAAGTTAAGGCACTCCCCACTGACTATGGAGTATTGCCATGTTAAGAGTCTTTGCATTTTAAAAGAGAAATTTTTATTTGGCAATTGTCATTAAATCCAAAGCAACATGATATAATGGAAAAGAGGTTGATATTTGAGGGTGACATTCCTTTGTATTCCATAGCTAGCCAGTCTGCAGAGGAAGAAGAATGAAGCTATCTTGCTGACTTGAAACCACTCTGGAAGACATAAATGCAATCCTCAACACATACATGTCCACAGCCTACAGGGCCTGGGGTTCTGGACTGGGGATCTGGACCGTAGCTCCAGGCCAGCCCACCCATGCCACCTACAGAGACCAGATCACCTCCATCATGTGCCACTTCTCACAGCTTCATGACTTTGGCCCCAGGCTGCCTGAGGAGACTGTTAGTGGCTTTCCCCAAATATTCCTTAACGGTATATAGTATTGGCAAGGTGACATGCATAAAATATATTTAGGCATTTAGAATTACTGTTTTTTTTTTTTTAAATGGGGAGAGTAAGGATAGAAAGGAGGAAGGAAAGAGGGAGAGCATGAGAGTGGGAGGGAAGGAGGGAAGGAGGGGGGAGGGAGGAGTAAATGGTGAGCTGTAAGATTAAAAGGACCAGTACCACCATTATCTGTGGCTCTAGTGCCCACTTCAGACATCCAATAGTACTTATTTTGTGAGCAAGAGAAAATGAATGCACAATATCTTCAGTGTACTCATTCCGGCATAACGCTGAAGAAATACACTAAAATGTGGTTTAAAGTACAGTAATTGTGCACTTACATTGCAACAAGGCAACTGAAAACACATATCGCTACACTTACTTTCACTCTATAATAATTCTGTAATAAAATGTCTTCAAATGGGGGAAATACCTATGTAGACAACTGAATTATTCATATTAGAAGCTTTCACTCAATCAATTTTAAAAATTGTTTGTTTTAGGAATTATTCATTAACCTCTGTGCGTTTCTCAGTTCCCTATCTGTAAAATAGGAATAATGCTAACACCTATCTCACAGAGGTGTTGTAAGGATTACATGAGTAGAAAGTTGGGAGAGTTGCCTGGCATATAGCAAGCACCGTAGGTGTTACCTAATCATTCTTCTTAAAATTAATAATTAGCACTGTTTGGAAGTTAGATTAAGTTTTCATCTAAAAAGCTTATTTTGTGTGAATCTGCAAATACACATGAGTGTGTTTAAAAGAAACAGTTACCCATGAAGTAAAGCCCAGACTCTCTAACAAATAAATCAGTCAGAAATTAGGCTTGTCCAGTCTTTTGAAGGAAGCCAACGTCAACACTGAAATAAACTGACTCAAAATACACACATAAGTAAATCAATTAAGTGGAACACTTTCAAAGGGAAAACACATTTAAAAAGTAAGAGTAGAGCTATGATTTCCTCCTCTAGAGCTCCTTATGCATGTGTTCAGCACATGTGACATGGCTAGGTACCTGTGAACGTGACAGCCACAGGAAGATTTCGTAGTGTTCTGTCCAGGACCAGTGCCAAGAGCCAGACATAGGAGGAAACCAGAACTTGGAGAATTTAAAGAATTTGCCCAAGAAGGAGCAGTTAATAAATGGCAGAGCTGGATTCATAGCCTAAGGACAGAAAGCCTGTCATATTTACCTTTGTATGTCCAAGTGCCTAGTGGACACCAGTATACGTATGTTTGTCAAATGAATAAACAAAAGAACAGTAATTTGAAGGTGGATCAACAAACTGATACCAATTAAAGAGAACTACTTCACCGTAATGACAGAGCAGCATTTAAATTACTGGTGAGGTCATATTGTAAATTCGATTCATTGTAACCAAATAAAGCAAAAAGTTTGGGACTTCTTAAATCCCCTTTTTAGTCATATAATAAGACCCAATGTTTCCTAAACTGAGAATTATAGTGTTGCCTGAAACTCTCTCCGTCTAATAGAATAGTGCTTGCCAAATTTAAAACAATGGAATATAGTATCTACTATCTCCAAAAAAGGCATAAAATAGCCTAAAAGACCTATAATTATTCAAAATATTAAGAAACAAGCATCTAATTATTTTTATTGGCATTCCTTTGGGTGGTAAGCTGATATTAATAATTTTAAAAACCTAATAATTCACTCAATTAAATATTTTCTTACTTTTTTCTGTATTATGACATAATAAAACATAGCAATAACAAGCCAACAGATATAAAGATTAACAGTGTTTTAACAAAAACCAGATGCAAGCAGTTTAAAATATCTGCTACTATTTCCTTTCTGACATCTAAACATGTCTTTACAAGTTACAGACCTCTTTGCCTCTTCATGTAGGCAAATTGAACATCATTTTTCTTTTCTTAGGGCGCCTTCAGTGCACCCGGATTGGAACCTCAAGATTAGTCTTTTTTGGTGATTATTTTACACATACACGCACATACACACATGTACAGACACACACTTAAGGATTATTTATGATTAGTACTACTTCCTCTTAAACTAAGACCCTTGTTCAGAGCTGAAGAGAATAAAACATCTTTTTTTCTATTATTTTTAAAATAACTTTGCTAACAGTTTACAAAAGTTAACTTGGCCTGCTAAAAATATCACTTGCTGACAATTGTCACCCAAGCACACTTAAGTAAGTCTCTCCTTTGCTATCCCTTTCTAATTTTACCCCCCTCAATTGTTCAGACATCTCAATAACCAGAAAAAATATATATATTTTTAATAACTTTTGAGCAAATATATCAGAGAATTTGCTACTTTGCTCAAAATAGCAATGCAAAGTTTATTAGGATGAACAAAAATAGATATTTTAGACACCCACTCCTTTCAGAACAGTGAGGAGAAAATCTCTACAAAACCACATGTTGAAAAATATTTTTGAGGACAGAGCCTGAAAGGGCTGATGATGCACCGTTCTATTGTTACAACTTTGACAGCGTGACTTGTCTCAGCAAATACCTGGGCCCACTGTCTGTGTCTCGCCCACTCCAGCAGGAGCTGGCTATTGGAACTGAATAGAGAAGACTGAAGAAAGATCTGCAGAGGCATTCAACATCCTTGCCTTTCCTCTACCACTGGAAGTTTGTTCTCATTTATTGTTGTCTGGGTCTTAAAAGAACATTTGAAATGAAGGCTCTCAGAATGAGTTTGGGTCCTTGGACAAGAAGACAACTTTGTGTAAAAATAATTACACATCTCTGTATCCCTTAGCATGTGTGTGCATGCATGAGTGGGTGTAGAACATAAGCATTTCACATGTGAACTGATTAGATGATAATACTTCTAAGATATTCTTGTTATAGGGCAATGACTACTGTTGCCCAGAAAGTGTTGTAGTCTTGTAATTTGAAAAATGCCTTTTCAACTAGCTCCCTATTAGTAAGTAACTTTCCCTGAAAAAGAATGGATAAGACCTTATCTACACAAGCCTGTCACAGAACACATTGACAAAGAACTTTCTGGCACGACCAAGCAAGCAGGCAGAAGCAATTTCTAGAGAACAGCAGATTTCATACTGTAGTTGGTTGTGTGTGTCACTCATCTCAGAGTGTGGTACTTTACTGATAATATTAGAATTATATTTACCAAGAGTATATGGAAGGATGAAATACTTTCTGTTGAAAGCACCAGAAAAAGACTCTGGACTCTGAGCATTTACAGAAACAAAAACTAAGAATGTGTGCTTGAACACATGGAGAAGGAGCTCCATGAATCCCTGGAAGTACACTTGGTGAGGTGGCATAACAGGAAAACAGGAATCCAGATTGGACAGAATGTGACTGAGTCTCACTAAGGTGGATTTCTCACCAATTCTTTAATGGGAAGAGAGAGCATTAATATCAGCACCTCACTATGTAGTATTCCTAGTTTGTTAAATGGATTTATAATCCAGTTAACTTCACAATAAATGTTTTTCCCAGAGGTTCTGCCTTTGCAATAAACAATGGTTTTATCCTCTAGTTGACTTAATATAGGGAGTGCTTAGAATAGTGCCTGGCACATAACAAATATGACTAAAAAGTTGGCTACTTTGATTATTACTGAAATCCTTGGTTTAAGCACCTCTCCAGATACTACATCTGAGACTCTGGTCTGGGTTAAGTAGTCACTGCCTGACAATTATAGTCGAGGTTCCAGGGTAAATCTAGTTAAACAATACTTTCTCCAGGATGCTGCCTTCGCATCCCAGTATCTCATTTCATAACAACATCCTAGATCATGTATACCCATGTATCCACCTATACCCATCATGGAAAGATGGCCCATGTGTATTTGTTGTATCATGTGTATCAGCTGTGGTATTCTCATACAAATACATTTTAAATCTCCTCGTTTTAATGTGGAGTGACTGAATACTCTGTGTTTCTCTTGCTTTTTTTAAATATAAAATTGACATGACTAATTTCATTACCAGTTTTTCCCCCATCAGGCTTGACTCCAAATGCTATACATATCAGAGCCATCTTAAAAGGACAATGGTTTGCCATCATTGGGCCTATTCAAGGCAAATTCCTAAGGCAATTGCTAAGGAGTAACAAGATTAGTTCTAGGAAATGACAGTATTGCTGAAATAGGTATATGGCTTCCAAAAATAATCCCTTTGAGGAGCTACCATTTAATGAGATCCAGAAGACAGAATGCATTTGGGAGGTTACTTCCATGAAGAATCATGTTTTCACCTCCTTTTTATCCTCCACAAATCCAAACAATAGTGTTTTCTAAAAAGAAGTCTTTCAATCAGTATGTGTTGAAATAACCAGTCACACTTAATATGATGTATTTTCTACATAACATACAAATATATCATCAATTAACACCAATGAATATTAAAGTGTCTCCTTGAAATACACTCACATTCTCTTCTCAGACCCTCACGTGCAGGCCCTGGTAATCTATCAGCCAATAAGTATTTATTAAGCGACTAGGTTTTCCTTCCCCCTCGAACATCCGAGAGGACTTTGTCATGTCCAGGGCATGAGTCAGGAAAACACAGTGGCTAAGAGTATGACAACCCACACAGCGTTTGTGTGTCCCAGGGCTTTTCTTAACCCATCTGGAACTCAATTTTCATTTGTAATGTGAAGATTTTTTATAATAGTTTTTAATAATAATATCAGCTCCCTCAAAAGGCCATGGGGAGAATCAAATTAGTTGATGTGAGTAAATAACTATCTGTTCTTCATAGGTGGTGCTACTGACTCCCTATTAATAGGTTACTTAACCTAAATATTATTTAACAAGAAACCTTGGAAATCACATCATAATTAGCTGATATTTATAGAGCACCAGAAAAATCCAGAGGTGAAGACTGTCTATGGATATATACATGTCACTGAGATTTTTAAATCTAGTTTATTCTAATATTCAAAGTAATAATGCACTTCAAAATAATATTAATAATATTATAATTAGCCAATATACAGAGGGTGCCAAAAATGTATACACATTTTAAGAAAAGAAAAAACTGCGTTAAAATAGTAATATTCAATGTATACCAATAACAAAAGGTGAATGCAAGTCATGTTTGACATCTGCAATTACACGAGGTGCTCAAAGTGGTGACCATCACTGTCCAGACACTTCTGACTATGGCGAACCACTGTCTGAACAAAGTTGACCAAAGTGTCCACTTGTATCGTGCACGCTGTTTCAATTTCTTTAGTTTTAAATAGCATTTTATAGCTTTAATTTTTATACTGGACTGGGGATATGATTTGTCATGATACTGATCTGAAACTGATTGGGACATTAAAGTGACCATAGTGCATATTATTATCTATGAGTTAGCTGAGGAGTCTGTGGACTGCTTAGCATTTCAGCTGTGGGCTGGGAGGGGAGGCTTATAGGAATCTTCATGGGGAGCACGGCTGGATTGGTTACACAGATCATTTCAGGTAGGTACGAATACTGAAAAGAAAAACTGGCTCATAGTATGAAAAATAAGGTGGGAAGAGGGATAAGACAGTTTTGGTCAGGGAGGTGGCCTCTAAGGAAGTAACCTTTGTGATAAATCTGAATTCAGAGGAGAGGCCACCCCTTTGAAATCTGGGAAGAGCATTCCAGGCAAAGGTACACATGTGCCAATTCCAAGTTCTGTTAATTCAACAACTCATGATAACTCCTATCTATGTAGTAAGTTTATATTTTGTTTAAAATTCATGTCTACTCAGGTGATCCCCACAAAGTCTAGGAATGCCAGCCCTATGGGTCCTCATCAGTGAAGGAGGAAAACGTGGCCAAAGGAAGTAACGTTTGGAACAAACGAGTTTTAGGGAAGGACTCGCAGCCACAGCAGCCTTGGCGGCAGTCCTTGGCATGGCATGCAGACACCCGCACGGGCATGGTGAGGCTGTTTCTGGGTCACATTCTCATCTCTCAAACTCCACTCCTCTGCCCCCCCAGCCCTAGCCTTCCACCAACATGTGTTCTCCCATCTGACAGATGTCTGAGGCAGTAGTCCTGGCAGTCATTTCCAGCCTTACAGCAAATTTTTGTCTAACCACGGGCTTGGGGAAAATGTTAGTGACACTCCAGTGTTCTGCATCCTGCTGATGGCACTGAGACCACAATAAGTGGCTGTCCTTGTCCTGGACAATCCCAATGGGGCAGCTGGGATTCCACACTTAGGCCACCTCAAAAACACTGAAGATCCACCCTGTCAGTTGTGACACTGCAACTCTCGATCTACCGGGCCCCTCTACTGTTACGTGTGGAAGAAGAACCACACGAGAAAAACAGAAATCCACCAGACCAAACAGAAGACATAGGTCACAGAGTAACTTTCATATGTGTGCCCCGCACTTCTAGGTCAGTGGCAGACTGTTTTGTCATTAATACATGGTCTCAGTGACAAATACAGAACCCTGAGCAGCTCAGGAGGCAATTCTAATTTGCTCACTGTTTCAGGTAGAGACTGTCTGTGAGCAGGTGGAACCAGACGTTATTGATAGCTCTTTCAGGTTGCCAATGTGCTTTCTTATGGGTTTGTGAGAAGTGTGTGTGAGCACGAATTTGAAAGTTAAGTGTGTCTGAGCCTGCATCTCCCTGAGAAGCTGTGCTGCGGTCACTCTGCAATGTGTGAATCTGCTCTATACAGGCCTTAATCACCTCAACAACGTACCAGCAGAAATGCCCAACACTAGATATTTCCAAACATAGACTTAGAAACACTTGGCTTGTGTATCCTATGTGTTCAGGAAAAAAAAATTTTAAAGGCGGGACATCCTTTCCTGAAGTCCCTCTGCATTTCTATTAACTAACAAACAAAGAAAGAAAGAAACAAACAAATGAAATTATGTTAAATATTAGTCATGCTACTTGGCACTAAAAATGTAGGAAAGAGGAAAATAAATAATTACAATGCTGCTTCCAGAGAATAACCAGGAAGATGCCTACTGGTTTCCTTTCCGAGCCCAATTCTTCCCTCCTCTGCTAGTAGGAGCAGACATTTGTGCCCTTACTATGCTTTGCTGGTGCACTGACCTTGTAACATTTTGTTAATTCAGGATATTTCTTTATACACAGAGGACTCACTGTTTGCATTTGATTTTATATGTCGCCCATAAGCTTCCTGACAGTGCCAATCCCTGATGCTCCTGAGCATAAAGGACAGGATCACTGTCATGCATCTGACATAGCTGCACACCCCACCACTACAGAGATGGAGACAACCTGCCCAAGAGTGGGGTTGGTTAGTTCAGGAAGAAGGTAAAGCAGGCATTGTCACATAACTATGAAGTGGGGATACCAGCTCCCTGATTTCCAGATCAAAAAGAAAGTTGACACCTTGATATAAAAGCAATAGATAATTTTATTAAATATTCCCAAATACTCATTTTTAAAGCACTTTATTCTGAATGTGGATGAAACCTTCTTTCTTTGAACCATGAGCTCCAAGCCATGAATTAGGAGTTGCCTGCATGTTTAATCTTGGTGCTGAGGCCAGAAGCTATTCTGTTTAAATGTTTTTGTGTGAGGTGAATTCTAGAAAAGAGGCTGGGGTGTGGGGCTTGAATGAGAATTTATATAACTCACATTTCTCTATCCCTTCTTAACTTTATACATTAACAATTTAAGTGTCTTAGAAGAGTTATTATTTAGATTCTTCCTGAGGCAGGAAAATCAGCCTAGCATTTGCAGTCACAACTATTAGGATGAATTATAATATGTACTGTAAATGTAATATTAAGGGAGAGGATGGAAAAGATAGTCATTATCTTTGACTCTGGATACACCAAGCCCTCGTTTCTTTTCCTGAAGGGTCACCACTTATGAATTGGCAGCAGTGACCCATGGCCTTTCCCCACCACGCCGTAGGTGGGGTCAAACAGCTTCTATTTCCTTTCACGTAAGCCCGTAGCCATCACACTGACCTAAGGCATTTGGCATAGCCCTTATTTCTTACAATTGTATTGTTTTGAAAAATGGTTTATTAAGTTAACTCAGTGTGGTTTAATTTTTATGCTTGCAAAAGAACTTCAAATCTATCAATTTACAAACCAGATCATGATTCTTAAATCAGAGCCTAAGGAAATATAGTCACTATTTATTTCTATGCTTGTTGGTTTTTATAGAGGAATGGGAAAAGGAACTAATGTTTTGTGGTAACATGATTGAGAACCTATTCTTTAAACTCAGATTACTCACTCCCAGTACTTGATAGGGGCATATGTAAGACATCTCAACTGACTTATTAATGAGTGATGACAGGGACCTGGTTCCCTACCCAGTTCTGCTGCTGTGTGGCTTAGAAATGTGAACCACCTCTCTGCCCCTTTCCACTTACCACTACATTCTCCCCAGCAATCTGGTACGCAAATCATGTGCCCATCTTGTCATGCCATCTGCCTTATTTCATTGACAATACGTTGAGTTTGTCTTAACTAGCCAAAACATAACAGATACATTGCAAGCCTACTAATAAAGAGCCACTTGGAATGAACTTGTGTGGAGAAATATCCTGTGTAAGTGACATGGATCACCACCACATTCCACACCACGCTCTGCTTGATGCAGCTGTCCACACGTTTGACACCTAGTCCTGATAAAGACGAACTGGGACTTCAAGGAAACTGATCAGGCTTGGAGGACTGTGGGAGGAGCTGGGCTCGTGGAAGTTCATGAGAACACCTAGTCGAACTCTATGGTAGCAACTTGCTTTCCATGAAGCTCAATGGCTCTAACTTCCTATCTCCCTGCCCTAAATACCTTCTATCGTAGCACACAGCCAGAATGGGCACATGGTTTCCTGAGCCTACACATGCTCGTGCTGGGTTGCAGTGCTTTTTCCTTTTTCTTTGTCTTTTTCCAAACACATCCTTGTCAGTGATGGAAGGAAGTTTTGATAGAACAATCTTTTCAAAGTGCACTCCAGGGAAATGAAAAACTAAAAAGCCACACTCTACAACCTGTAGATTCTGTTTCCTGGAAAAGACACCTCAAATAGGATTCCTTCTAGCTTCACTGCAAAGGCCCTTATCAGGTACTGTTGACTAAACCTTGTGCTGCTAAACTACAGGGAGTAGACTCTTGAATATATGTGTCTGTCATACTTAAACAAGGCAACAAACCCTGACTGGAACTGCACACAGTCTGATGTCCTGAAACTAAAGCTGTCAAAAATTAAAGCAGGAGACTCCCGAAGGAAACATATGGCCAAAACAACTGAATCAGGCCTGTACAACTCATTTCTTACTATTGATTCTTATTTCATCTTCTCTTTTCCTTGGAAAGAACACGACATTGTTTGCATTTCCTAAGCTATTGTGAAAGGGGGGACTTTTCTGGTTGTTGAATCATTGAATCTGTCATCCAGAACTTAGATCTACTCAAGAGAGTAATGGTCTTTGTTTCATTATCTACAGGTTTGAGCTCCTCGATTCAATGCATCATGTGGACTAGGTGCTCTGTTGTTCTAATTTTGTTTGAATTCTTCTTGCTATTAAGCTCTGCACCTGCTGCCTGTTAACCCTGAACATGAGCTATTTCAATCCATGCACTTTCCCTCTGATGTGAGAGACACCACCCAGAACAGGTCTTTTCTGACATCAAGGGACAAAAAAGCTGACTTCGGAAGACCTGACTATTGATCAGCAAGGTTTTTGGAGAAAGATCTTGATCAAAAGTGGGCAATGATAAAGATAAACTGAGAATTTAAGGAATGATAAAGATGAACTGGGAATTCAGTGAAATGATGAAGATGAACTGGAACTTTAAAAAAAGGATTAAGCTGGAGGACTATGGGAGGAGCTGAGCTCACAGAAGTTCATGAAAACACCTACTTGAAGTCTATCATCCCAACTTCCTTTTCATAAAACTCTATATTTCTATAATGTAACACATAGACGATGCACTGTAGAATGGTACACCTAGAACCTATGTAATTCTTGTTAACCAATGTCACTCCAATAAGCCTAGCATATGTGAATTCTAAAAGAAAAAGAATTGTACACTTGGAACCTATGTAATTTTTGCTAATGTCACTCCAATACATTTAACAATTAAAAAAAAATAAGGCTCTAACTTCCTGTCTCCCTGCCTTAAGTACTATCCATCTTAGCACATAAGCCAGAATGTGCACATGGCTTTCCAGGTCTGCAGATGCTGGGTTACAGCCCTTTTTTCTTTTTCTTTTCCTGAATAAATCATTGTTGGTGCTGGAATACCTAGTTGATATTATTGTTTAGTCGACAGTACCCACTGAACCAGCATGCTGCACAGATAGCATCTGTCCCATCAGGTAATGGCAAACCCAGGGAGCTCAACAAATGCATTCAGATTGTGGTGCAGGACAGAAACTGTCTCTTACCTTGCATCGTTGCTCTTGTTGGTTCTGAAAACAGAGGGATGAGCAAGAGGTAGATGAGGTAGACGAAGGAGAGTCCATTGTACCGAAATGCACATGCTGTGGGTGGGAAAAGGGAAGAAAGGGAAAAATTTGTTAATAAGACAGGCTGACAGAACACACATGGCTGTGTGGAACCAGCTTCAGGGATCACTGGATCAAGCTAAGTAACATGTCAAATAGGAAGTAAAAATTGAGCATTTATTCCATGTTTAACACTATGTTGATCATGAGAAGAAATGGAGAATTAAAATGCATAGTCCCTGCTCTTAAAATCTAACAAAGAAGGCAGCACCAGTATGTTTCAATGAAAGAAATAACTAAATCAAATAAGCCAAAAATAAGTCGTAAATTAACTAGGCAAATTAAAATTGCTACAGAAATATAGAGGGCAACGGGATTAGAGAGGGATTGAGATGTCAGGTTGGGCTGTCAATGGAAGAAAAAGAAAAGAGAAGAGAAATGTTTGTTAATACTCTATGACAGGGCTTTATACAAATTGTATCATTTAATCTTCATTTTATAAGTAAGGACACTCAGGACCAGAGAGACTCACTGATTCACCTGAATTCTTCCAGCCAGGATTTGACCGAGTGAGAACTCATTTCAGGTGTGCCAGGCTCCCAAGCCAATGCCCGTTCCTCTGTATCACTCATCTTTAAGGCAACACAGAACTCCAGTGGATGCCTTACCTCGCACAGTTATCATTTCTTCATCTGTGAAATGGGTATAATAATAGTCTCTGAGTCAGGCTTGTCCAACCTGTGGCTCGCAGGCCACATGTGGCCCAGGACAGCTTTGAAGGTGGCCCAACACAAATTTGTAAGCTTTCTTAAAACATTACCAAAATTATGCATGGATCTTTTTTTAGCTCATCAGCTATTGTTAGTGTTAGTGTATTTTACATGTGGCCCAAGACAATTCTTCTTCCAGAGAAGCCAAAATGTTGAACATCACTGCTCTAAGTCGTAGAGTATTATGAGGAATAAATGTAATTAATGCGTTTTAAACACTGGCTCAGGGTCTTATACACAAAAGCCCTCAAAAACATGAGCAATTGCCATAAACACCCTCATTATTATATAGGAAGAAAAAAGTGTGCAACATTTCATGTAGAAAGAAAATGAGCCCATTATAATAATTTAAAAATAAGCTTATTGGATGAATGAAGAGAGATTAAAGATGAGAAAGACTATGAGTTTGTAGGATGAGACAGTTTAAGGATGTGACAGGATGGACAGATATTGGAACAAGAGTTCACAGATAAGAAAATGGAGGGTGGGGGATTATGGAGTTTACACCTTAGAAAATAACTAGTCACTGATAATTTGGAGCAAATTATCAGGAGCAAGCATCTCAGAAAGAATAATCTGGTGATTGTGGATAAACTGGATTGGTGGCAAGGAAACAATGTTGTGGTATTTGAGATACAAATGAGGACTTGAAGCACTGTGGTAATGATGGTAATTGGGGGGGAAAGCAGCAGATGGAATAAAAAAGCATTTTATAAAATAAATATGGAGATTTATACAAAAATGACAACAAGTCTTACAACCCAAGTAATGGTGAGGATGACTACGATGGGGAAAATACAAGACATTTAAGAAGAAAGTGAAAAATTTACCTTTAGACGTATTCATGGACTCAAATCATGGGACATAGAGCTGACAGGAATGGCCAGTAATAGTGTAACAGCACCACTGCTTAGTGACTCTGTAGGGAAATGAAGAGGAGTCCTGAGCAGAAGTGTTATTTGAAAAAACCAGAAGGGATGAACTCTCCAAAGACAAAAGCAATTGAGAAGCACAAACTATGGAGGCATTTGCCGTGGCTACTACCTACAGATGGACAAGGAAGGGAAGTAAAACTGGCAGGTATGAAAGAAAAAAGCAGCAGAACATTTCACGTAGATATGAGAAAAACCAGAAAAATCCATTTTCAGAAGAGGGAAAGTTTTCACGAAAGAAGTTCACCACAACAGAGACAAATTTATCATTTCATCATCAGTAAGACTGTCCTCATAGGCTTCAGAAGAAAGCTTCAGCCCAGAGGAAGGATGGAGTCGGTGTAAGGAAGTACAAGAGAAGCACCGTCATAATGAGGAAGCAGGAAACAAGATGGGGTCCAGGGGGATCAAGGCCTTGAGTCCCTAGTCTCGGAATGCGGAGCATCTTGGACCACAGGACAGTCCAGTGTGGGGTGCATACTGAAATTAAGAGGTGGGCTACCCAGAAGACCAGATCAAGAAGCGCTAATCCCGGGGCAGACTTTGGACACCAGGAGATGGGCACACACAAGCCCAGGGTCCTCTGCTTTTAGTGGCTTGCTCTAGAAGCTGACAGTGAAAGCAGCAAAAGAAGAGAGTGAGAGATGGTGTAGTAGGGGAGGAAGAAATCAACTAAAAGAGTTTTTTCATCCCAAAGAGGTCATGCATGTAATTGTAGCTTTTTATAGCATTATTGACATTTGTAACTCCTCTATGAAAGATCTAAAGCAGGAAATAATGTTCACACTATTGATTGGATTGACAGGAAATTACATGAATGAGACAATATAAAGAACAAGAAGGGGAGAAGGGAGAGGGGGTGGGAGAGGAGGGAGGGGGAGCTAAATATAAGGTGATGGAAAGAGAAGTCACACTGGGTGGTGAACTTATTATACAACAAGGTGACAATGCACTGTAGAACTGTATGCCTGAAACCTATGTAATCCTTGCTAACAGATGCCACCCCAGTAAGTCTAACAATAAAGATGAATTTTTAAAACTAATAATAAAGAAAGAAAGAACAAGAACATATGTTTGAATTATCTTTCTAGATTTTTCCCTTCTGCTTCTTACTTCTCATCCAGAGTAGAAGTTTCTTAAAAATTACCCCCCAAAACGTTATTTTTTCTGTATTATGTGTGGTGGAAATGTGTATATTGAGGATACTTCCAATGATTAACTTTGGAAGAGGGAAGAAAAGAGACTACTCTTGGTTTCTCACATCACAACCTTTAGTTACCATTATTTATAACAAAGTCTAGAAGCTTAAGAGGCCAAGAATGACCCATGGTGGGGGGCAGCCTCTAAATGGCCCCCAGTTATTGTCACCTCCTGGTGGTAACACCTGTGAGCAATCCTCTGCTCCTGAGTGTGGGCTGGAACGAATGACTCACTTCCAGTGAGCAAAGGCAGTAGTAAAAGTATGGGGATACCACCTGGTGGCTCTGTCCTGGACACCCCTTCTGCTTCTCCCTGTGCTCAATCTGAGGGAAGCCAGCTGCCAGGCTGTCAGGTGGAGAGGCTCACGTGGCAGGAAACAGGTCTCCAGCCAGCAGTCACATGAGTTAACTTGGAAAGAGGTCCTCAAAAGACTGAGAGCGCCTGAGCCTTTTCTGATTCCCAGATGTTTGTTGCTTTAAGCTGCAAAATGCTTAGATAATTTGCATGCAGCAATAGATGACTAATGCCCAACTTAACGACAAGAGCGACAAAAAATATTACACCACTTCTAAAAATCCAACAGCATTTATTTTTTGTCTGTAATTACCCCATTTGACAACAATGGCCAAATGGCTGAATTCTCTGCTTTACTTTATATGTGTGAAGTTACTACCAAGGAATTACCCAAGCTTGTGGGGACTTTGACATATCTGAGTGAGTTACCCACATCTGGGGCACAGTATGCCTTAGAACTTGTTGATAAGGCACATTGCAGCAAGAAAAGCCCTAGAAGGCAAAAAGCAGCTAGCTGTTGCTTTATTAAGCCTGTCATTGTCTTTGTTCAGGACCTTTGTTCTCTACTCTTCATAATGAGTTATCATATTCTGGCTGCACAAAATTGCCCAATACCCCACACCTCTCATAAACAGTCAAGTTACTGGGATCTCTGTCCTCTACCTCAAGAATTTTACTGTTGACAGTACAAGTTTTCAAAATGCAGGTCAAGGTGTTCAAATAAAAGAGATTATTGTCTTTACCTACAAATGTACTACTCTTTCTACGCTTTCTACCTGGTTTAACCATGAAAAATTATATGGAAATTGCCCCCAAAGGATGACAACAGTTGATATTAATTTCCCAAACAAACGACCTTGTCAGGCCTAGAGAGCTCACAATTACAAACTGTGAGATAACAAGCCATCACTGAAGTACTTTATAAACATCAATGCTGTCATCTGAATGGTAAACAACTGGGTTTGTCTTATTAATGAATTTCATTTGCTAAAGGTGCAAAAGATGGCACGCAGTTTTGAAGACACTCTCCAAGTAGGAAAAATGATAGCTTTAACTTCGACAACTTAAAATTTATCAATATAGAAAGAGGGAAAAAAATCTCTTGCAAACTTAAAACTGTTAAATGGCCATACAAGATTTATAAAAATATTTGTGTTGCAATACATGTATATTTCCCTATTGCTACAACATGATCATAGACATATTTATGCACACTTTAATTTACTCTTCCATAATAGTTGAAGGTAATAATTTTAGACTGTGTTATTAAAGGTAAGTGCTCTCAGAGCTGAATTTTTAGCAAGATGTGACTGACCTTCTATTTCCTTCGTACATTTTAGCAAGGCCAAACAACATCTCACGATTAATGGCTTGGGAGACAGTGTCTTAAATGTTTAGAACCTCCATTTCAACTAAGTATGTTCTAAATGATCTTTATTGTCTCAGGGACCTTTGTTTATTTTAACAGTTGCCAGAGCAGTAGATACGCATTATTCAGAATAAGCAACTTCAAAACCAAGTGACAAAATAGTTCTGTCAATTTACTGATTCTAGAAAATTTTTGTTTCCTTACGCTTTTAATTACAATTCAAAGCTGCAAAGTGTTTACAATGAAACAGGAAGACAATTAAACAATTGTAGTTATTTTTTTCTTAAGAAAGCAAAGCTATCAAAAGGAAAAGGCTGTTATGTCACTGGATTCATTGTCTATTTGTGTAGCACTCCTCCCCCCGCCATTATATACTCTTGTGTTTTATATCCAGTAAAATGTATAAATACCTTAAGTAGTGATGCTTTAGAACAGCTGGCAGTCAAGACAAGAAAGATTATTTTTCTTTTCCTTTATCCCTAACCTCCACACCCACCGGAGGTCTTGTCCCCAGTACTTCCTTCAGAAAGTTACAAAAGCTACCTCTTCAAGAGATAGGATACCAGAGAGTCTCTTCCACTACCACTCAGAAGCACAAGAGATATGCTTACCTACTTATTCTTATCATGTAGCCTCTGCATTACGAGTATCATAAGAATGTTCATATATTTGTAACACAAAAGGATAATAGAAATATTGTTCAAATAAGAAAATATAATGCTTTCACATTTAGAGACAGTCCCCTACATTTTAACATTATTTTTATGCAAAGATGTATGAAAGCTGACTTTGTTCTAGGAATTTTGTCAGTACAACAGTGAAACCATCAGTCATGTATTTCTCATACTTAAAGAGTTAGAAACTATGTTGCACATTAATTTCAGTAAAAAGGTTGGTTAAAAGAATGTAATTTTAGAGTAAAGCCTCAAGGAAAACAAGACTTTTTACAGGGTAATAGGTTACAAGGACTTAGAATCAAATTGTATTAGCAGAAAATTGTAACCACTGCTCAGTTCACTAAAAATTTTAAGCCAACCTAAGGAAAACTCAAGTGAAAACATCTTATTTGCAAAGGATAAAAACCTTCGGTCTGAGATTTCTACTGTTTCCAAAGAAACTTGAAGTACTACCTGTAAAATAAGAGTTGAACTAGATGTTCACTAAAATCTTAGACTGTTTTAGCCAACTGAGTTTAAAAATCTGTTGCCTTTTTAATTATTACAATATAAAAAGTAGAATTCTGTTATCTATTTTTAATTAGTTGAATATATACACATCAAATACATATTACTAACAGTAGTAAAAGTTTAACTGAGTTTTCTAAACTCATCCTGACTGATTTATATGGTTTGTCTAAAATAAATTTTAAAGAAATAATGTAGTGCTAATTTTTTCTCCTTTTAAATTCATCTTTTAATAACGTTATTCACCATTTTACAAGTTTATCAATAGAAAGTTGTATTTTTAATTAACTTTTTATTTAAGTATAGTTTATATCCAATATTATTTTGGTTATTAGCTCCAGATGTACAGTACAGTGATTCTACATTTTTACACCTTACAATGAGATCACTGCATTAATTCCAGTAATCATCTGTCCCATGCAAACTTATCACAATAGTATTATTCACTCTATTCCTTCTCACCTTTTCACTTATTCCCCCAACCCTTTTCCTTCTGGTAACCATCCCTGTGTTCTCTGTTTCTATAAGTCTGTTTTTGTTTTGGTGTTTTTGTTCATTCATTTTGTTGTTTTAGATTTCACGTATAAGCGAAACTACATGGTATTTGCCTTTCTCTGCCTGACTTATCTCACTTAGCATAATACCCTCTAGATCTATCTGTGTTGTCACAAAAGGCAAAATTTCATTCTTTTTTTGCAGTGTAATATTCATTGTGTACATCCGTATATATGTATGTGTGTAAGTGTGTGTGTATATACCACATCTTCTTTATCCATTCATGCATCTATCCACGGACACCTAGGTTGCTTCTGTATCTTGGCTATTGCAAGTAATGCTGAAATGAACACAGCAGGGCACATATTCCTGTTCGTTTGTTTTTGTTTTTGTTTTCTTTAATTAGTGCTCTCATTTTCTTTGGATAGATAACCAGAAGTAGAATTGCTAGGCAATATAGTATACCTATTTTTGATTTGTTGAGGAAATTTTATGCTGTTTTCCACAGTGACTAAACCAGTTTGCAGTCCCATAAACAGTGCATGTGGGTTCCCTTTTCTTCACATCCTCGCCAACACATATTATTGGTTCACTTTTTTAATCATAGCCATTCTGACTGGTATGAGGTGGTGTCTCATTGTGGAAACAAAGTAAAAATCAACAAATGGGACATCATCAAACTGAAAAGCTTCTGCTCAGTGAAGGAAACCTTCAACAAAACAATAAGACAATCTACTGAATGGGAGAATATATTTGAAATTGATATATCTGATAAGGGGTGGATATTCAAAACCTATAAGAAACTCATACAACTCAATAACAAAAAAATAAATAATCTGATTGAAAAATGGGCACAGGACATGAAAAGACATTTCTCCAGAGGACAAACAGAAGGCCAACAGACATAGGAAAAGATGCTCAACATCCCTAATGATCAGGGAAATGCAAATCAGAAAGTTGTATTTCAAACAGAAATTCTTGTGCTCAAGCTTGATCGTGTTGATGTTGTGCAACTGTCCTCTCATCTGAGAGAATAACGACATGGATTTTCTCTTGTGATTGCAAATGAGAAAATAAAGCTTTTATGCTAATAGATGATTTCTTCAGCTATCTGAAAAATTGTATTAGAAATCAGATCTATTTCATTAAGAGTATGAAGAGCCCTGCATTTAAATCCACAGTTCCTAAGCTTACCCAAAATAAAATTTACTCCCTTACCATTGTGATGAAATTAGAGTGGCTAAGTAAATGCTGAGGAAAGTTCAAACATTAAAATTGTTTATTCGTCCACCCATCTTAGTAGTTTTTTGATCTGCTAAAGAGGAGAGTTAGCATTTGTAGACTTGGGGATTAAATGTTAAGTCTTCACTAGCTTGCTGGTGTTTACTGATTTAAAATCAGTCATCATCTTTCATATACATATTTATTCTCATGTGAGCAAGGTACTTTTTAATTTGTTTTTATATAATTCAACAATTTACAAAACCATGGATCACTACATCTCTCTAGTAGTCTATTATTAGTAGAATGTGGATTATCATTTACATTAAAATTAAAATTAATCTTAATATGTAAAAATCTATTAATCTTTAAGAATTTAAAACATTTTCCTCAGTAAAAAAAAATATTATTTTAAAATCAGAGAGCTTTTAATCACATTTCATTTTATACTGATTTTTTAATTCCAGGTTTTGCTTTTTAATTAACTCTGTCTTTATTAACACTGCCTTTTTAATTCTCATTACTTTTCTGTGATTTTTCCAAAAGTTAATTTTTAATTCAAATATATATAAATTCTACTATGCCACAAATTAATGGTAGCTTGATTCTTTCGTCATTTGTCCTCTGACAAACCTAAAGAAGTGCTTCGTATTCTAATCACAAAATTCTTTACTGAGCTTCTACTTATATAGATTTAATGCCACAATCTGTTTCATGGGTTTCTTTTTCTAGACACACTGAGATTTCAAATTTGGAAAGTTACTATTCCATCTCTTTATATATCAGTATCTCTATTAGGTTAAACCATTGAATTTGATGGCTTCACATGCCAAAAATAGTTCAATATTAACAAGTTTATACAATTTAACCTGAAATAAATTGACACTGATTTGTTGAATTGCGTTACATGTGGAAAATAAATGTCCTTTTTATTTTCAGAAATAAGAGAAATCAGCTGCAATGTCATTTTAATCCCCTGACATTCATGTGCCTCCCATATGCTTATCCCTAAGCAATTTGAGAAACCTATCGGTGAAGTAGGCCGACCAGACATACTGTTTGAAAGGGGACACAAAACAATGGTTCTGTCCCATTTCAAATAGTAAGTGTATGGTCAACCTGGTCTCACTGGGCTAAATTCATGGTGTCTAAATTCTCGAGCTAAATTCTCAAGCTAAATTCTCGTTTGAAAAGAGACAGTACTGTTGTTTTCTGTCCCATTTAGAATGGTCTGTCTGGTCAGGCTATAAAGGGGGGACAGAATTATGTATATATGTACATGCATGGGTTTTATGCAAGCAGCAGTGGCTTTTTAATAACAGGATTAATTTACTGCTTGCCATGGTTTCCTTCTTTGAAGAACTTAGTAAAACAAGATTTTTTTGTAGGCTTTTACTGTAGATTTTAGAATATTCTATATAATTATTGGCAGCATCCTCCCTCACTGATGTGTGCATTAGCATAAAAAGAAATCAATTCAGCTAGCTATAATGAAGTCATATTTCTTCCATCTTCAGCACAGGATACTGCCCAACATTATATTTTGTTTAAAAACTAATATAGCTGAAAACTGATTTTAAATGGCTGTTTTTATCTTGTGAATGTTCTTTGATGTCCTGCCTGCTTCTTCCCTGACATACATGGAGCTATTACTATTGCCTTCAAATACTCCTGTTGTTAAAGAAGTAGGCACACCTTCTTATGATCTGTGGCATGAATTCAGCCTCTGACTATGTCTGGGCTTTGTGCTTATGACCCCACGTTAATGAGGAACAGCCTCTGACCATAGTGTGAAATCCTTCTTCCCAGAACAACGTCCAAAATAACAAGGAATTGGGCTTATGCCTCAAAATTAACCTCTTCCACCAGATCTCTGCTCAGTATCTAAGAATTCAGTCTTTGACTTTGCATTTAGTCTTTTCTTCATCACTCTGAATGTTAATCAACAAGTCTGTGTTACTGAAAATGGAGTAGAGTACAAAAGAATCTGTGCAGTGAAAAATGAAAGACATTAGGCTTGCCCATCCAACCTTACCTCACTCCCTGCTCAGCTTCTGCTCTCTCTCTTAGTACCTTTATTTTCAATATGCACTACATTCCCCTCCTTTATAAAATTAAGGTATTTTAAAAATTACTGGTGGGATGCTCTATTGGTAGAATTAGAGTAACTATTCCAGTAACATATTTAACCTTACTCTAGGTGTTTTCATCAGTGCATGGCTTTGACCTGAGGAACACTTAATTTTTGGTCAATAAATAAAGATATCTCAAATCTCCTAAATTTCCAGGTATAGATGATGTTTCACTTTTTCTGATTTGTTCTAATGCTCTGTATTTCCTAGATGATCCATAATGTGCCATAACTTTCCCCAAGTCCCTGAAAGTAAGATTGATCAGTTATCCTAGTTTATCTCTAAATAAGTAGCTATGACTCATGAGCCATTATAAGGCTTAACTGGATGGTTCATTTCAAAGTTCTGTAGAAACTGAGTTACCTCTAAAAATATCATTGCTAGGTCACTTGGCATGTTTTCATTGTTGGTCAAGGAGGTTGCAGAACCCTGCCTCTCTTGGTCTATCCTCTGAAAAAGCTCAAACAACAATACACTTCCTTAAACATACCTCCCTTCTAGCCAAAGTCCCCTATTAGTCATTCCTGAAATGTGCATATTACCAGACCTAGGACCCTTTGGAACAGAGACTCTTTGTGGTTCAGTATTCTATTTCCAGTTTCTATTTCTACACATAGTAAACATTCAATAAATATTTATTGCCAATCTCTAACACCCTCTACACAACAGCATATCCAAATGTCTATGCATCCTTCAACCTACCTCAAATGTTTGTCTCCTCCCAGAGAATCCCTTCATCACTCCAATAAAAAGTAATATTTTCCAAATAAAAAATTACCTTTTTGGCAATTAGGGCGTAATTCAATAAATATTGCCACTTCATGGAATTGTGCAATAGTCACAAAGAATGATTGTTTCACATGTGAATGAACACTGAAAGGTGTTCAACATACAATCACTAAATAATTAGGTTATAAAACTGAATGAATATGAAGGCTGTCCAGAAAAAATCCAGCCATACAGGTCAATGAGATAGATATTAATAATATCCCCCATGTTCAGGTAACTAAGACTCAGAAAGAATATGTAACTTGTCCAAGGTCAAAGGTGAAACTCAGACTTAATTTGCATAATTAACCCTCTTATGCAAACAGAAAACTTCTGTAAGAATATATCAGGGTTGGGGGTTTCCAGTCAAGATGGTGGAGTAGGTAAATGCTGTGCTCACCTCCTCTCAGGACCACATCAATTACAACTAAACTACAGAACAACCATCACTGAGAATTGTCTGAAGTCCAGCTGAACTGAGGCCCTACAGCTATGGACATACAGAAAAAGCCATCTCAAGACTAGTAGGAGGGGTGGAGACATGGAATGGGCTGGACCCACACCCATGTGTGACCATTAAAAATTTACTCCCAGAGGAGTAAATGGTCCTAGTCCCACACCAGGCTTCCTAGCCCAGGGTTCCAGGGCTGGGAAGAGAAGTTCCCATAACTTCTGGCTGTGAAAACCGTCACAAATTATGACCGAGTGAGATGGAAGAAGCTAGTGTCCCAGGTACTTCTTTTAAAGGGCCCACACATGGACTTACTGACTGACAGACTCTCTTGCTCAGAGCTCCAATACTGAGCCAATAGCCCAAAAGGTAGCAGGGACTTATGAGGAGGAACTGAACTGTCTAGCATCAGGGTGAAGGCTGGAGAGGCAGTTTTCTTTTGGAGGGAGGAAATGGCAAAGGCCATTGTTTCTTTCTTGAGACCTCCCCTTCCCTGCATGCAGATACAGGTAGACATTATATCTGAGTCTCCATCACACTGACTATCACCTTTCATTGGCCCTACCCTAGTGATTCTCTGAGACCCTGCCCCACCCAACTTTTGAGCACACCCAGGCCACTTCCAGTGATTTTCCCCTACAACATGTCTTAGCTCATACTGTGAACTTCTGTACAATCTTTAAAGGTTTACAAAAACAAAGAGTAACATCTGCTTTTGCCATGTCCCATACCTCTGTCTGAATGGCCCTAAGCCCAATACTAATGGCAGCCAGACTTGATTTGAAGATTGGCCTACTGAGGCATCTTCATGCCCAATGCAAGTGGTGGCCATCTTCAGATTGTTTTGTGGCTCATAACCAGTGGCCTAAAGAAGGACACGGGCTGTGTCTAAATTTGACCTGCAGTGAGTTCCCTCTCAGGAGGCCCCAGAACTAGTATGCTTGGTGGCCAGCTCCAAACCAAGCTGGAGCATTACCCAGCAGCTCTCAAGGACAACACACCAAAGAGCAGACCGGGTAGGCACCAGAGCCTTGCTAAAACAAATCCTGCTCTGTAGGGTTAGTCCTTGCACCACAGCTCCTCTACTGTAGCCATGGCCAGTCCTCACAACTAATCTACCTGAGGGTCAATCCCTTATTTAGTGTATAAATAGCAACCAAACCTCTGCTACAACAGGAGGGAACACCAAACCCACATAAGGAATACACCTAGAACACCTAAATCTGATAACCAGGGAGACTATGTCACTGGGTCCTTGAGCACATCTACTACATAAAGCCAGTCTACTAAGACTGCAAGGCATAGCAGCTCTACCTAATACAGAAACAAACACAGGGAGGCAGCCAAAATGGGGAGACAAAGAAACATGTCCCAAATGAAAGAATAGAACAAAAAAAAGAACTAAAAAATGGAGGCAAGCAATTGACAAGATGCAGAGTTCTAAACACTGATTATAAGGATGCTCAATGACCTCAGGAATAAGTTCAATGTAGCAAACATAAAAATAGAGATAGAAAGCATTGGGAGTTCCCTGATGGTGCAGTGGCTTAAGGCTTCGGCGCTGGTACTGTCAGCGCTGCGGCCTGGGTTCGATTCCCAGTCAGGGAGCTACCCACAT